>OZ023263.1:61472726-62060226 GCA_964006375.1 Tillus elongatus | reverse complement strand
CATTTTAAGAAAAACATTTTGGTGCCACTGGTGATCAGAGGAAAGCACAAGAATAAAATATTTTGTGTGAATAACAAAACCAATTGAATATTACATAGAGATTCCTTGGCGCAAAAAGGTCAAGAAGTAGCAGATAAAATATTTTGAAAATTTTATCATTTTTCTTCTTAAACTTCAAAATTTGCAACTTTCAGACAACGAATTTGAAACAAATACGGATTTTGTGGAAGATATATCGCACTAAATGTGTTTTACAAAGCCTTAAACTTCAGCTTCGATCATCATTGTCCCTCATTTTAGTAAAATATTTTCGGAAAATCCATTTCAAATAGACCCTCCTTCTTATGCTTCGGCAGCAGTTTCGGCTATAGAGTTTATGGTTTAAGAGTTTATATTTTAGCAAATTTTCGTAGAAAAAATTCGCTATTGAGAGGACCGCGACTTATGAATTTTAAAAATATTTCTTCAAATGAACGCGAACTAGCACCCATAAAACCCATATACGGGATCAGTTTCAGTTTTTGTCTGTTTAAACATATACAATGTGACGCATTTCAACGGTAAGGTTCAATACATCCGTTATTATACAAGATATGAGAAAAAAGTATATACGTTAATTATAAGGCATCTCGAGCTGCATCTTATAAACCTATTTTGACAATCACAGGCTGGCCCATAAGTCGTTTTTTTAATAGAACACTGCCTTATGTTATTGCATTTTTTTGTTTTCCATCAAATTATAATGCATGTTTCTAAGAAATAAAATTGATATCGTTCATCGTTTTTGAGTTATTTCAATTTTTTTGCCACTTTTCACGTTTTCGGAAAGATATTTCAAACACATCACAAATTGTAATACGGCGTTTTTATCAGTAGATAGCGGAGCCCCATGGAAATTACGCATTCAGAGAGCTTTTTGTTTTAATTTGTGTGAAAAATATAATTTAGTGTAACATTACTCAAGTCAATTTCTGTAAAAAAAAAGGTGATTTTTTGTGAAAGAAATTTTGGCAAATTTTCATATATTTTTTTCAATTTTGGTTCCAAAGCTATCTGCGAATAAGTATATCTTGGCAGGTGTGTAAATAGCTTAAAGAAGTTCGTTGGCCAGGAAAATCGGACCAGTTTTTACTGCAACTTTTTAATTTTATTTTCGACAAATATTTGTGCTTTTCGAAACAACAAAGCTATTTCAATGAAATATGGTACATTCTTAGTACTATATAGGTTATACTGCCAACCAAATGTCCTTCTTTTAAAAAGACATATTTGCTATTCAAATTTTTACGGAAATTCGCTACCATAACGCACTTGCTACGTCCAGACTTTTTATTTAATGATAACATATACACATTAACACATGTTGATATTGACATGAAAATGTTGCATACATCTCACAAATTACATTAGCAAATTGGTACTCTTACACTCAACACTGGTGCCGACTGCCAGTTATAACAATTCGAAAGGCATTGCAAAAGTACCATAAAAAGTATTTTCACCCAAACTACCCAGACTGCGGATGCACAAAGCAAGCAGCGGAACAGTCAACCGAACACAAAAGAAAGAGAACACAATCCAACCAGCCAACACAAGGAGTCAATCATAGCCATAATGCGCCAACAAGTAGGCTTTATTGTCAAATTTTAACCTCCCAGAACTCACAGCTTCCATCCGAATTACAAGCGAATTATATAGTTTCACAGCGCTATAAGTGAAAAATCTCTTAAACAAATGCGTCTGAATGTCTTATGTTAACACTCTGCTGCGAGTCTCTTCTTACTAATCTATTCTTAAGGTAAGTTGGATAAGAACTTACCAGGACATTATAAGTGAAAACAGCAAAATGCAACGGTCTACGATTGACCATCCTGACCCATCCCAACTTCTTCATCTTTGAAGATATGTAATCGCACTTACGCAAGTTGAAAAGTACTCTACAGCAGCAATTCTGCATCTTTTGCACAGTGCACTGATTGCTTCGACTAAAAAAACTGCCATACAAAAAGTTGCAGTAATTGAAATGCAACAACACCAAAGACTCAGTCAAAATAATCTTCACCTGGGAACTCAATAAATGGCGACCAGAGTACGGTGCCTTCAAAGAAAGATATGACTTTTTTTAAATGTGCCATTAGCATAACATCAAATGGTGCAGTGTTGAATAGCACGCAAGAAGTCAGAGATATACATAATAAATAAAAGTAGACCGAGTACTGCTCCTTGAGGTACACATAAAGGAACAAGCCGGGGCGATAACATAACGTTGTCCACAATAACTTTTTGACGTCTATCATTCAAGTAGGATCTTATCAAACGTATAGAAGATGTCGAAAACCCCTTAATATCTAAGCTTGGAGCACATAAGCTCATAACTGATAGTGTCAAATGACTTAGAGTAATCCAATAAAATTAGGGCAACCACTTCCTTCTTATCAGTATGTCTCACTACGTCATGCAGTAAATCTGTCAAAATACAATCAGTACTATACCCCTTTGGAAAGCCCGCCAGATAATCGGATAAGATATTTGATTGTCCCTCGATGAATTTAAGCATCTGGCGAAACATAATTGTATCAAAAATCTTCTATGAAGCAGGTAGAAGTCTAATAGGTCTCAGATCGGAAAAATATGTAGGTGACAAAATCTTTGGGAAAGGCTGTGGGGTTTCTAATTTCAAAAAAGAATCAATATCTCAGTTAGGCTTGAACCTGGAAGAACTAAATTTGGTACACGTTTTGAGTGTACAAATGGTAATAATCGACAGTAACAAGAATTCAATTGAAGCATTATAAAGGGTTGATAAGGCATGAATCACCCATAATAAGCGACAGAATTTTTTAACCTATTGGCGGATTTAAAAAAATTATTATGTCATTTTATGGGGAATATAATAGTACAAATTTCATTGCTCTTATTTATTTTCAAAAAACTTTGTCGTTTTCAACAAAATTCCGAATAACTAAATACATATATTAGAGCTGTGTTATTTCAAATTATCGGAAATTTAAACGTTGGCTATGAAATTTAACGTCAAACTTGACAATCAGGATTTTTTTTAATAAGAATAGTTTAATAGAATAAAACAACTTAACGAATAGAAAGGACATAATATTTGCACCGATAAATTACAGAAATTGTTCAAAATGATTACCGTTCTCTCTCAGGCATAGATTTGTTATTTGTCGAAAATGGAAGTCTACTCTATCCAACAACTGTTGATTGTTTCTAATGGGTGTGCATTTATGTGTAATGCGATTCCACAATTCGGTTCGAGACACCATTAGCGACGAATACACAAATTCTTTTAACATTCCCCAAAGAAAGAAGTTATATTTGTTGAGGTCTGGCGATCGTGGAGGACAAACTTGTGGGCAATTATTTCCTTTTCCAATCAACCTATTTGGATACTGGTGGTTTAAATAGCAATACTGAATTGAGGCGGCGCTCCATCATTCATAACCATGTTCCAATTTAAGTTGTAGAGGCACCTCGTCGAGTAGATCCGGGAGGTCTGTCACATTTTATGGGTGATTCATCCCTTATCAACCCTTTAAAATGTTTCAATTGAATTTTTATTACTGTCTGTTATTTCCCTTGGTACACTCAAAACATGTACCAGATTTAGTTCTTCTAAGTTCAATCATTGCTGGAGTTGTAAATATGAAGTCAGATGAGGTGCTGGTGTGCACTTGAACAAGTTTGTTGTTTGGTTGGTTAACGGGATGTAAAGTTTGATTTGTTGCTGTATTATTCAAATCACCTATTTTTTAGAATTTGTTTCTTGAGGTTTGTCATTTATTGTGTTTGACCAGTTCCGATTTCGGCATCGACTCGCTATGTGACCTTCTTTTTGCAAGTGAAACAGACCATTCCATCGTAGGTCAGCAAAATTCTGTAGTTTGTTTCTTGGAATGTTATTACAATTGATCGGGACAATAGAAGGTATTCGTCTGATTGTACGTATATTTCTCTAAAGCTTGGTACGTGGCTGTACTGTTCATTTCGTATGCCTGCTCGAAGAAAAGAGACTGGTGAAATACTTTGGAAACCCATATTTTTTATCGATGTCTCTAAATAATGGTTAGCTTTGCCGGGAGAACATAAGAGAAAATAATTCGACGGGCTGGTGGTATAAGTCTGCGCATGGTTGTTTTTGTACCGTTATTTCTACGATAGTAGGGTTTTCATTTAGATAGTCAACGGATTGGTGGTACACAAGAAGGTACATCTTGTATTATTGGAGAGTCTGGAACTAAGAATTACATTGCCTGGTCGATTTCACCTACTGCAATAACATAATATTCTAATTTGCATTCGTCATTTATGGCATTATATACGGCAGCAAACCCCTCTGGACTCTTGCTAAATCTATTGGGAATAATTTTTGCAAGAGCACGTTCCCTCGTCTTGTTTCAGGGGATGAAATTGTTTCTACCGCCCTGGGCAACGCTGGACTTTTTGCCTCGTTGTTAGTCGGCAATTATACTCTCAACCCACCTCCAAATGTTTAACCAACAGCAGTCCCCAATAACGCGCATAAAATGACGGATATCATTCTCAAAACTAAAAGTGTGCGAAAGATGCTCTCTTCTCTTAATACCAGGAAATCCTCTGGCCTTGACGAGATCGCAGTAATTGTTCTCAAAAAATGCGCACCAGAAGTTGCTCCGGTCCTGATTCGTCTGTTTTAGACATCGTACAATAAGACATATTCCCTAGTAACTGAAAAACTGCTCGAGTACAACCCGTCCCCAAGAAAGGATCCAAAGCGCTTCCTGGCAACTACAGGCCTATTTTCCTCCTTTCAGTCGTCTCTAAAGTAATGGAAAAGTGTATAAACATCGAATCACTAAAATTTCTTGAAAAACACAGTCTAATAGACGACAGGCAGTATGGATTCCGTCAGCGTAGATCAACTGCCGACCTCGTTTCCTTTGTCACCCATTTTTGGAACAAGTCTATGGAACTACACTGTGAATCCCAGATTGTCGCTCTAGACATATACAAAGCATTCGACCAGGTCTGGCATGCACTGCTGCTTAATAAACTACCGGCCTATGGCCTACCACCAAAACTCTGTACGTGGACAGCAAATTTCCTCTCCCACGGGAGCATTTCTGTTGTCGTGGATGGCCATCTAGACATATCCAAAGTATTTGAGCAGTGTTGGCACGCAGCGCGGCTTAATAAACTTCCGGCCTATGACCTACCACAAAAACTCTGTACCTGGACAGCAAATTTCCTCTCTAACCAGAGCATTTCTGTTGTTGTGGATGCCCATTCCTCTAAACTGCATCCAGTTAATGCAGGAGTCTCTCAAAGGTCAGCTTTAACCCCTACTTTGTTTCTTCTGTTTCATTAATGACCTCCTCTCTAGCACATCCAACCCAGTTCACAGTTACGCGGACTCAAATATACAATATTCTAAGCCTGTCTCTTTAGCCGAATTAGATGAGGATCGCAGACTCATGGAGGGTTTTGTCTCTGTGGATCTCCACAAAATCTTAGACTGGGAAGTAAAAATCTTGTACAATTCAACTTCACCAAATCTCAATCTTGCTTTCTATCTCATAAAAAATACACCAGCCCTACACCCATCGCAATGAACAACCAAGTTGTTCAAAGTCATAAGTCCTTTTCACGTGTTGGTATTTCTGTGGAACGAAATCTCAACTGGCTCCCAAATGTCACATCAATTGCAGAAGCGGCTGCTAAGAAATTATGTTTTCTCTTCCTGGCTCGCAAATACCTTTCACCAGCTAATCTCCATATTTTAAATACTTCACAAATAAGGCGAACCCTCGAATACCGCTCCCACATATGGGGTTCCGCTGCCGCTTCTACACTCGCTATCCTGGACTCCATTCAGAAGAGAGCTATAAGTCTCTACGGTGACCCTACTCTCACCCAAACTGCTCAGAGGAGATTTCTTTCATAGTTCCTCTACCTGCTGCCCCCAACAGATCTACCAGGGGAACAGAGCGAACGCACCCTTTTACTATTCAGATCACCAGGCATAGAGCATCTTGTTATGCCCGCTCTTTTGTCCCGAGGATTTCCAAGTTGTGGAATTCCTTGCCGGCACATGTTTTTTCCTTCTCCTCCGATCCTCCAAACATTGAAGTCCAGAATTAACAAGTTGCCTCTTTCCTCCTTGTCGACACCCACGGTACGATATTATTTAGGCTGTAAGCCCTCGCGGTGTGTTGTTGAAATATAAAAAAGTATATATTACTTATTATACCTTGCTCTCTTTTGGGGAACGTATTTGCTGTTGTTGATTTTATTGCGTTTACATAATTAGTTGTGGTGTCTGTCTGAGGTAAGAATGTGTGGTTCACACTGATTTGTAGGCTCTACAAGATTTTGCTGAAAGCCTTTTTCTACAGTGGTTCCTATTTTTGTGTTGAGTGGTGTATTTGTCAAGTAAATGAAAATAGCTCTTTTAAAATATTCATGTTGGCGATAAAAATCACCAAGAAAAGATGTTTATATATTCATCAAGCCGAAGTGGCTATTCAATTATGAACCTTATTGCCTACTCTTAGGTTTCCTTTGAATGTTGTTAGGACAGGAAGGACAAAGGAAAGTAAACAAATAGTATAACCACCTGCTTGCAGGACACGTAGTCGTCACTGTGTATAAATTTCTTTATTTTAAACACACCGGTAACACTAAAAAAACTTTATTCACTAACTTGAGACTCAAAATTGTACTATACGCTACAAAGTTTTCGATGTATCCTCAGTTTCTTACTTTGTACACTAAAATACACCAGTAATTTATCCCTAGTTTCCAAATATAATTTTTTTTCGAATCTTTTTGTATTTTTTTTGTGGAAGACTGGTTTGATTGGGCTGGTTAGCAATTTCTTTTAAGACTTTTACAAACTCTAACGATTACGTTTCGTTACTGCATTAATTACTCAAAATAAACCCGTAAGAGACTCAACTAATAGTCGACAATCCAATATCTCTAAGGAAATTCATGTTTTGATTTCAAAATTATTTTTATGAAAAGTCGCTAGATCTTCAAGTACCGTAAACACCTTTACTGCATTTCTAATTTATACGTTGAAATTCAGTATAGGTTTGCGATGGAAAACTACCTCGCATTATTACTGAACAAATATTTCCGGGAACGAAATAGGCATTTAAAATATACGTTAGAAGTATTCGAGAACAAAATATTGTTTATCTGTAATTTTCCGTAATCGGTGATGTCACCGAATGACGGTTTGAAAGACGTTTGCGTGCAGGGAGAGAATTGCCGGCAAAGCCACCGATTGGAGGTCTCGTTTTATCTTATTCGAAAAATGGAGGCTAGAAAGAGCTTGCGCACAGCCACCAACCGTCACAGTTAAAAATTTTGCGTGCAGCGACTAAGCAATTGCCGAACCCAAGACATTAGCGAAGAGTCTGCTGAGCTTTCTTAGAGTGAACACCGTCAGGCTCGGTGGCTATTAAATTATCTTAAAACGGGGTTGTAATGTGCTTTATGTTATCTATACTACCTAATGATATTGTCAGTGATTATTTAAAGTAATTTAAACGATTTTCGAGTTTAGATAAACATATTATTCAGCCTAAAAACGGGAGGTAAGTTGTGGTTTCTTTCTTCAGACCTGTTGATTACTTGTCGTGATCAGAAAGAATTACTGGTTGTTATCGTACCTAAAGTCAATTGGTAGTGAATTTTACCCGAGCAAATTCACGTTTTGACTACGATTTGCAAAGTTTTTATCGAGCGGATTCGGAACATCGACATAGGTGTCAGATGGTCTTGTAATATTGGAGCAGTAACACCCACCGGCCCAATAATCTCTGATTGGAAGTCCCAGTCGTTTTACCCACTTTTTCCGCTCTTGTTGGAGTCTGGTGTATCAGGCACTCATGATTGATCCCACCTGGAGAGCATCTTCACAGGGTTACCAGGTAACTTTAGTACCGGAAGATTGGTGAGTCTGAACAAATATTTTCTCTGAGTCAGCAGAATTTTCATGTCGAAGTTTAACATCTGAAATTTTGATAACCTGAACTTTCAAAATCACGTAATCAAGTTTGAGCTTAAACACTATGTCAGAGATGCTGTCAGCACAGCTAAATATTTCCTGTTTAATCGCTAAGATTTTGTCTAATTATCAATTTTGTAAATTTAAACACACAGTTTTTATTAATTTTTTTTAAATTGTAATTATCAAATTTTGTCTGTAAAATATCTAAGCTAAATTTTCTCTTTAATATCTCTTAGTTTTCATAATTGATATAGAAATTTCACGTATGCAAATACTAACAGATTTTCTTTCTTTGGAGCCTCACTCAAGAACTGGCCAGTAATTCCCTAGAAAACCTAGTAATTGATTGACAAACGTCAAGTAATTTACCTAATCATTTGTGTTTATTTTTGAGCGATACCCTAAGTAATTAACAGTAACATTTTTGTAATATGAAACTATTTTTATTCTATTGTGTGTGTTTTTGTTTCTTTAACGTCGGCCTATTTCCGCGACTATGGCCAATCACCGACGCCAGCGAGCAGTTTCACCTCACTATCCTGGAAATTTTGCCGAACCCCTGCATTTATGTAAGGAGGGTAGGGATCTTTAACGTGCCCAACAACGCATGGACACGGGACCGACGGTTTTACGCCCCCTCCGAAGGGCGGAACGTGAGGGCAATCAACTTGCTCAAATACAATGCCAGAACCTCGGTTGATGTTAATTTACAGTTTGTACTGAAAAAGTGATTTACAGTTTGTACTGAAAAAGTGATTTACAGTTTGTACTGAAAAAGTGAAAGGAGTACCCTGGGATCGAACCCAGTACACTTCGATTCAGAATCACACGTTCTTACCCCTCAACCACCGAGGTTCTTTTTTTTTATTCTATTGTTTTGACACATGCATGTAAATTAACAATTTCTTGCTCTTGAAATTCTTGCTGTTTATCTGATTGTTATTTGTGTGCAATTAATGTTTATTTGAGATTTACCAACCATTTTTATTTCATTTTGTTTGCTATTCCAAATTTAATTTTAATGAATATATATATATATATATATATATATATATATATATATATATATATATATATATATATATATATATATATATATATATATATATATATATATGAGACATGCTTGGTTCTCGGGTTGAACCGCGTCCAGAATTTATGGAAACTCGACGTTTCGGCTCCTGTTTTGGAGCTATTTTCAAGAGGTAAAGGAAATATGTAAGGACACTCTAAGGCCTCAATCTGCCTACTCCTTAGAGTGGTGGACAAAAGGTAGGTAAAGGAAATATGTAAGGACACTCTAAGGCCTCAATCTGCCTACTCCTTAGAGCGGTGGATAAAGGTAGGTTGGGTTGTTGTAGCTCGATTACGGGGCCTCAATTTGCCTACTCCCCAAATCTCGCCGGAGATCGTCTGTGAGGTCTCAGTGTGTTCAACCCTAGGCCTCAGAGAGATCTATTTCCTTTACCCACCTTTGTCCACCACTCTAAGGAGTAGGCAGATTGAGGCCTTAGAGTGCCCTTACATATTTCCTTTACCCAGCTTTGTCCATCACTCTAAGGAGTAGGCAGATTGAGGCCTTAGAGTGTCCTTATATATTTCCTTTACCTTTTGAAAATGGCTCCAAAACAGGAGCCGAAAACGTCGAATTTCCATAAATTCTGGACGCGGTTTAACCCGAGAACCAAGCATGTCTCATATTAAAGACCGCGGAAATCTTTCTGAATAGATATATATATATATATATATATATATATATATATATATATATATATATATATATATATATATATATATATATATATATATATATATTGTTATATTAAAGTATCTGTTTAATCGAAGAAAAATTCCCCCCTAACTTCTTCTTTCTTTTGGCATCAGCCCAAACAATTATTTCTTACTATCTACTATCTAGATATCTAAATTTCTATGTAGTCTGGAGAGCCCACAAATTTAGGATTCTGGGCAGTGCAAAGCAAGCAAAGAAAGATAACGTGAGTATCAGACTATATACACATCTGTCAGCCTCCTAAAAAGTGCTGGTAATCTTAACAAATTTGATAATCTGATAGGTAGCTATTGTAGGGTAGGGTGTTATAGGCAATCGTGACCTCACCATAGAACAGATCTATGTCCACCTGAGGTCAGTCACAATATGCCACGGTTCTCGTTCTCTAAAGCTTTTTCTTTGAAGGAGATAACAAAACAACATAAGTTTTATCAAAAGTAGGTCATTATTTTAAGGTAATTGCTTGCATACATACATAGTCTTACATCGCGACCTCTCTATTTGTCAATTTATTTAATGAAAACTATTTAGTAAATAGTTGTATTGAGCCAATATAAATTTCCACATGGTATACGTTATCTTACACAAAATGGAATTCATGCCTTATACGCGACACACGGCAATGCATCAGCGGCTCTTTCCTGTATCTTTGCTTGCCATAAATCGGAAATTGAAAACGTACAGCCCTCAACTAGCGCCTGTTTTTTGCAAGTAGAAGGTAATCATACGTGGGGACGCTTTTGAGAACTGATATCTTCGTCTGGTGTTGAATTTTTTATTGGTATTCTTGTGAGAAAAAGCCGGATCTCAGTGATAGTTTCCTTCCTCTCTGTCTGGGATGTACGGCACAGATAACTTGGAATCGTTGACACTTTACGATAGCTTCAAGAATTTCGCAGTGTACGTGTACGGAATACTGTATTGAGAATTATTGGTTCCTTATAAAACTATGCGCGTTCGATGTTTATGTTTTAGTGGAACTTGGAGACGATGACTATTGTATTGCACAATATCAGGTATATGTATATGTATCCAAGCCAAGATAAAACCTTCTACTTCCAGGCAAAATACAATACAACTAAGCGCTTTGGAATGCAGAGCACGAAATAGCGTACATGTACTTTTCTCCATTCAATTCTTGTTGATGTATCTGAAACTTGTTGCAAATTTTATAGTACATTGTTTACAGTCAACAGAATGATGAATTGGACGTGGAATATAAAGTTCTACAAATGCTGTTCAAATAAATGGTTTCACTGATACTGATACGATAAGAATATTCTATGTTGGTACGCGGCAACTTGAAATATTTTTATTGCATTGGACTCTTCTACATAGAGGGTTAGGCAGAAGGACAAAACTTTATAATATAACGGATTGTATTTACAAATCAATCGCCTACCCTAAGGTACTTAACTACGCCTAGGTTGCCAAATAAAAAAAGTCTGGACGCAGCAAGTACGTTATGGTAGATAATTTTTTTAAAGTATTTTTAATAGCAAATGTCTTCGACGAAAGCAGGCATCAAACTTGGTTACCTATATAGTAGAAACAATATACCATATTTCATCGAAATAACTTTATTGTTTGAAAATATATAAACATTTTTCAAAAGTCGGGATGCAGCAAGTGTGTTATGGAAGTGAATTTGCATAAAAATGTTTTTAATAGCAAATGCGAGCAGTCATCAATCTGATTATCGGTGTAGCCTATGTAGTAGAAACAATGTACTATATTTTATCAAATTACTTATGGTTTGAAAATATACAAGAATTTTTCGAAAATAAACTTAAACGTTGCTTTCCTAACCAACAAAGCTTACGCTAATAGCAAATTGAGTTATTGAAATTTGAATAATTTAATGAAAATTCGGTAAATTTGCAGACTAGCTCCCGAAAGCTTTTCAAAAAATTGTTTTCAGAAATATTGCTAGGACCCCACCCGGATGCACACCCCCCAAGGAAGAGTTACGGGACTGGGACTGAATAGGGGTGCTGGGCGGGGTAGGTAGTAAAAAGGAAATATGAGCAGAAAATGCAAAGAAAACTGCTTGAAAGCTGTCTATTTGAAGCCATATCCCCATTAAACCCTGCCTACCCGCACAGCACCCCTATTTGCCCCAGGTCACGATACGTAACTTCCTTGGGGGCATGACCAAGAAGTTTTTCGTGTGGTTGGTTTATGTAACGAGGGTGGTTGTATGCACACGTGCGTGTGCGTGTGTGTGTGGGGGGGTAAATGTCTACGATGAAGCAGACCCCCCCCGGTTCGACTTGTGGCAGGGGTTGGAGGGTGGCTGCTTCGTGCTGGGGATTTTCCGATCCCCTAGCTTGCATAAAACCACCCTTGCTGCATAAACCGCAAGAAAAATGTCTTGTTCCTAGCCGCCAAGGAAGTTACGGCACGGATGGGGGTGCTGTGCGGGGTAGGCAGGGTTTAAGGGGGATATGACTTCAATATGTGAAAAAGATAGCTTTTAAGCCCGTTTTAATCGAATTTTCTGCTCATATTTACTTTTTACTACCTACCCCGCCCAAGCACCCCTACTCACTCCTGGTTCCTTAACTGCCTTGGGGTGTGTGAACAAGAAATCTTTCTTGGGATTTGTAGATCCACGGGGGGAGTGGGGGGTGTTGGCTGGGCAGGTTTCTGAAAACAGTTTTTTGAAAAGCGTTCGGTAGCTAAACTGCAAATTTACCGAAAATTCGCTACCAAAACGCACTTACTGCTTCAGATTTTTTTCTTACAAACGCATCATATTTCGATAAAAAATGCAAAAATGCATAAACGAATCTGTTCTACGAAAATTAGCTTAAACAAAATTATAGACAGTTAAACCATAAACTTCACTAAACCTACAGCGAAAGCATCAACTCAACTAAACTGACAGCCAAAACATTAGAGAAAGGGTCTATTTGAAATGAAATTCCTGTAAATATTTTAGTAAAATGAAGGGCAACGACGGTTGCGTCTGAAACTTAAGGGTTTGCAGAACACTCTTCTTGCAACATTTTCTTGTCAAAATCCGTATTTGTTTTACGTTCTTTGCCTAAACATTACCAACTTTGACGTTTAAAATTGCGAGTTTGACGTTTTGAGGAAGACTCCAAAATTTGTTTCTTTAACTGCCCATAACTTCTTTGTCTTTAAAACTAGAGACCTAGATTTAGGTATAGAGTTCACTCTTTATAGTGCAAATACGCGTGCAAATAATTGTATTTAAAATAATTATTCACATTATCCTATACAAATATGATACTTTTTAAACTGTAAGTCATTATGTACCAAAACTCACTTGCAGAAAGATCACATCGATACTGAAGCGCCCAATCATAAAATAAAATACGAAATCAATATTATTTACGAACCATCTTTTCTAAAATTTGATTACAAAATTTAATTTACAGGCAGCTGTGAAACTAAATAAAATCGCTTACAAATCATCTAAAAATACATTAGATATTCGCATATACTTTGATGTTTTTTTTTATATTTTCTATTACCACAATAAAACCCCTTCGAAAGGGAGGCCCCTGGGGCCACAGAATAACGTACCGGAAATCAAATACGCCACCAAAACGATCTTCAAGACCAGTGGAGTTAAACAAATGACACTATCGGGTTATGAAATATACGATTCAATATTTGAGTGTGGCCGATAACGTGGAATAATATTTGAAGTTCCAAACCAGCGTTCAGTTGTCGACTGTCTTGTGCAACGAAAGAAAAATCCGGAATTCTCACAACAGAACAACAATCTCCTGTAGCGTCACGCTTCCTGAAATATGTGTTTTCTATACATCAATTGTTTGAGCTGGAGAGTCTCGGATTTAGCAAACACTGCTTTATTGCATTCTATGAAATACTGAGCGTCGTAAACTACTATGTGTTCCACTTAGATAACAAGTTTGTGTATTCTGAACGCCGCAGATAGAACACTGAGACAATATAGTGCAATTTGACGTTTTTGTCCTCCGGTAGCAGTCGGTGAAAATATTGGAGGAAGATACGAGAACGTATGATGGCGACGAACAATGCATCTTAGCCATTGTTTTTTGACTGTTATAATAACTGTTGAAATGCGTTTTTTTTAGTTTTAATATAAGACAAAATATATAGTGCGTCCTAACTCTTCAAGGATGGAAGATGCTGCCTTCTGAGTGACAGATTGAGAAATAATTCAAAATGGATGTCAGCTCTGCATAAACTGACAGAAGGCGCGAGCATATTCAGGAAAAATATATTATTAAAAAATGTATTTAATTTACTGAAAGGAAAGCAATAGAATAGACCTATACAGGATTTTTTTTAATTTACTGAAATGAAAGCAACAGAATACACCTGTTATATAGGATCCTATCAGTAGTGCACAATGTGTGGGTTGAAAAAATCAATTATTAGAAGCAACGATTCTTATAGCAAAAAAGTCTGTACGCAGCAATTGCGTTATGGATGTCAATTTTCATAAAAATGTTCTTAACTGCAAATATGTTTCTCTAAGGCAAGCAGGCATCAATCTGGTTACCGGTCTAACCTAAATAGTAGAAAAAATGTACCATATTTTATCAAAATAACTAATTGTTTGAAAATGTAAAAAAAAAATCCGGAAATAAACTTTAAATGGTGCCCAGAAAACTGGTTTCCTAGACAAAAAACCTTAGGTTGATAGCAACAGGAGTTATTGAAATTCGAAGCATTTAATGAAAATTTTGCTACCAAAACGCACTTACTGTGTCTCGATTTTTTTTACAAACATGCACCACATTTCGATAAAAAATGGAAAGATTCAATAAATTAAAGGTATTCAAAAAAATTGCAGAGATCACCACCGACTTATGGCCCATACTGTGATTGTCAAAATAATTTCATAACATGCATGCCCAAGACATTTTTCTGGTATCTTGTATTATAATAATCATATTGAGCTTTACTGTAGAAATGCGTCAGCCCGTTAAGATGTAAACAGATGAAAACTGAATATAAACCCAAATATGGATTTTACGGGTCCCAATTTGTGCCCATTTGAAGTAATATTTTTACAATTCAAAAAGTCTGGACGCAGCAAGTGCGTTATAATAGTGAATTTTTATTAAAATGTTTTTATTGCAAATATGTGTGTTTTCTTTTTATTTAAGAAAGCAGGCATCAATTTTGGTTACTAATATAACCTATATAGTAAAAACAATGTGCCATGTTTCATAAAAATAACTTTATTGTGCGAAAATGTACACAAATTTCCGAAAGTAAACTTAAAGTGTTCCCGGAAAAACTCGTTTCTCGGTCAACCTCATAGGTTAATAGCAAATTGGGCTATTCAAATATGAAACATGTGATCAAAATTCGCTACCATAACGCACTTGCTGCATCCAGAATTTCTTTTCTTACAAACATGCATTATATTTCGATGGAAAATGCAAAAATGCAATAACATAAGGGCTGTTTGATAAAGAAAAGAACATTTGTATCACCAACGACTTATGGGCCAGCCTGTGATGGTAGAAATATTTTTCAAGATGTAGCTCAAGACACCCTATAATTAATATATAAAAAAAATTCATATCTTATATGTTTTCATATCTTGTATAATAACATATATTGAGCTTTATTGATTTTTTACGAAAATTCGACAAAAATTATATACCATTAAACGATAAACTCTATAGCTAAGACTACTGCCAAGCATCAGAAAAAAGGTCTATTTGAAATGAATTTTCTGGAAACATTTTAGTAAAATGAAGGACAATGACGGTTGAAACTAAGACTTCAGCGTTTGTAAAACATCCTTCTTGAGACATCTGATTTCCATAGCCCGTATTAGATTCAAGTTATTTGCCTGAATGTTGCCGATTTTGACGTTTTAAATCGCAACTTTGACGTTTTGAGGAAAACCCCAATTTATTTTTATTTGAATGCCTATAACTTTTTTGTCTTTTGACCTACATAGCTAAATTTTGGTAGGTAACTTACGCATAAGGATAAACCCGCGTACCAAATTTGGTTGCCCTTACTTTGTTAATTTCGGAGTTATTAATTTTTTTCGAAAGGAAACACAATATTTTCCGGGAAAACCTGGGCAGATTTTCCTGGCTAACGAACTTATCCAAGCCATTTTCAAAAGGGAGGTATTCACCAAATTTAATCAAAATCGGACCATTATTTTTTGAGTTATCGGTGTGATACATATATACATATACATACATATATATATATATATATATATATATATATATATATATATATATATATATACATATATATATATATATATATATATATATATATATATATATATATATATATATATATATATATATATATATATATATATATATATATATAAACATATCAAAATTGAAACTGACCCCAGATATGTGTTCTGGGTTGCTGAATTAGCTCTCATTTGAAGAAATTTTTTCAAAATTCAAAAGTCGGGATCTCCTCATTAGTGAATTTTTTTTTAAGAAAATTTACTAAAAGTAGCGTTCTCTTCGTTAACTAATTTTGTCTACGAAAATAGCTAAAAATTATAGACCCTTAAACCATAAACTTCACTTTGCGGGACACTCTTCTTGCGGCATTTTCTTTAGATAATCCGTATTTGTTTCAGGTTTTTTACCCAAATGTTACTAATTTTGACGTTTTAAATCACGACTGTTTTTAATACCCATAACTTTTTTGTCTTTAAACTTACAGTAGTCCATCCTTCACAGAATGATTCTTAGAAAGTTTACCAACACAAACTTATCAGATTTCATTGCGACACTAATAGAATATAACGATTGAGGCTATTGTGTGTGTGTTTTGTTTCTTTAACGTCGGCCTATTTCCGAGACTGTGGCCAATCACCGACGCCAGAGAGCAGTTTCACCTCACTATCCTGGAAATTTTGCCGAACTCCTGCCTCTCTGTAAGGAGGGTAGGGATCTTTAACGTGCCCAACATCGCATGTACACGGGACCGACGGCTTTACGCTCCCTCCGAAGGGCGGAACGTGCAGACATTCAACTTGCTCAAATACAATGCCAGAACCTCGGCTAATGTTAATGTTACAGTTTGTACTGAAAAAGTGAAAGGAGTACCCTGGGATCGAACTCAGTACCTTTCAGGTCAGGATTCATGCTATTAATTATATAGGAGTTTGAAATAACTGATTCAAGGCAGCAGAGTCACCTTAGATGCTCATCAGCCGAGTGACAATCATTCGACGTCTTTGCCTTTTTGAACACACATCACCACGCCGCCCCGCCACTGGTCGTCAAGGTTTTTAGCTCACTATTCTCTCGCTTCTCATTGGCTGAAGCAATCTCGTGTCCTCAGATTTACGCGGCTATGAAATATTATAGACTTTGACATTTTGAATTCTAAAAAGAGTTCTTCAAATGAGCGCCCCCTAGAATCCATTTGACGCCCTCGTGGCGCAGGTTGCTAGGTGCCAGCCTGCTAAGCGAGAGGTCCCGGGTTCGATTCCTGGGAGAGCCAAGTTGACTTTGTCTGGAAAATTAGTAAACATAGTGAATGATGGGAAATGAATGTGCTAATCGCCTGAGATGCCGCAGCCAATATTATTAAATAAAAAAAAAATCATATCCGGGTTTACTTTCTATTTACATATATACAGGGTGACGCATTTCTACGGTAAAGCTCAATATAGTTGTTACTATGCAAGATACGAGAAAAATTGTATACGTTACCTATAGGGTGTTTTGAGCTGGATCTTATAAAACTAATTTGACAACGACAGGATGGACCATAAGTCGTTGGTGATACCTACATTTTCTTTTGAACATTGCTTATTGCATTTTTGCATTTTTCATCGAAATATGATGCATGTTTGTAAAAAAAAATCGAGACGCAATAAGTGCGTTTTAGTAGCGAATGTTCATTAAACGCTTCAAAATTTAATAAGGCAATTTGCTATTAACCTAAGGTTCGTCAGCTAGGAAACGAGTTTTCTCCGAAACGTTTAAACTTTATTTTCGGAAAATTTTTGTACATTTCCAAACAAGTTATGTTGGAAAAATACGGTACATTGTTTCTTATATATAGGTTATACCCGTGACCAACTTGATTCCCGCTTGCACTAAAAAGATATATTTGCTCTTAAACACATTTTTAAGCAAATTCACTTCCATAACGCACGTGCTGCGTCCAGACTTTTTTTTATTCAACTGAGTTTGTATCTCTTACGGTTTCCGAGTTTATAAATATGTCGAGGATCAAAATCCCGCAGCCTACATATAAACATATAAAGTGTAATACTGACCACGGAGATGGGTTCTAAAAGCGCTAATATTCTAAAGTCGTTACCTCTCTGGTAACAAAATTTTCTTTACGAAAATTCGCTACAAAATAATCTTACCGTATTAAACAATAGCAAGTATCTTGCGTATTATCGCTTATGTATTTTATCCTCACCCACAAATATATAAAAGAAAACCTAATCATAAAATTTGATGTTGCACTATCTTTGATCCCTCTCCTAAGATCACAGGGCATTTTCTTTCTTTACTGTTTATTTTTCAAGTCACACGTTGTCATTGCAAAACGGATTTCATATGTAAGTGACCTTTCCAAATCCGTTGAGTAGGAGCAATAAGCCGACTTTCGTGAGATAATATCATTAACCGTCTTCAGAAGGCGCCCTAAGTGAGTCCCGGTATCCATTTCCACAATAAACTTTCCATTTTCTAAATTCAGCCACTCACCAATGAGGATAATGGAAGTGTATCTTTTGTTAGAAACTCGACTCAGGTGTCCCACATGACCGAATGGCTTATGTTCTCTTATAAATTGAATCTAGACGTCGATATTGGCCTTTCAAACAATGAAAACAAGGAAGCAGCTTCTGGCATTCCGTCTTGAAGAGAAAATCGTTTTTCAAACGACTCTTCCAATGAAGTTTGCTGATATAGAATTACATTATATTATTATCCCCACGTGTAATAGAAATGAGGTGAAATAATAATGTAAATTGTAATAGGTATCGACAAACGATAGTTGCCGATGAGACAAAATCTACGATACAAACTCTTATAACGATTATACAGGATTAGGTAGAATGAAGTGTCCTTTTTTTAGTGAATTTATATATTTTTTTAAATCACTAATAGAGAGGTATCGATGGTGAGACTTTGCAAATTTTTTTTTAAATGAGCGCGAACTAGGTAGGACCCCTAGAACACATATCCGGGGTCAGTTTCAATTTTTGTATGTTTAAATATATATATATATATATATATATATATATATATATATATATATATATATATATATATATATATATATATATATATATATATATATAAATATAAGTACACTTGGAGAACACCCAAATCACCACAACACATATTTCAGAGACCTTACGATCGTTTCGTTGACAAAGTCAACATCTTCAGAGGAAGAAAATTCTAACATAAAATTCCTCTGAAGATGTTGACTTTGTCAACGACACGATCGTAAGGTCTCTGAAATATGTGTTGTGGTGATTTGGGTGTTCTCCAAGTGTACTTATTAGTGTTCATCACAGGTTTCAGTTTTCACATAGTATATATATATATATATATATATATATATATATATATATATATATATATATATATATATATATATATATATATATATATATATATGTGTGTGTGTGTGTGTGTGTGTATCCGACCGATAACTCAAAAAATAATTAACCGATTTCAATGAAACTCGGCAAGCGCCTTTATTTTATTACTGGCTTGTACGAGTTCGTTAGCCAGGAAAATTTGACAAGGTTTTCCCAGAAAATTTTGAATTTTCTTTCGAAAATTTTTTTTTCTCCAAAAATTAAAAAGCTATTTTAATGAAATTTTGCGTGTATATTGTATTGGGTAAGGAATTACTACACACGTAAATTCAACTTTACAAGTTTATAGAAAATTGAGTTCTTCTAATTTTGAATTTTTTTTCGAAAAAAAATTTGTTTCTCCGAAAAGTAGAAAGTTATTTTCATGGAATTTGGTGAGTATGTTTCCTTGAAAAGGTCTTACTACATACCAAAACTCAACTTTCTAAGCTTATAGAAAGTTGAGTTATTCAAATTTGAAACATTTATTAACAATTCACTATTTATTTAGGTTTAGTTATGTCAGTTGGATACTGTCATTTAGTTCCTGTTTAAAATTTAAAAATGTTGTATTTAATAAGGAATGGTTAGAACAGATTTTTATCCGAAGAGAATATTGATATGGTTGGAAGCTGTTATGAATGTAGGCAATGATTGAAACATTAGATGGGAGAAGAAGGTAATTAAATTTTCGTACGTCAAAATCTGAAGTTAATAACTTTTGGAAAGCATACGTCAAACACATTTGGGCCAAAACGATTTAAATTATGTCAAACAATATATGTACAAGTCTCTGACTTCTTTATATGGACATGATGTATTATTATATACCAATAAAGCAATAATAATAACAATAATAATAATAACGCACTTGCTGCGTCTCAAACTTTTTAAACTGCATTTATTCAATGATATAATAAGATCTAAATTTAAATCACGTCGCCCTTCGTTCTTGATAAATGGAAATTTATGACAGTTGTCAAACAGTTTACGAAAAATATCAGTTTAATTGTGAAAATGGATCATTGGTCCAATATTCAAGGTTATTTTGCTATTTTCAAGAATAACGATTCTCTTGTAATCAGCCAGCCTCTATTTCGCCGTCATTTTCATTTAACTTTGTCTGCTTGACAAGGTACCTGGGTACCCATTCTGTTTTAAAAGTTATGTTTTTATTTGTTAATTTTGATATTTATGCCTAAGGTGTTGTGAAAAATTTCTGCCAATGTAGTATTTTTTATAACTTTTGAAAATTATATAATGGACATTGAAATTTCTTATACTTATTCCTCACATCAGGGGTACCCCGGTACCTACTAAAATACAAAATTATTTTGTTGCAAATCTTTAACTTTGGGTCGCAGTAATAAAAAAAATTGCACTCTTTATTTGAAAAAGTATGTTAATTTTATAATATTTTTTTATTACAATAAATCTTTTACAGTTTGCAATTGTAACACTTATTTATTTTCTCACAATGTTCGTCGCATATTGGGCGGCTACAAACGTCTCACGGTTTTCTGGTTTTTCTCTGTCTTTTTGTAGCAGCTCGACACATGTAACATTTACCTGTTACTTGAAGGTGTCGGGCTTTATCTCTGGGTATGCTAATGGACGTCCTAACATGCACTCAATTCCCGACTTGGTACTAAAATGTTGTAACACCTTTGGTGATTTGGCTCTCAATTCTATGCTCGGTCTAGATCATTGTTTTCCAAATTCCTGAAGAAATTTTCAACGATAATATTTTTTCTTCTGAAGAGAGTTACTTTCAGTATAAATAATATATGCTGCTAATCCTGCTATATCAAGCATGTTATAAAACAATGCAAGAGGCCAACGGTTTGTTCGACGTTTGACAGAGTAGTGCGACACCATCTTATTCATATTATCAACACCACCTTTCCCTAAAGTGTAATAATGGATTATTTCAGGTTTTTTCTTTGGAACAGATACATTTGCAGTGCCGTGCATTGTGGATAAGAGTATTACAGCTTTTTCCTGTTTTGGTACGTATGAAACCAGTGTGATCTTATCCCCCGAAAATCCAAACGTAGGAAAATGTTCTTCCCTACTTTTATTTGTCAACACCTCTGGCGGTATATTCTGTTTATTTTTTTAAGCGTACCCACAACAGAAAGTTTCCATGACATAAGAAACCGACCTAAGGGGAGTGTGGTGAAAAAATCATCCATCACAACATTTCTCCCATTACTTTTATAATGAATGCATAAATCTTTTACCACACGCTCACCTTGATTTTGTTCACGACCTTTCCGTTGATTTCCCTGTATAAATTTTCCCCACAAGAAGGTAAGAATTAGCTGAATAGCACACACACCAAATTTTTATACCATATTTGGCAGGTTTGGCTGGCATATACTGCGTGAACCTGATCCTGCCTCTATACGGAAATAGTTGTGCCTCTACAGACGGTGTATAATTCAATTTTAGATTTTGCATCAATAGAAGCCAAAGTTCTGAGATAGCAGCTGCTTTATCAGTTTTCAATCTATCGGTTCTGTTATTCATATTGTCAAAACGTACAAATCTTTAGATGGAATAAAATCTGTTGACTGACATTGTCGCAAGGTACAATGGGTAAGCATCACATTTCCACAAGTCGCTCAGATTTTCTTACCGTCGCACTCCAGCAGTATCCCGACATAACCATCAAATTCTTCTTGTGAGATTTCCAAATTTTTGGTGGTTTGTTGGAATGCTGTTTATTCCACTTTACGTGGATGGTTTTGGTCTTGCGGTTTGTTTCTCGAATTATAATGTTGCACATTTCTGGAGTAAAAATGCGTGCGAAAGTTTCCCGAACTGAGAGGGAATTTGTTGTCTTCAAAGGTCAAGATTTTTCTCGCAAAATATTTTGTGACTGCGTTTGACGAGCAGGCATTGAGGGACTGGATTACCAGATAGTTCCGTTTTTAGAACGCAAAACTAGGTCATCAGAATGATCAACCTCAACCTCTAGCTGCTCATCTTCAGAATTGTCTTCCTCGGCAATTTCAATTTCATTCTCAGTGTCAAGCAAAACATCTTCTATGTCTGATTTTTCTGCTTGGTTATTTGTTGATGACAACAAAGGCGGTAAATATTTGTCTTCGGAGTCTTCAATTTGTTCATTGCCGTTATCACTCTCTGAATCATATTCCATCGCATTTAATTCCCGAAGATAACTTACTTACTGTTCATAGCTCATTCTGTAAATAATCAGGTACATAGGAAAAATGTCAAAAATTACAACAAAAATGTAGTTTATTATCATTTATCACTTTTATAATCTACGTACCGTTTGAATTCAGAACTGGAAACTTCCCTAAATTTTTCTGCCATTCCGAAAATTCACTAATCACAGTACAATTTCCAATCGAAAATAGTGTTGTTTAGTCAGCGGTAGACAACAGACTAAACAAATGCTCTAGCATCCACACAAATATCGCATCACCAAAACAATTCTCCGAAATGGAGGATCCGTTGTTGTCAACAAAACACTGAGCGGAAGTATGTAAACCGAAACGGCTCATAAAACTTTTCTTGGAACACCAGATGTGACATTATAACTATAACTATTTATAAGAATTAAAAAACTAAAGATTTCTTGAATGGTAGGACAATAATTATTGCAGGTACCCGGGTACCCTTGTCGTGTATTATGCGTTAAAATTTTATTCGTGAAGGCGACGGTTAAATTGCCGGGCTTCAGTTCCTACTCGAGTAACAATCTGAAAGTGGGTACACAAGTTTCGCAGTACTGCTTTAGCCCTCAAACAAAACCAAAACGAAGAGCATGATCTGTAAGAACATCAGAAAATACTGAGAGGGTAAGAGCAGCTGTGCTACAAAGTCCTAGACGATCGGTTAACCCTTCGCAACTCGCGCCTAATTTAGTTCCATTAGTGATCGCGTGGATTACGATTGTAATCCATCTCGGTTCAGGACCAGGTAGTATGCTATCACAGCTCTAGTTTACACAAAATGTAATAGATAGGGCTATGCAATCAATTAAGAATTGTGTAATGTCAGCCTTGGGCTATTTGATTCCGAATACCAGCACAAAGTTTCAAGCGCCGTTAATTTTAGCATGCGAATGTGTACTATAAATAAAAAAATTCGGGACGCAGCAAGTGCGTTATAGTAGTGAATTTGCATACGAGTTGTACACCTTCAGTAAGATATATTATTAAAACTGATTCTTTAAGTTTAAGTGGACCTCGGAGATCGGATTTAGTGTCCCAGTTTGCGATTATTTGAAAAAATGTATATTTTATATGGAGCTAGAAAATGAAAATTTGGTTTTAGATATAATATGTAAGTACTGCAGGTCCCTTAAAAAATTGTGTTACCAATTTCATTAAAGTTACAAAAGTTTTTCAGAAAAAAAAATTTATTACAAATTATAAACATGGCAGGTATTTTTCCTTATTAATTGCTTGGATCGTTATGTTTTAGTCAACAAATTCAGTTTTTGCAAACAATAAACAACAAAAGTCTGGACACAGCAAGTGCGTTATGGTAATTACTTTTCATAAAAAAGTTTTTGATAGCAAATATGTGTTTTTTTTTTTTAATAAAGCAAGTATAAAATTTCGTTACCAGTATAACCAATATAGTAGAGACAAGGTGCGATGTTTAACCAAAATAACTTTGAAAATGTACATAAATTTCAGAAAGTACTTAAAGCGTTCCCGAAAAAACTGGTCTCTTGGTCAACCTTATAGGTTAATAGCAAATTGAGCTATTTAAATTTGAAGCATTTAAAGAATACTCTCTACCATGACGCACTTGCTGCGTCCCGAATTTCTTTTCTTACAAACATGCATTATATTTCGATGAAAAATGCAAAAATGCAATAACACAAGACGTGTTCGATTAAAAAAAAAGATAATTTGTATTACCAACGACTTATGGGCCATCCTGTAATTGTAGAAATATCTTTTTAAGATGTAGCTCAAGACACCCTATAATTAATGTATACAATTTTTTTCGTATCTTGTATAATAACGGATATTTTATTGATTTTTGGCGAAAATTCGATAACAATTATATACCATTAAACGATAAACTCTATAGCTAAGACTACTGCCAAAACATCAGAGAAAGGATCTACTTGAAATGAGTTTTCTGCAGACATTTTAGTAAAATGAAGGACAATGATGGTTGAAGCTAAGACTTCAGGTTTTGCAAAACATTCTTCTTGAGATATTTTCTTTCCATAGCTCGTAGAAGTTTCAAGTTCTTTGCCTAAATGTTGCCAGTTTTGACGTTTTAAATCGCGACTTTGACATTTTGAGGAAAACCTCAGTTTATTTTTTTTAAACACATAACTTTTTTGTCTTTCAACTTACAGAGCTAAATTTTGGTAAATAATTTACCTATAATAACATAAACCTGCGAACCTAATTTGGCTTCCCTTACTTTGTTATTCCGGAGATATAAATTTATATATATATATATATATATATATATATAGAAGATTTTCGTAAACATATTTCAAATCCGATAGATCAATAAATTTCCCCTTCAGCCTGAATCTTTAATCTTGAACCATAGTAACACGTATGTAAACGCACGTGGGTACTAAATTAAAGAAAATAACATAATGAGCTTCGCGGATCACTACAAATTTGTTCTAAAATCCTTTTTTTTTATTGTTCGCAAAAACTGGATGAGTTGACTAAAACAAAACCATCCGAGCAATTAGAATGGAACAATGGAAAAATACCTGTTTATAAATTTACAGGTACATTCCCTTTGTAAATATTTTTTTTCCGAAAAAAAAATTTGTAACTTTAATGAAATTTGCAACACATTTTTTTTAGACACTTGCAGTACTTACATATTATATCTAAGACCAATTTTTTATTTTTTACCTTATATATACATTATAATATATACATTTTTTCAAATGATCGCTAACTGGGACTCTAAAACCGATCTCCAAGATCCACTTAAACTTAAGGAATTAGTTTTAATAGTATATCTTACTAATAGTGTACAATTCTTATGAAAATTCACTACTATAACGCTATGTGAAAACTAGAACCTGTGATGAGCACTAATAAGTACACTTGGAGAACACCCAAATCACCACAACACATATTTCAGAGACCTTACGATCGTTTCGTTGACAAAGTCAACATCTTGAGAGGAAGAAAATTCTGAATTAGAATTAGAATTAAAATTAGAATTTTCTTCCTCTGAAGATGTTGACTTTGTCAACGAAACGATCGTAAGGTCTCTGAAATATGTGTTGTGGTGATTTGGGTGTTTTCCAAGTGTACCTACTACTATAACGCACTTGCTGCGTCCCGGAGTTTTTATTTTTTATGGAAGAGCTATTTCTAACTTTTACGTCTAAATTGTTGTTTATATTTATCAACTATTTTCAACAAAACTAAAAAAATCGTGACGAATTATTTTATAGCAGATAATAATGAAACACTGAGAATTTGTGAATTTTATTGATTAAAAAAATAAAATGGTAAAAATAAACTAAATTAAGATTTTTGAAAAAATTTTTTTTCATATTACACTCTAAAAGAACCGCTTCTATAAAAAAAAAGAAAAAACAAAGTAGCAAATATATTTTATAATTTGTTGAGAAACACTAAATATACACTATTTTTATTCAGTGAGACAAACCGTGCAAATATTTCTTGAGTGTTCCATGCTGGCAAAAACTTTCCTGTAAATTTTTTTGCACTTGTTGAGCAGCGTCTAGTGGTACTGGCAGATATAGCGGGAACTTCAAAAATAAATTCAGAGATGCCGAGAAGGTCTCTTGGAAGAGGTCGTAATTCCCGTGGAAGGGTCTTTATAGTAGACCGATGCTCAATTTGAGGTTTTATTAGCTCCCATGCGAAGTATTCATTAAAATCACTTCTTTTCACTTTTTCTTCAGGTGAGTGATTTGCTTTGTATACACATGTTATGGCATTGATCCCAAAGAGATTTAGAAGATGGTAAAATACCACCATTGGCTATCAACAGCTGTTGCGTGCTACATTGTATTTTTGACGGAGCTGATCCGTTAAATCAACGCAAATTTTAGTTTTATGACAAAATTATATAATTTCTGGTTTCTACTTGTCTCCATTTCCGGATATTGCGTCCTCATGGTGCATGCTAGATATTAACAATACCGCTTTATTTTTCTTCGGACGGTAAGAGGAGAGCAAAGTGCAATCTTCTTGAAAACCAAAAATACATGATTTTTCCTGTCTTACTTTATTTGGCAAATAATTTGGTGGTATTTCGCGTTTATTTTTTCGGGGGCAGGTTTTGGTATGCGTTCTTTCACCAACAGTGCCATCCATGACTTTACTTATCTTTGTTTCGTCAAATTTTGAAAAACAGGAAAAGTCGTGTCCAGTTTCACAAATCTCGATCAAATATTTAACACCCGGTTAGTTAATCAATGCCTAATACAACGAATCACCGCTTAAACAAAAATCTAAATCAGCCCAAAAAACACAAAAAATACAAAAACAGAGAGTTATGTGCTAGATACTTATTTCGACAACGAAGTCATCAGTAGCTGTCGCGAAAATAACTATATGGGCGAAATAAGACTATGTAATATACCTAAACTATACACTAAAAATGATGTAATACCGATGATTCAATACCGGATAATGCAATTGCAGATAATGAAATACCCAATGATGCAACACCCTATGATGCAATATCAGATGCCTTGGTACCCGACGACGTAACACCGGATGACGTAACACCGGGTGCCATAATGTAAGGACTATTGTTGTGTCAGTGGATACGCTCAACCGGTCCTGTCGATGTTCAAAGCGACCATGATGATTTCGTGCTATTTCAAAAAGTTCTGAATTAACCGGACCCATGTCTTAATTTATTAAATTTTGTGGATTCACTTTGCGGATTTCCAAACTTTCTAAAGAATCTAACTTGCAGTAATCCGTGGTTACTTTTAATAACTTAAGATTGCTATTGCCTACCTTATGCCCCGAGTCGATCATATGTTGGGCAACGCTAGATTTTTATCCTGTATTAAATCTGAGATGAGCTATGTATTGACCTCCGCGTAGATATAGATATAGATATTTTCGCAATTATTACAAGAGATTTGATAAATGCCCAATTTTTGTCAGAAGTCAATAGTATCCATTGCCCCACGCAAAAGATTCCTCAAATGATAAACTTTATAAACAACTCTCAAGTCATTATGTTTGGAAGTTTTAGTAAATTTTCTTAAAAAAAATTCACTAATGAGGAGATCCCAACTTCTGAATTTTGAACTAGGGCCCCTGGAACACATATCCAGGGTCAGTTTCAATGTCTATATGTTTATATAAATATCACACCGATAACTCAAAAAATTATGGTCTAATTTTGATGAAATTTGGCACGTACCTTCCTTTTGCAAGTGGCTTGAATAAGTTCGTTAGTCAGGAAAATCGGCCTAGGTTTTTTCGGAAAATTTTGTGTTTTCTTCTCCGTTATTTTCCTTGATTTCGTTATAACATAAGCAAAAAATCTATTGTCACTCGAAATACTTTTATGTAAATTTTAAAACAGTGAACAAATGTATGACATGATATAGCTGCTAGTAGACACATGTCAAGTATAGCTCAGTGGTCTAAGTCCCTGTCCATCCGGTAATCAAATTCAGTTGATTTCTGCATGACGAGTTCCAATCCTAGTTAGTGACTTTACTTTTTTCATTTTTTTTTAGTCTCATTTAACCTTACTGTTACTTAATTAGTTTTTTGTTGTTCCGATTAATTTTTTAGCGAGTTTTTGTATAGAAAATAATTAGACAAAGAGGAGATTTAAGTTTTAAGACTTAATTCAATTTGAATAGCATATCTGGTTGTTTGTTCTTGCCCTAACGTAGAGAAACCGTTCCATATTTAATACAGTCCAAGACTTTTCTCGTGGCTTCACAAGTTGTTGTTTTAGTGAATTTTCTTTAAAAAAATCACTAACGAGGAGATCCTTCAAATGAGCGCGAACTAGGCCCCCTATAACCCATATCCAGGGTCAGTTTCAATTATATATATATATATATATATATATATATATATATATATATATATATATATATATATATATATATATATATATATATAAAGGGTGAACAATTTATCAAAATTTAGGTCTGCAAGTTTAAAGACAGAAAAGTTAGAGGCATTTAAAGAAAAGAAAAAAGGGTTTTTTTCAAACCGTAGAAAGTTAATTATTTGTATTTAAGGGAAATAAAGTTCCATTTTTTTATAAGCCCTTAATAGTAGTTACATTACTATATATATATATATATATATATATATATATATATATATATATATATATATATATATATATATATATATATATATATATATATATATGATGACTAGAGTGTCAAGGAAGGGTAATTAATCGTTGTTCTCCATTTTGTAAATAAACTTGATTGAAGGGAATCTACTGTTCCACTTATTAACATTAACATCAGAAACTAATGTATTTGCTTTAAAAAACTTTGATATATAAATAGGTGTCGTCGGTAGAAACGGCACTATGAATTGAAATTTATAGATAAATAGTAGATTTTTTTTCATGAAAATTCAGTATCGCACTTGATGCGTAAATACTTAGTCGTTTGCTAAGATAAGTTTTATTCATCCGGCTGGTTTTACACGTAAGCAGATTTGATTAAGCTTATAATCCTAAACTAATAGTAGTTATTGGCGAACTTTAGTAGAAGTTTGAGTCTAATAGCGAATCTAGCGGTAAAGTGGATGCGTTATAAGGGTATCACGGATGAATAGACTTATCTGACATGTTCCACGACAATGTTATAAGCTTAAATTCCTAATATGAATTAAGCGCAATTAAGCGACGTATCCAGCCTAATGAAAACAGTATAGGATGACAGATTTTCATCAAAAAATATTAAGCACTACTTATAGTCTGGTTACAAATTACAAGGAGCGACCCACGTAAGGCCGAATAAACTTAAGAGGTGCAGCAAGATAAATATTCAAGTATTTTAATATACAAAGTAAAGGTTATTGACCTTTTACTTTTGTTACTAAGATGCTAATACTTATGAACACAACGTATATAGCCAATGTGTGATTCATCATCATCAATCATCAATCTGCGTTCACTGCTGGACATAGGCCTCCTCTAGTTAAGTCCATTCTTTTCTGTCTTGAGCGCTACGAATCCAGTTTTCTGTAATTTTTGTAATGTCGTCTGTCTAGCGAGTTAGTGGTCTTCCTCTGTCTCTTTTATCGGATCTGGGTCTCCATTCAAGTAATCGTTTTGTCCACCTGTCATCTGGCATGCGAGCCACATGTCCCGTCCACTTCCATTTGAGTTTTGCCACATGTACGACCACATCAGTCACTCCTGTTCTTCTGGGTAATTCTTAATTTCTAATGTGGACACGTAACAAAACGCCAAGCATCGACCTCCCCATTTTGTGCTGTGCTACTTTTAGTTTGTTAGCAGAAACGTTGGTAAAGGTTAGTGTTTCGGCGCCGTAGGTTTTCAAGCATATTGGAAGGTCGCCTCTGAAAACGTCTCGAAGTTTGCCGTAAGCCCCCCAGGAGAGTATAACTCTTCTGTTTATCTCGCATGTTTGGTTGGCTTTAGATATGCTTATCTCGTTGCCCAAACATACGTATTTATTTATTTATTTGTGATTACAAAGTGTTTAAATCATGTATCTTTGTTATTAAAGAATTCACTTACATACCTCAGAACTAGTATTTGATCGAACGCTCTCTGATTTATTGGTCTTTTTATCAATCTATATCTATTTATGTGGTCAACCACTGGCACGTTTTAAAGGTTACGAAAGTTATGTATCTCAGCTGGGCGGGATCTCGTTAATGATATGATATGCCAGATTTGAGTATTTATTTGTAAGTACACTTGAAGAAACCCAAATCACCACAACACATATTTTTAAAGACCTAACGATCATTTCGCTAAGAACGTTAGCTTCATTAGAGGATCAAATATTCGGAAATATTTCATCCTCTGATGAAGCTAACGTTGTTAACGAAACGATTATTAGGTCTTTAAAAATATGTGTTGTGGTGATTTGGGTTTCTCCAAGTGTACTTATCAGTGCTCATCACAGGTTCTAATCTTCACTTAGTGAGTACTCATTTTCTTTGTGATTATCAAAGTACGACATCAATACTTTGCAAAGTCCTTAATGATGGTGAACTCGTGATAAAAATCGGTTCGGAGTTCAAGACACAATAATGCACAACATCACTATTAACAAAATTTATTGGGCTTCTATTTGAATCAAATACTCAATGAAAGGCTTCTGATCCAGACAGCAAATTTATTACTAAAACCCTACGCGTTTCGGCTACCTAGTAGCCATCCTCATGGGCAAATCTAAAATACAATAAAAAGGTCTGTCGGAAAACATTGTTTTCTGGTTTTGTACCGGTTGAAGCACAATGATCTCAAGGCGCTTCAACCGGCACAATTGCCTACCAGAAAACAATGTTTTCTGGCATACCTTTTTATTGTATTTTAGATTTGACCCTGAGGCTGGTTACTAGGTAGCCGAAAGGCGTAGGGTTTTACTAATAAATTTACTGTCTGGATCAAGCCTTTCATTCAGTATTCGATTATGTCTATCCCAGACCATGTGACGTTTAGGAATAAAATCTATTTGCATACACAAAAATTTGTGTCAATTATTTTAAAAAGTCTGGACGCAGCAAGTGCGTTATGGTAGCGAATTGTCTTTAAAATGTTTTTAATGGCAAATATGTCTTGTCTTTAAAATGACATTTGGTTAACAGTATACCATATACCATATAGTAGTAGTAACAATGTACCATACTTCATTAAATTAGCTTTGTTGTTTCAAAAAGTTTTCCGAAAATAAACATGAAAAGTTCCAGAATAAACGGGTCCTGGCCAACGAACGTCTCCAAGCTATTTACACACCTACCAAGATATAATTGTTTACAAACAGCTTAAGGACTAACATTGAAAAAACTCACCATTTTTTTACAGAAATTGCCTTCAGTAATGTTACGCTAAATTATATTTTCCACAAACATTCGACAACTTTTAATTACAATAACTTACTAAACATTTATTATTAATTACCACCATTCACAGAAATGTTCAAAAAATTATTTCGATGGAAACACTAAAAACATTTCTGCGAAAATTTTTCAATTCAGCTACTATTTGAGAGTATCTGTATACGACAGCTCGATTTTTTCGACAAGTAATACAAACAAAAAGCTCTCTCAATGAGTCATTTTCTAGGGTTCCTCTATTTATATTGGTAAAAACACCTTATCACAGTTTGTGATATGTGTGTTTTTTTATATATTTCAACAACACACCAGAAGGGCTTACATCCTAAGTACTATCGTACCGTGGGTGTCGACAAGGAGGAAAGAGGCAACTTGCTAATTCAGGACTTGAAAGTTTGGAGGTTCGAAGGAGAAGGAAAAACATGTGCCGGCAAGCAATTCCACAACTTGGAAGTCCTCGGGACAAAAGAGCGGACATAACAAGATGTTTTATGTCTGGTGACCTGGAAAGTAAAAGGGTGCATTCGCTCTGTTCCCCTGGTAGATCTGTTGGGGACAGCAGGTGGAGGAACTATGGAAGAAAGCTCCTGTGAGCAGTGCCCCTGCATATATCTATAAGAGAGAGAGAGAGAGAGAGGTCACCAACGGCACGTCGGTGGGCAAGGGATGGCAGCCTTTTGGTGGGAGACGTATAGCTTTCTTCTGAATGAAGTCCAGGATAGCGAGTAGAGAAGCGGCAGCGGCACCCCGGATGTGGGAGCAGTATTCGAGGTTTGGCCTTTTTTGTGAAGTAGATAAGGTATAGAGATTAGCTGGTGAAAAGTATTTGCGAGCCCGGAAGAGGAAACCTAATTCCTTAGCAGCCGCTTCTGCAATTGATGTGACATGTTGGTGTCAATTGAGATTTCGATCCACAGAGATGCCAACAAGTGAAAATCACTCATTACTTGGAATAACTTGGTTATTCATTGTGATGGGTCTAGGGCTGGTGCATCTTTTATGAGAAATAAAACAAGATTGAGATTTGGTGGTGTTCAATTGTAAAAGATTTATACTTCCCCAGTCTAATATTTTTTGGAGATCCACGGAGACAGAACACTCCATGAGTCTGCGATCCTCATCTAACTGGGCTAAAAAGACAGGCTTAGAATATTGTATATTTGAGTGGAGGGTGCTGCCGTCCGCGTAACTGTGAACTGGTTTGGATGTGCTAGAGAGTAGGTCATTGATGTGGATAAGAAACAAAGTAGGGGCTAAAGCTGAACCTTGAGCAACTCCTGCATTAATTGGATACAGTTTAGAGGAATGGCCATCAACGACAACAGAAATGCTCCTGTTGGAGAGGAAATTTGCTGTCCAGGTACAGAGTTTTGGCGGTAGGCATTAGGCCGGACGTTTATTAAGCAGCGCTGCGTACCAGACCTGGTCGAATGCTTTGGATATGTCTAGAGTGACAATCTGGGACTTACCGTGTAATTCCATAGACTTGTTCCATTAATGGGTGACAAAGGAAATGAGGTCGGCAGTTGCCTGTCGTGGATTAGACTGTGTTTTTTCAAGAAATTTTAGTAATTGGGTGTTTATATACTTTTCCATCACTTTAGAGACGACTGAACGAGAAATAGGCCTATAGTTGCTAGGAAGCGCTTTGGATCCTTTCTTGGGGACGGGTTGAACTCGGGCAGTTTTGCAGTTACTAGGGAATAAGCCTCTATTGTAAGATGTCTGAAACAGACGAGTCAGGACAGGAGCATGTTCTGGTGCGCATTTTTTGAGAACAATTGCTGGGATCTCGTCAAGGCCAGAGGCTTTCCTGGTGTTAAGGGGAGATAGCATCTTTCGTACCTTTTTAGATTTGAAAATGATATCCGTCATTTTATGCGCGACATTGGGGACTGTTGGTGGTTGAACATTTGGAGGTGGGTTGAGAGTAGAATTGTCGGCGAAGAACAAGGCAAAAAGTTCAGCCTTGCCCAGGGCGGTAGAAACAATTTCATTCCCTGAGATAAGAGGTGGTAACGTGCTCTTGCAGAAATTATTCCCAATAGACTTAGCAAGAGTCCAGAAGGGCTTGCTGGGGTTGGAGCTTAAGAGGACTTTGTTTTTGATATGGTTAGTGAACGAGTTTTTTGACGAAGAATGCAGACATAGCGGTTTCTTGCGTCGTTAAATGTTTGACGGTTTTCCTGACTGGTATTGTGTAGAAGCGTTTTATGACATTTGACCTTTTCAAGTCTGGCCTTGTCACAGGATTTAGAGAACCAGAGCTTTTGAGTGGCTGAAGAGGATTTCTGTGTACGTGGAATAAATAATCCCATACCAGCTTTATTCGATGACGTTTTGTGAGATATCAGAGGGGTCAGGATGAGAGAAGCAGACAGACGCCCATGAAAATGAGGAAAAGCAATCCCGCATTTCGTCCCAGTTCGCGGAGTTGTAGTGCCAAACGATACGTGGGTGTGATGACTGTGTGACCTGGGGTTGCATTGCGCAGGAAGCCATGACCATACCGTAGTTTGAGCGACCAAGTGGGGCGGTGACTTGTATCTTATAGCATTCAGGTTTTGTAGCAAGAAGGAGATCCAAGGGATTTGAGCTGCATGTTGGGATGCGAGGAAAGTAAGTAGGTTGCTAAACTATATTGGCTAAAGAATTGCTGGCTACAAAGGCCTCCGCTGCTCTCCCATTTGGATCGGTTTTTGAAGATCCTAGCCATTCCTTATTATGGACATTGAAGTCACCAAGAACAGTGACCTCGGAAGAAGGATATTCAGAAATTAGATGGTCGTTTTTTGCAGTAAAGTAGTCAAAGAGCTGGACAAAGTTGTTGTCGGAAGGTGACCGGTAAATGCAACATATGATTTTATTTGCAGCCCTGAGAGCGAAAGTTTTATCCATAGTATGTCTTTTCTTCCAGCTTCTAAATTGGGGAGCCTGGTGCAGGGTAGATTGCTACGGACGTATGGGCATACGTCTCCATGCAATCTAAAGGAAGTAAGGAGCTCATACTTCGGGAAATTAAAAGAGAGTGATTGTTTGGTAGGACGCTAGTAGCGAGCGTCATATTCCCTTCCAGAATGAATTTCAATATTTAAACCATTTTTGTGTGTAAACAATACACATTTATTCCTAGTAGTAACAGAAAAAGTAAATTACTTGATCCAGAACAAGAAAATCACCCAAATGAATAGAATATAATGGTAAATCACGTCAACACTTACATACAAATTACACCTATTTAAGCAAGCTATCGAAAATCCATTTAATTTGTTTCAATCAAACCAGAAGGGAAGACTTTTTAAGTATAAAGATAGACAAACTGTCAACCGTTTTGCAGCAGAAATTACAAACACGATAGTTGAAAAGCGGAATCATAGAGGGCGCGAAGTGTCTGAAATGAGAAATCTAAAAACAATATTTATCAATTTTGTAAACCTTGAGACGATAATAATCCTGTCACATAATTAAGAGTAAAATTTGTTATTAAATTTAATATTAGAGGATCCAATTTAAGACAAAAACTCTAGAATTTGCATAAAATAAAATAAAAAATATTTGTTACTAATTAAAACATGACGTATTTCTTTGGGCATAATCATAATTAAGATTTAATTGCGTCTAGCAGTTTATTCTCTCCAAATTAGAACCGACTACTGGGATAGAGTCAGTGCAGAGCAGACCAACGCCAGAGCAAAATTAAAAAGTCTGGACGCTGCAAGTGCGTTATGGTAGTGAATTTTCATAGAAATGATCTGGCATGAAATACTTTTTTATTTATTTTAACATAGCAATATAAATTTTGGTGTACAATTTTCTTTTAATATCGTAAACTTACGTACCAAATTTGGTTACCATAGCTTTTCTATTTTTCGAGATAAAATTTTTTTTCGAAAGAACACCCACAATTTTTATGTAAAACCTTTTTCGATTCTCCTGGATAACGAACTTATCCAAGCCACTTACAAAAGGATGGTATATGCTGAATTTTATCAAATTCGGTCCATTATTTTTTACATTATCGGTGTGATACATACATATATATATATATATATATATATATATATATATATATATATATATATATATATATATATATATATATATATATATATATATATATATATATATATATAAACATATAAAAATTGAAACTGACCCCGGATATGGGTTCTAGTGGTCCTAGAATGCGCTTATTTGAAGAATTTTTTTCAAAATTCAAAAGTCGGGATTTCCTCATTACTTAATTTTTTCTAAGAGAATTCACTAAAAAGCAAGTATTTATATAAGTATCCATTGCTATTTTAACTAACAAATGATTGGTAACAGTGGCAAAGAATAGGCCACCAACATTACACAGAAATACATAGGGATTTAAATAATTAAAAATTCTGGACGCAGCAAGTGCGTTATGGTAGTGAATTTTCATAAAAATGTTTTTAATAGCAAATATGTGTTTTTTTTTCAGAAAGCAGGCATCAAATTTGGTTACCAGTAGGTTAGGTTAGGTTAGGTTAGTTTGTGAGTGGTCCATATCGGTCCCTCCACCGCGACCATAAGGTCTATTGTGGCTCACGCCTAATGTCTATATTTCGCCCAACAAATCCAGCCTCCTACAGAGGTCGATAACCTTTGTGGGCGAAAGTTGATCCAGATCCTCTGGAGCCAGCTTTACCTTGCCAAAGAGCAGGTGTCTAGTCCTATCCGCTGCCGGACAGGAACACAGCACGTGCTCTGCTGTTTCGTCATTCTCCATACACAGCCGGCACTCGGTCTCCTGACCGATCCCAATACGGTGCATGTGATGCCGCAAGCGACAGTGTCCTGTATACAGGCCGACTAGAGTACTCAGTTGTTGTCTGTTCAACTCTAGAAGTTTCTTAGCCCTTGACTCAGACAGGCCATTTATGAAGGCCTTAGAGTGAGCTAATCCTGGAAGATTTTGCCAACATTGAATTGTCCTTCTATCTGTCCAGGTCTTTAAGGTGCGTTTTGCTGTGCAAGATGTTATTCCCAGCACCGGTTCTGGTCCGACAAAGTCACACTGGGCACCACTCCTGGCAAGCACGTCTGCCGCAACGTTGCCATCATGGTCCGAGTGACCCGGTATCCAGACCAGCGACACCTCATTACAGCTGCCCAATTCGTTAAGGGCAGATTTACAACTCCATACCGTCTTTGAATTGCACCGGTAGGAACCAAGAGCCTTTATTGCAGCTTGGCTATCTGCAAATATCTTTATCGATTTGTTTGTGCATAGGTCTTTTAAGCTTTCCCTTGCACACATCTCGATGGCATAAACTTCTGCCTGGTGTATGGTTGCGTACTTGCCGAGGCTAGCTGATAGTCTAGCATCGGTGCTGCCCCCATATGCGCCGGCTCCTACTCCCATATTGGTTTTGGAGCCGTCAGAGTACCAGCAGAGGTCCGCTCTCAACAGGGTCGATTGGTTCCGGTCCCAGTCCTCCCTTTCCGGGAGGACGGTCTTGAAAGACAGATCTCTGCTGATTTTTGTAGGCATCAAGTCCGAGACCATTCCCAGAATCCTGTGACAATCACTGTCATCAAGGAGTCCGGACCCCCTCAGACTGACTTCCCTCGGCATGTTATCTGCCGTTTGTATTAGTCTGTACGTTGTCCACCTCGCCACCCTCTCCAGCCATATGTGAAGTGGGGGAATATTGAGGAGGACCTCCAGAGCGACTGATGGTGCGGTGCTTATCGCTCCCGTTATCATCAGACATACTTGTCTCTGTAGATGAGCCAGTTTGGCCCTCGCGGTACCACGAAGCACCTTAGGCCACCAAACTATGGCTCCATATGTTATCATAGGTCTGATAACCACTACATAGAGCCAGTACATCTGTTGGGGGTTTGTTCCCCAGTTGTTCCCACAGATTCTCCGGCAGGTCCACAGGGACATCTTAGCCCTGCGGATAACATTTTCTAACTGTCTGTCCCAGTTGAGCTTCTTATCTAGGATAACTCCCAGATATTTTGCTTGGTCCGAAAATGGAATGTTTTCCCCCATAAGATTAGGTGGTTTTAATTTGTCCAACCTTCTTCTTCTGGTGAACGGGACAATGATCGTTTTGCGAGGGTTCACAGACATCTGTTCCCTACGGCACCAATCATTGACTACATTTAGTGCTTCTTGAAGAGTACTAGACAGTTCCTCCTCAGATTTGCCTCTAACCATTATGACGAGATCATCCGCATACGCCTGGACCTCAACCTCCCAGAGTCCGAGGATAGCCAGCAGGTCGTCCACAAAGAGGGACCACAACAGGGGGGATAGAACGCCCCCCTGAGGACACCCTCTCGCAGCCCTAACGCTGACCACTTCTCCCCGTAATGAGGTAATAATGGTCCGATTGTGCAGCATGTTTCCGATCCAGCCACAGATGGTAGGTTCCACCCCCCTAGCGATAGTGGCCTCGTAGAGGGAGATCGGTAATGCATTATTAAATGCTCCTTCTATGTCGAGAAATGCCGCCACCGCAACCTCTCCATTTTCCAGAGAGTGTGTGATCTTCTCGACGAGGTTATTGAGCGCTAACTCAGTTGATTTGCCAGTTTGATAGGCATACTGGTGGGTATTTAGCGGGTTCTTGGGTAAGATGTTCCCCCTAATGTGTCCGTCCAGTATTTTTTCCAATCCCTTCAGGAGGAATGATGTAATACTGAGAGGTCTCAGTGAAGTAGGTAGGAGGTCATTACGTCCCAATTTGGGAATGTAAACCCCCCTAACCACCGTCCAGCTGGAAGGAATATAGTTCCAGGCCAGACTGGCTCTGAACAGCCTGATAAGGAAGGGTAGGAGAATCTCCAGTCCCTTTTGTAGTAGGACCGGTACCACCCCATCCTCCCCTGGCGACTTGAATGGCTGGAAATGATTCACAGCACACTCCTCTGCTGGAGGTGGTTGTTCTGCATCTCTGTCTCCAGGGAAATAGGCCGAACAGGCCACTACTTCCAGCCTGGTCCCCCCCGGATGTGATCACGAGATGGATGGATGCCATGTCCTTGGTGCAGTACTCTGAAAGTGTAAAATACTGCAAGTTGTTTCTGATCCAGATACAGGCTCTGGGGTTAGTACCAGAGCCCACCTCTACTATCTTACCAGAAGTGTTACCCAGCCCTTTTGTTCGTTCCGAATTAGCGGTCCAGGGCTCTTGGAGAAGAGCAATATCTATTTGCTCTTCCTTTAATTTCATGCTAAGGAGGTATGTCGCAGCCTTAGCATGATGCAGATTAGCTTGAATGCACCTTAAGTTGGTGGGCATTGGGGTAGGAATATAGGAGTGTATAGAGGATAAAGGAGTAGGTTAAGGAGCTTAAAGGAAAAGGGAGTTATGGTGCAGGTTCCTCCTCCTTTTTAGGAGCTCGATAACCAAGCTTCCTATAGGAGGGTCTACCTTTGGTAGTCGTCCTAGGGGTGGACTTTCCTTTCCCCTGTTTTTTCCCTCTGGAGGTTCCAGTGGAAGGTTGAATCCTGCCACCTCCTCTATTGGGTCTGTGTAAGTCGTGTCCATGTTTGGTCCCACGAGCAGCAAGGGAAAATAGACCTCCATGGAAGAGCCCCGCATCCCATGAATAGGCATTTACACAGGGAGGTCGCCCGGTTTCCCTGGGGAGGGTTAACGTTAGCGACAGAATTACCATCCTGCCAATGCTCGGCCATATCGGCCAGAAGCATCATCGCCTCGGCACCAACCCGCCAACGACCTTGCGATGTGGGTTTTTTATAGAGGACTCTCCTCGCAATGCCGGCCAATTAAGGCAAGCATTCCCGGCCCTCCTAAGACATGACTAGGAAGGTTACGGTTTGGTTAGTTCATTTAGTTCACGTCTAATAGTAGACGCTATCCAGGGTGCACCACGGGGAGGCGAACTAACTTTACACCCCATATAGGTTACCAGTATAACCTATATAGTAAAAACAATGTGCCATGTTTCATCAAAATAATTTTATTGTTTGAAAACGTACAGAAATTTCCGAAATAAACTTAAAATATAAGCGAAAAAATCCGTTTCTTGGTCAACCTTATAGGTTAATATCAAATTGAGCTTTTCAAATATGAAGCACTTAATCAAAATTCGCTACCATAACGCGCTTGCTGCGTCCATAATTTCTTAATTTACAAACATGCATTATATTTCGATGGAAAATGCAAAAGCATAAGGCGTTTTCCACTAAAAAAAATTATTATTTGTATCACCAACGACTTATGGGCCACCCTGTGATGGTAGCAATAATTTTTTAAGGTGTGGCTCAAGACACCGTATAATTAATGTATACAATATTTTTTCATATCTTGTGTAATAACGGATATATTCAGCTATATTGATTTTTTACGAAAATTCTACAAAAATTATATACCATTAAACGATAAATTCTATAGCTAAGGCTACTGCCAAGCATCAGAGAAAGGGTCTATTTGAAATGAATTTTCTGGAAACATTTTAGCAAAATGAAGGACGATGACGGTTGAAACTAAGACTTCAGGGTTTGTAAAACATTCTTTTTAAGACATTTTCTTTCCATAGCCCGTATTAGATTCAAGTCCTTTGCCTAAATGTTGCGAATTTTGATGTTTTAAATTGCAACTTTGACGTTTTGAGGAAAACCCAAATTTATTTTTCTTTAAATGCCCATAACTTTTTTGTCTTTTGACCTACAGAGCTAAATTTTGGTAGCCGCCTCACCTATAATGACGTAAACCAGTGTACCAAATTGTTACTTTGTTGATTCCGGAGATATAAATTTTTTTTGAAGGAAAACCCAAAATTTTCCGGGAAAACCTGGGCCGATTTTCCTGACTAACGAACTTGTCCAAGCCATTTGCCAAAGGAAGGTATTCACCAAACTTAATCAAAATCGGCCCATTATTTTTTGAGTTATCGGTGTGATACATACATACATACACCCCAAAGCACAAAAATTAAGATAAGATTTACATAATTAATGCATAGACATTGGGTGTATATATATAATCCAATTTAATCCAATATTATAATCCAATTTAAAATACGATATATATATATATATATATATATATATATATATATATATATATATATATATATATATTGATATTGATATGCAATCCTATAATGGTAAGGTAGACATCCACACATAAACACTCTTTAAAACAATTCATACTAAACACAAACAAGAACTTACTTTTGGTGTATGCAATGTTTATGCACTGTATGGCGGGGAGAAACTAATTTTACAGATATATATGTGTCAGAGAAAATGAGGCAATTGTGTAATTAACTATAAGAAGTGAAGGGTCTATGTAAAGTGAAATAAGATCCAGGTCAAAATAGACTATAAAAGTGATTAGACTGAGTGCGGGAAAATCAGTAATATGACAAGCTATAAAGACTATAAAGTAATGAAAAAACGAATATTTGAACAGTACGAACTGTATAAGTAGTTTTTAGGTAGTTCAAAGTGTTTTGTTTTTTAGCTTTAAGAATATTGTTTGATAGTTTTTAAGGATATTAAGATGTAAGTCATGTAAGATTGTTATATGTAACTTTAAGCAATGTCACATAACCTAGAGATAAGACCAGCTGTTTTTATTTAGGACAAATGTCAAACTGACACCCAAAATTATAGTATAGGTTAACTAATATGTCAAAGCAACAACAACAATGATTATGTATCCCTAGTAATAATTAAGAAGATTAGCATTGTATAAAAATTTGTTATGATTTTTGAGTTGGTAGCAGGCATAAAGCAGTTTTTTAATTAGTAACACTGGTGACAGAGGAAGAAGAATAAAGAAGGAAAATTTAATCAAATTTTTTTAGAGCAGCTGAAATTTTAGGAGAAAGTTAAAAAACAAGTAATAAAAAGTAAAACAGCGTGGGAAATAAAGTAAACGTTCGACCAACATCAATAACAGGTTAATAGGTCAGTTTGTAGCAGCCGAAACCACGTCAGGAAGAAACCACCGGTAACAAAACAGTGAGTTTAAACCATTCAAATATTTACGTTTTTCATGTAGTCCAAGTACTGCCACAGAAAATTATAATTTAAGGCATTAAAATTGTGAAAAAAAGCGAACGTAAGTGCCACTACATATTTGAAAGCAACCATTTTAAAATTATAAGGTGCTTGTCCAGCCATCTGTTAACAGCAGACATCAATACGCACCTCATTTCCAAGAAACACCATCGACTACGCGTGAGAGTATATAGTATAAGTTAGTTTTACCATCTGGATCTTTGTAGATAGCATAAGAGCGGTTCTATATAGAACAAGCAATTTCATTGACCTAAGAACACAAATTTATTTCTTAAAGTCATAAATTTAATTAGATAAATACTGATCAGATTCATTAAAAGGGGGTAATATAAGGATTCAATAGTATTAGGCATTTGTCATTTGTTTCAGTTAAATTTAATAAAGATTCTAGTTTTGTATTAAGTTGAAATCCTTGCTTTATTTTTGATTTATACATATAAATATCTGGGGAAACAAATTATTAAAAAGGGGTAACATCTTCAAACTTTAAAAATAATAACAGATTTGCAAACATAAAGTAAAGAGCAATATTATTGAAATTTTTAGATAGATATATTTGGAATTATAATAAATTGATAGGACTTGAACCCACTAGCTTAAAGAAGCTCCCTGTTTTAAGAGTAAGCGTATCCATGCTATCAATTTGTTTATGTCACATGCAGCAATAAAAGACATTGGGTACACCAAGGTGTAATTTACACACAAACCTTTGGTGAACACACACATTTACGACACATTTCACTAAACTTTACAGGCAAATAAAACTTAAAAGCTAAGATACCTAAAATATAACCAAAAAACTTAATCTATATCAATTCTATATATTAAATTAAATTTAAAAACCCTTGCTTACAAACTATATTTATAAAGTATATATATATATATATATATATATATATATATATATATATATATATATATATATATATATATATATATATATATATATATATATATATATATATATATATATTTCTTCCAAAATTTAAAAGCCCCAATCTCATCAATGAGGAAGTTTTGGTGCGAAAATTAACTAAAAGGAAGAAGTAGCTACGTAGCTACGCCACTGCAAACCGAATGAGCCATTTAAGAACACGCTGTTTATATACAACTGGTATTTTGATTTTTTTGTTGCAACAAAATCAAAACAGCGAATAGTTTTAACAGTTTACACGTTGCAGTCGCTTTTTTATTTACAATTAAAGTAACTTTTAAAAGATGTTACGTAAAAACTCTAACTCTGTGGAATATGCACTATGTTTCTGAAGCAGGGCTTATGCTGTAAAAGTTTCCGTATTATCGATCCACGGTATTACGTTTATCATAGTTCACATTTTTCAATCAAAAGCTTCTTGTTTTCTGCTAAGTTCATTAAATTTTCAATAAGTGCGAGTATTTTGGTTTACTCGTAAACTTTTAGAAGTTTATATTCTTGCGGAAGTTCGCAAGGTACTTCCTATTACCGAGCGAGCTGAAAACTCGAGAATTTTCAGCGTTCATCGTGATCGCCTTTATCGTCGCAACTTTCAAGTGACGTTATGGGAATAAATTTGACAGTGAAGCATAAAAATTTAATCTTACCTTGGTTGTTAGTATACTACTTAGTTAAAGTTTGAGAGCCATATCGTGTTCTCCTTCAATAATATCGGTACTATTTAACATAAATATTATGATGGCAACATAGAGGGGATATGAGATAGGGGCATAAATCCTTGTTGGTTATTTTTATAACTTTATGACTGGGGCAATATAAACTGATATGATATTCAACTCCTGACAACCTAATGAATATGGACGACTCTACTTTGGTTCTTTTATATTTTTCGCGTCTCCTTGAATATTAAGCATTTTTTCACGCTTCTGAAAAAATTATGAATGGGTTGTCTGTGTTACGGTAACCTGCACTGCTTGAAACCCTACTGTGAGATAATGTAAATAAAGGTAACTTATATCCTCACGTCGTGTTTGCGAGGGTTGCAATTTATTCCTGATTATTATACAGAGCGCAATAAAATTAGCTGAAAGGACAAGCAGATATCTCGGTTCTCGACATATCACACGGCAAGGCGTAGAAACTTGCCTATCTAACAATATATTCCAAATTTCCCTGATAAAAATCTAAAACTGTACTTAATAAAACACGTTAAACAAAAGTCTGGAAGCAGAAAATGCGTTATGATAGTGAATTTTCATAAAAGTGTTTTAAATAGCAATTATGTGTTTTTTTTAAGAAAGCACACATCAAATTTTGTTACCCGTATAACATATATAGTAGAAACAATGTACCATATTTTATGAAAATAACTTTATTGTTTGAAAATGTACACAAATTTCCCGAAAAAACTAGTTTCCTGGCCACCGAACCTTATAGATTACTAGCAAATTGAATTATTCAAAGTAGAGGCGTTAAATAAAAATTCGCTACCATAGCGCACTTGCTGAGTCCCGAATTTATTTTCTTACAAAACATGCATTATAATTTCGTGGTCGAAATTCCATACATTTAAGGTCAGCTCAGAACTGATACTGACCGGGGAATCCGTCTGTCTAATTAAAACAAATCATTGTGTAATGTATTTCAACTAAGCAGATTTTCCTGGCTAACTAACTTATCCAAGCTAATGGCAAAAGAAAGGTACTCCCCAAATTTGATCAAAATCGACCGACTATTTTGGAGTTATCGGTGTGATTGACCGAGTGACCCCGGATATGGACTCTAGGGTCCTAGTTCGCGCTCATTCGAAGAAATTTTTTCAAAACTCAAAACTTGGGATCTCCCCATTAGTGAATTGTTTCTAAGAAAATTCACTAAAAGTAAAACAATATTAGTTACCTGTTCTGTTTTGTTGTTAGTGTATAAAACAATAATATCCAGTATTTCGTTAGTCAAAAACAGTTCAAATGCATCCAGTTCTGAGGAGATGTTACTGCTGTACTGATTTATAAGTCCCGCTTTTAGTGAATTTTATTAGAAAAAATTCACTAATGAGGAGATCCCAACTTTTGAATTTTGAAAAAATTTCTTCAAATGAGCGTCATTTAGGACCCCTAGAACCCATATCCGGGGTCAGTTTCAATTTTTATATGTTTATATATATATATATATATATATATATATATATATATATATATATATATATATATATATATATATATATATATATATATATATATATATAAACATAAAAAAATTGAAACTGACCCCGAATATGTGTTCTTGGGGGCCTAATTAGTGCACATTTGAAAGAATTTTTTCAAAATTCAAAAGTCGCGATCTCCTCGTTAGTGATTTTTTTCATTAAAAAAGAGAGAATTCACTAATACCCTTTGAGTTGTGAGAGTTAGTAAGCCGGGAAATTTGAAATATCGATATATATATATATATATATATATATATATATATATATATATATATATATATATATATTAAAATATCGTATGCAACTAGTTATACATTTATTAGGATAAGGTGATATAAATAAATATAGTAAAGACAATGTGTCATGTTTCATCAAAATAAATTTATTGTTTGAAAATGCACAAAAATTTCCGAAAGTCAACTTAAAGTCTCCCGAAAAAACTCGTTTCTTGGTAAACCTTATAGGTAAATAGCAAATTGAGCTATTCAAATATGAAACATTTGATTAAAATTCGCTCCCATAACGCACTTGCTGCGTCCAGAATTTCTTTTCTTACAAACATGTATTCTATTTCGATGGAAAATGCAAAAATGCAATAACATAAGGCGTGTTTGATTAAAAACAAGCGAGAATTTGTATCAGCAACGACTTATGGGCCAGCCTGTGGTTTAAGAAATATGTTTTTAAGATGTATCTCAAGACACGCTATAATTAATGTGTACAATTTTTTTTCATATCATGTATAATAACGGATATATTGAGCTTTATTGATTTTTTACGAAAATTCAACAAAAATTATATACCATTAAACGATAAACTCTATAGCTAAGGCTACTGATACATATATATATATATATATATATATATATATATATATATATATATATATATAGATATATATATATATATATATATATATATATATATATATATATATATATATATATATATTTATATATATATATATATATATATATATATATATATACATATATACATATATATATATATATATATATATATATATATATATATATATATATATATATATATATATATATATATATATATATATATATATATATATATAAACATATAAAAATTGAAACTAACCCCGGATATGTGTTCTGGGGACCTAATTAGCCCTCATTTGAAGAAATTTTTTCAAAACTCAAAAGTCAGGATCTCCTCAATAGTGATTTTTTTTAAAGAAAATTCACTAAAAATGGTGAAAATGATAGCAAAACATGGCAAAATTGTTTATGATCCGACAGATTACGTTATTCTTTTTTAATTAATTCATCTGTGTATTAAATAACATTGGTTTCAAGTGCCGTTAGCAGGCTAAAATAAGAATATATAAAGTTATATACCTGCTAATGGATATTGTAAAGTAGCTAGATAGACTGTAGCAGTTTGTAGTGTGTTTTAGAGCCTCGGTAGTTCAGGGGTAAGAACGTGTGCCTCTGAACCGAAGGGTACTGGGTTCGATCGTAGGGTTGTCCTTGCACTTTTCCAGTACAAACTGTAACATTAACATCAACCGAGGTTCTGGCACTGTATTTGCGAAAATTGAATGTCCGCAAGTTCCGCCCTTCAGAGAGGGCGTAAAGCCGTCGGTCCCATGTCCATGCTATGTTGGGCACGTTAAAGATCCCTACCATTCTTACAGAAAGGCAGAGTTCAGCAGATTTCCAGGATAGTGAGGTGAAACTGCTCCCTGGCGTCGGTAGTTGGCCATAGTCGCGGAAATAGGCCGACGTTACAAGAAACAAAACAACAACAACGAGTTTTGGTACCAACAAAACGGTTTTCCAACTCACAATGATAGGATCGTCAAAGAATTTTTGTAGCAAAATTTTAATTATCGCGTCATTTGTGAAAATAGGCTGGTTCTTGGTGTGTCCTGATATAACACCCATGGATTTTTATTTTTGAGGTACTCTGAAGAATGACGTGTATAAATTCGATCCACCACAAAATATCAATGAATTACGAAACAGAATCACCAAAGCTATAAATCATTTTAACCAAAACACCCTCACCAGGGTTTGCAGGCATGTTTCAAAAAGGTGTATAAAGTGCATTGAACAAAACCGTGGCCATATTGAACAATTTTCTATTTAGTGTATTTTTAAGTTTCTATTTTATTATTTGTTGAGTTCCGTTTCTAATTGTGTTGTTTTATGGAGTTTAAGTTTCTATTTGTTATTGCCGGGTCTCGTTATTAAACTGTTTCAAATAATATTACATAGCATTATTACCTCATTAAGTATTGTAAATTAAATCACAATATTTTTTTATCGTGGATCATTACGGGACATTATGTTAAAAGCAGAAGTCTATTGTTTTGTGGAGTTTAAGTTTGTATTTGTTATTATATTGCGGAGTTTCATTGTTAAACTCTTTCACATAATATTACCTAGCATTATTACCAAATTAAGTATTGTAAATGAAATCACAATATTTTTTCATCGTTATTTATTATGTTATTATGTTAAAAGTAGAAGTCTATTGTTATCCATGGCCTACTGCTTTTTGAACACTTTTTTTGTCATTTGTTTTCTGGTATCTACAAAATGGTTTTTCTCAAAATCGTCAGTGCAATTACAAGATTTCTCAAGCGGTTTGTACATCATTGGAAAGCTCTTTTCACAGACTATCACATGTGAAAAAAATCCAATATGGCTGTCATAATAAAAACAACCGTTGACACCTGTAGCTCAAAAACAAATGAAAATCCAGTCCTAACGCAGCTAAATTCATTGAAAGAAATCGGCAAATATCTGTTTTTTCAAAATATGTAGTAATCCGTAACATTTTTTGTAGAAACAAAAACAGTGCTGAATTACACCCATAAAACTGCATACTTTCCCCATTAAACCGCCTTTCTAACTGCCGTAGTTTACGAGATCCCTGTACTAAACATTGAAAAAACCCTATATATATATATATATATATATATATATATATATATATATATATATATATATATATATATATATATATATGTGTGTGTTATTTAGCTAAATGGATACTTTAAGAACTAATAGGTTTATAAAATCTAGTAAATACCTTCTTGTCCTTCCTTTTGTAAGTGGCTTGGACGGGTTTGTTTGCCAGATCAATTGGACGGGTCTTTTTGGAAAATTTTTTAATTTTTTTTCGAACATCTTTGTATCTTGTATTATAAAAACAAGAAAGACATGCCAAAGAAGTTTGGTGCGCACTTTTACGTCATAAACCGTATATTATATGCCAAAATGTAGGTCTCTACGTTGAAAGTAAAAAAAAAAATTATAGGTATTTAATTACGAAAAACCTGGTTCCTGCTGGAAACCAAAGCATAACATACCCAAAATATTGTGTGGTTAACAAAATTGATTAAACATTACAAAGAAGCATATAAGCCATATAGAAAATTTTCGTAAAAATATGCGTTGACCATTTATATGAAAATTAACTACCATATCGCACTTGCTGCGCCAATATATTTTAAGTTTCTCTTAATCGCAACATTAGAGTACCCAAAAACTGGTGATGCTAGATTATGTAAAAACAAAGGTTGAATAGCATTTGTAGCGATGAGTTAATGTTTCTGCAGTGTGTTACATAGTCTAACTATAACATGCAGCTTCCGTCTGTGTTTTAAAACATTTCCAAATTAAAATAACAAAACCTTTTAAAGCATACCAGGACGCAAGTATAGGGAACGTAGAAAATCTAATAAACATAGATAATTTGTCTCAGCTGGCTAGTTTATTTGGAGCGGTTGGTGGCAAAATAATAAAGCAACAAGAGCTAGGTGCTTTATATCAAATGCTAGCTAAGGATAATTAATTAGCTGATCCTAGCTAGTTCTGCAAGTAACTGGATTATTCAATCTTCCTAATGGTAGCTGTATGTCCTAGTGATACAATGGACCATTGTGGCGTTGTTGTTACATAGAATTAACCCCCTCCCTCTATCGTATTGATATATTCATCTCGCAGTTAATATGTAATCATTTTGTAACTCGATACTTCATGCTTCACGGCAAATACAACACTAGACAGAATAAATCACTACATAATTAATACGGAATTCTAAAATTTGAGTTAGCAAGAAGCTGTTAATTAACGTGTTCTAGTTATTTCGTTAGGGTGAAAACTAAAATCACGTTTACGTTTTGAGTTTGGGTGGGGGTAGTACACAGGATATTTTACATGCTCAGTGAATTTTTCACGAAGTGTGGAAATACTTAGTTCTCGCGTTAAACCGCGTCGTGCATTGGTTAAAACTCGCTGATCCGACTCCTGTTTTAAAGCCATTTCCAAGAGGTTAAGAAAATGTAAAAGAAACCCTGGGGCCTCAATCTGCCTACTTTTTGTTGGAGCTGGGATTGTAGAAATCGCTTTTAGGTTTAGAGTTAAACACGCTAAGACTTTAGAGATAATATCTAGTAAGATTTGGGGAGTAGGCAGCTTGAAACACCATAATCAAACTACAACTTTATATTATATATATATATATATATATATATATATATATATATATATATATATATATATATATATATATATATATATATGTCCTAGTCACTTTTAACTGGCTCACTATTGTGATCTACCAAACCACCAAATTTGGTGCACAGATTTATTTTATAAAATGCATGTAATAAACCAAAATTCAGATCTCTAAGTTTAAATAAAAAAAGTCTGAAGGCAGCAAGTACCTTATGGTAGTGAACTTTCTTAAAATATTTTTTAATAACTATATAATAGGTATGTTTACAATAAAAGCAGGCATCAAATTTGGTTACCAGTATAACCTATATAGTAGCAACTATATATATATATATATATATATATATATATATATATATATATATATATATATATATATATATATATATATATATACCGGAGTCACTTTTAACTGGCTCACTGTTGTGATCTACCAAACCATAAGAGATACACAGTCGGTTAAATTATACAAAATATGCGCCATTTTCTGCTTATTCATATATCTTTTGACCCTTTGTTCATCAAAATTGAACTGTAAATACAACAGTTAGAGGGTCCTTCCATCTTAAATGGGCCACACTGTATTTATGTATGTATTGTATTTACAGTTCGATTTTAATGAACGAATTTATATATATATATATATATATATATATATATATATATATATATATATATATATATATATATATATCAACAACACACCACGAGGGCTTACAGCCTTAATACTACCGTACCGTGGGTGCCGACAAGGAGTAATGAGGCAACTTGTTAATTCTGGACTTGAAGGTTTGGAGGTCCGGGGGAGAAGTGTGCCGGCAAGGAATTCTTGGAAGTCCTCGGGACAAAAGAGCGGACATAACAAGATGTTCTATGTCTGGTGACCTGGACAGTAAAAGGGTGCATTCGCTCTGTCCCTCTGATAGATCTGTTGAGGGCAGCAGGTGGAGGAACTATCGAAGAAAGCTCCTCTGAGCAGTGACCGTGCAGATATCTATAAAAGAGAGAGAGAGGGAGGTCACCAACGGCACGTCGGTGGGCAAGGGATGGCAGCCTTTGGGCAAGGGTAGGGTCACCGATGATACGTATAGCTCTCTTCTGAATAGAGTCAAGGATAGCGAGTGTAGAAGCGGCAGCAGCACCCCAGATGCGGGAGCGGTATTCGAGGTTTGGACTTATTTGTGAAGTATATAAGGTATAGAGATTAGCTGGTGAAAAGTATGTGCGAGCCTGGAAAAGGAAACCTAATTTCTTAGCAGCCACTTCTGCAATTGATGTCACATGTTCGTGCCAATTGAGATTTCGATCCACAGAAATGCCAACAAGTGAAAAGGACTAAACTTGGTTGTTCATTGTGATGTGTCTAGGGCTGGTGTATCTCTTATGAGAAAGAAAGCAAGACTGTGATTTGGTGGGGTTCAATTGTACAAGATTTCTACTTCCCCAGTCTGATATTTTTTGGAAATCCACGAAGACAGAAGCCTCCATGAGTCTGCGATCCTCATCTAATTGAGCTAAAGAGACAGGCTTAGAATATTGTATGTTTGAGTGGAGGGTGCTGTCGTCCGCGTAACTGTGAACTGGGTTTGATGTGCTAGAGAGGAGGTCATTAATGTGGAGAAGAAACAAAGTAGGAGCTAAAGCTTAACCTTGAGGAACTTCTGCATTAATTGGATACAGTTTAGAGGAATGGCCATCCGCGACAACAGTAATGCTTCGGTTGGAGAGGAAATTTGGTGTCCAGATACAGAGTTTTGGTGGTAGGCTATAGGCCGGAAGTTTATTAAGCAACGCTGCGTGCCAGACCTGGTCGAATGCTCTGGATATGTCTAGAGCGACAATCTGGGATTCACCGTGTAGTTCCATAGACTTGTTCCAAGAATGGGTGACAAAGGAAAGGAGGTCGGCAGTTGATCTGCACTGACGGAATCCATACTGCCTGCCGTGGATTAGACTGTTTTTCAAGAAATTTTAATAATTCGGTGTTTATATACCTTTGTATCACTTAAGGGACGACTAAAAGGAGAGAAATAGGCCTGTAGTTGCTAGGAAGTCGTTTGGATCCTTTTTTGGGGACGGGTTGTACTCGAGCAGTTTTCCAATTACTAGGATATATGCCTCTATTGTAAGATCTCTGAAACAGACGAATTAGGACAGGAGCAAATTCTGGTGCGCACTTCTTGAGAACAATTGCTGCGCTCTTGTCAAGGTCAGAGGCTTTCCTGGTATTAAGAGAAGAGAGCATCTTTCGTACCTTTTTAGTTTTGAAAATGATATCCGTCATCTTATGCGCGACATTGGGACTGTTGTTGGTTGAACATTCGGAGGTGGCTTGAGAGCAATATTGCCGGCGAACAACGAGGCAAAAAGTTCAGCCTTATCCAGGGTGGTAGCAACAATTTCATTCCCTGAGACAAGAGGTTGGAACGTGCTCTTGCAGAAATTATTCCCAATAGATTTAGCAAGAGTCCAGAAGGGTTTGCTGCTACTGGAGCTTAAGAGGACTTTGTTTTTGATGTGGTTATTAAAGGAGTTTTTTGCCTCAGAAAGAATGCGGACATAGCGGTTTCTTGCGTCGTTAAATGATTGACGGTTTTCTTGACTGGGATTGTGTAGAAGCGTGTTGTGAGCTTTGACCTTTTCAAGTCTGGCCTTGTCACAGGATTTAGAGAACCAGGGCTTTTGAGTGGCTGCAGAGGTTTTCTGTGTACCTGGAATAAATAATTCCATGCCAGCTTGGATAATTTCGGTGACGTTTTGTGAAATATCAGAGGGGTCAGGATGAGAGAAGCAGACAGACGCCCATGTAAATGAGGAAAAGTAATCTCGCATTTCGTCCCAGTTCGCGTAGTTGTAGTGCCAAACGATACGTGGGTGTGATGACTGTGTGACTTCGGGTTGCATTGCGCAAAAAGCAGTTATTCATTTATCAAAAGATATATGAATAAGCTGAAAATGGCGCATATTTTGTATAATTTAACCGACTGTGTATCTCTTCGGGTTTGGTAGATCACAATAGTAAGCAAGTTAAAAGTGACTGCGGTGTATATATATATATATATATATATATATATATATATATATATATATATATATATATATATATATATATATATATATATATATATATATATATATCAATCGGTGATAAAGAGTTTTTCCAAGAAAAACTCAACATTTTCCCAAAAAAATTGAGTCGATACATAAACACATAAAAATCAAGGCTGACTCCGAAAATGGATTCTAGGTATCACAGTTCGCGGTCATTAAAAAGGAAATCTTCAAAATTTAAAAGTTGCGATATTTCTTGAATGAAAACTCGCTTAAGGAGAAAACATGATTAAGATCGATTTCACTTTTAATTTTGTTTTTAAAATAGCACAATATATATTTTTGACTGTCGAGGAATAAAAATTCGATAATTAGGAATGGCTTGCATCTTCAAAAACCAATCCACAAGGGAGAGCAGGGGAGGCCTTTGCAGTCAGCATCTCTTTAGCCAATATGGTTCAGCAACCTGCTTACTTTCGTCGCATCCCAACACACAGCTCAAATCCCTTGGGTCTCCTTCTTACTACAAATCCTAAATGCTATAAAATATCAGTCACCGCCCCCCCTCGGTCACTCAGACCAGGGCATGGTCACCGCTTCCTGCGCCATGAAACCCGAGGTCACACAAACATCACACCCACGTATCGTTTGGCACTACAACTCCGCGAACTGGGACGAAATGCGAGATTAATTTTCCTCATTTCCATGGGCGTCTCTCATCCTGACCCCTCTGCTTTTTCACAAAACGTCACCGAAATTATCCAGGCTTGTATTGAGTTGTATATTCTACGTACATCTTTAACCACTCAAAAGCCCCGGTTCTCTAAATTTTGTGACAAGGCCAGACTTGAAAAGGTCACAGCTCACAAAGCACTTCTACACAATCCCAGTCAAGAAAACCGTCAATCATTTAACGACGCAAGAAACCGCTATGTCCGCATTCTTTCTGAGGCAAAGAACTCGTTTAATAACCACATCAAAAACAAAGTCCTCTTAAGCTCCAAGGGCAGCAAACTCTTCTGGACTCTCGCTAAATCTATTGGGAATATTTTGTGCAATAGCACGTTCCCACCTCTTTTCTCAGGGGATGAAATTGTTTCTACCGCCCTGGGCATGGCTGAACTTTTTGCCTTGTTGTTCGCCGGCAATTCTACTCTCAACCCACCTCCAAATGTTCAAGCACCTACAGTCCCCAATGTCGCGCATAGAATGACGGATATTATTTTCAAATCAAAATGGTACGAAAGATGCTCTCTTCTCTTAATACGAGGAAAGCCTCTATCCTTAACGAGATCCCAGCAATTGTTCTCAAAAAATGCGCACCAGAACTTGCTCCTGTCCTGACTCGTCTATTTCAGACATCTTACAATAGAGGCATATTCCCAAGTAACTGGAAAACTGCTCGAGTACAACCGGTCCCCAAAAAATGATCCAAAGCGCTTCCTAGCAACTACAGTGATGGAAAAGTATATAAACACCGAAATACTAAAATTTCTTGAAACACAGTCTAATGCACGACAGGCAGTATGAATTCCGTCAGCGCAGAACAACTGCAGACCTCCTTTCTTTGTCACACATTCTTAGAACAAGTCTATGGAACTACACCGAGGATCTCAGATTGTCTCTCTAGACATATCTAAAGCTTTCGACCAGGTCTGGCACGCAGCGCTGCTTAATAAACTTCCAGTCTATTGCCTACCACCAAAACTCTGTACTTGGACAGCCAACCTCCTCTCCAACCGGAGCATTTCTGTTGTTGTGGATGGTCATTCCTCTAAACTATATCCAATTAATGCAGGAGTTCCTCAACGTTCAGCTGTAGCCCCTACTTGGTTTCTTCTCCACATCAAGGACCACCTCTCTAGCACATCCAACCCAGTTCACAGTTACACGGACGACAGCACCCTCCACTCAAATATACAATATTCTAAGCCTGTCTCTTTGGCCCAACTAGATGAGGATCTCAGACACATGGAGGGTTCTGTATCCGTGGATCTCCAAAAAATACTAGACTGGGGAAGTAGAAATGTTGTACAATTCAACCCCACCAAATCTCAGTCTTGCTTTCTTGCTCATAAAAGATACACCAGCCCTAGAACCATCACAATGAACAACCAAGTTATTCAAAGTAATGTGTCCTTTTCACTTGTTGGCATTTCTGTGGATCGAAATCTCAATTGGCACCAACATGTCACATCAATTGCAGAAGCGGCTGATAAGAAATTAGGTTTCTTCTTCCGGGCTCGCAAATACTTTTCACCAGCTAATCTTCATACTTTATATACTTCACACATAGGGCCAAACCCCGAATAGTGCTCCCACATCTGGGGTGCTGCTGCCGCTTCTACACTCGCTATCATGGACTCCATTCAGAAGGGAGCTATACGTCTCATTGGTGACCCTACCCTCATCCAAAGGCTGCCATCCCTTGCCCACCGAACTGCCGTTGGTGATGTCTCTCTCTTTTATAGATATCTGCACGTGTAGTGCTCAGAGGAGCTTTCTTCCATAGATCATCCACCTGCTGCCCCCAACAGATCTACCAGGGGAATAGAGCGAATGCACCCTTTTACTGTCCAGGTCACCAGACATAGAACATCTTGTTATGCCCGCTCTTTTGTCTCGAGGACTTCCAAGTTGTGGAATTCCTTGCCGGCGCATGTTTTTCCTTCTCCTCCGAACTTCCAAACCTTCAAGTCCAGAAGTAACAAGTTGCCTCTTTCCTCCTTGTCGACACCCACGGTACGATAGTATTTAGGCTGTAAGCCCTCGTGGTGTTTTGTTTAAATAAAAAATAAAAAAATGTATTATAACAGTTATTGTTTTTTTTCTGTAAACTACATTGTTAGAATTGTCAGGTCTTCTTGTACATATTTTGTTAGACATGCGGTAATTGACTAAGAAAGCACTAAACTTAATAATTAGCTAACAATCTGCCTCACTTACAGGCAGCTACACATTTTAACAGCGAAGCGCAGACACTGCTACATTCAAGAAGAGATTAAAACCAAAATATAGAAACCAAAGGCCATGTAATAAGAAATTACAAAAGAACGCAAGGGAAGTAAAGGAAAAGATATGACCCTGGAATTACCCGAAGCCTATATCAGACAAGAATTTCTACTTACCGTAACAATCAGTAAAGCAGTAAGTTTCATTAAATTTATTGAAATGGAAGATAGCATATTAGGAAGGATTGTCCGTTTATTCGGTTCACGTTCAGGAAATATACCCAGCAATTGGGAGATGTCAACCTATCTACTTATCTACTGTCAAAAACAGATTTGCTTGAAATACTGCTCACTATTTTAAAAGAATCTCTTTGCCCCGGAATAACAATATCTGTTCCCGTCGAGGAAATATTTCTCTGTATTAGTCAGGAATTGCGATACACCCGGAGCCCTGGTATTTTTATCCAGTATGTTGAATAGAGGATATGAGGTATTCCAGCGATGGATTTTTTTCGATATCTTATAGACGTATTTCAAAATGTAGCTGCCACACCACAAACATTTTACATTGATTTACGTCTGCTATTTGAATGTCAAATTGTCTTTCCAACTGTGAATTCTATATCTACTGTTCCTTTTAAAATTTGTATAATGAAGATGTCAGATTTATTCATGAAATTGGCAAAAAAAAGAACTCCAAGACGCATGGTTGCGTGGAATTTGGTAATTTAAATAGTATTCTATCAGTCTCTAATATACAGGATGGAACAACCCAATGGAATACATTCTCTATATTAATTACTGCGCAAGCTTATAAAAACTCTGGTTATGGTACTCATTTTTCATAAAAAATTAATAGCAAATATGTCTTTTAGTGAATTTTCTTAAAAAAATTAACTAATGAGGAGATCCCGAATTTTGAATTTTTTTAAAATTTCTTAAAATGACTGCGAATTAGGTCCCCTAGAACCCATATCCAGGGTTAGTTTCAGTTTTTGTATGTTTATATATATATATATATATATATATATATATATATATATATATATATATATAAGTACCACACCGATAACTCAAAAAATAATAGTCCTATTTTGTTCAAATTTGGCAAATACCCTCCCTTTGCAAGTGGCTTGGACACGTTCGCTAGTCAGGAAAATCGGCCCGGGTTTTCCCGGAAAATTTTGCGTTTTCTTTCGAAAAAAATTATATCTCTGGAAATATCAAAGTGAGTGCAACCAAATTTGGTAAGCTGGTTTCTGTTATAAAGAGTATCCTATGTACCAATTCATATTTCTATCCTAAAAGGCAAAAACGTTAGAGGTAAATTAATTTTTAATTAATTAAATCTGATTCAGGAAAGTTAAAAATGTATAATTTTTTGATCAGAATGTGAGTGAAAAATACTACAAGAAATGACTAACAAGCTCCTAGATATGTATCTAAGTCGTTATTTTTCTAGATTTCGTTAAATATAAGCAAAAAATCCATTATAAATCAAAAAGGATTTATGGAAATTGTAAAACCTGGAGCAATACGATATTCGTGCTGGTAGATGCATATACTGCGTAGCTCAGTGGGCTAGGTGTACGGTGGTCGGTTTACATAGTAATAATCGACTGCCAGATGAGGCGTTCTAATCCTGGTTAGTGACTTCGCTTTTATCTTTTTTTTTAGTCTAATTACTTTACAGTTATCTAATTTGATTGTTGTTATTCCAATTAATTTTCTAGCAAGTTTTTACCAACATTTAGGTTTGTAAGTTTAAAGACAAAAAGTTAGAGGCATTTAAACAAACAAAAATTTGGGTTTTACTCAAAACCTAAAAAGTCGCAATTTGAAACTTCAAAATTGGTAACATTAAGGCAAAGAACCTGAAAGAAATACGGATTTTGTAAAGATTGTTCTACAAACCCTTAAGTTTCAGCTTAAACCATTATTGGCCTTCATTTTAATAAAATATTTTCAGAAAATTCATGTCAAATAGACACTTTCTCTGATGCTTTGGAAGTAGTTTTAGTTATATTTATGGTGTAACGGTCTATAATTTTTAGCTAATTTTCGTAGAAAAAATTCGTTAATGACCGCGGCTTTTGAACTCTAACAAAATTTCTTCAAATGAGAGCAAACTAGGCCCCCTAGAAGCCACATTCCAGTTCAGTTTTTGTCTAAGAACTCCCCTAAATATTTAACTTCACTGGAAAATTGGATCTGTGTTCTACTTAGAGTGAGAGGTTTTAAGTTTAGTTTCCTTCTGCTCCAGAATGGGACCAGATTTGTCTTATGAGGATTTATATTAAGCCCCTCTGTCTCACCCTAGTTCCTTACTATATTTTGGGCTGTTTTCACTAAGCTGTATACTACAGCATTTTGCTTGCCCTTTACTATTATGGCAATATGATCTGCGTATCCTGTTTCGCTCAATGTAGTCACAAGCTTTTCAACAACGAGTAACCACAGAAGAGGTGATAGCACTCCTCCTTGAGGACAACCTTTTGCCGTCGCTACTATTGCGTTCGTAGCATTTGTTTAAGCCCTGATTACACGACTTTTAGCATTCATTCAATAGACAATTGCCAAAGGCACACTGTGATAGTGAATGCGACGACTTTTAGCATTCATTCAATCCATCTAACAATAGACCATTGCCAAAGGCACACTGTGATAGTGAATGCACTGAGTAATACTTCTTTGACCTGAATTTTTTTCTATACCCATCACTAAAACCGTGTAGGGAATCTAATATGGATCGGCCCGGCTAATAGGCGAATTCTTGTAGATAGAGCGGTTTTCTTGTTAGGGGTTTGCTTCTAATGTATTGATCTCATGACTCTTCCATGTTATTTAAGAGAAAGGATGTGAGGTTAGTGGGGCGGTAGGACTTTGCTTTGTCCATAGGACGACGATCTGTTTTTGGTATAACCACCATATTTGCCTCTCTCCATGCCCGCGGAATATAGCTTAGGATTAAGCTAGCTTTGGCTATCCGCCGCAGGTGGGGTTCTAATTTGTGAAAGCGTCTTTGTAACAAGGCCGGAAGGGCAGGAGATTTATAGCTTTTAAAACTCTCTATCTCTAAATTAATTATCTTAATATTAAAAACTGTCAGTCCTTTCTTAATTCTCAATGGGGTTCGCAACCCTTGATCCGCTGGGGCAAATTATATTCTGTGTTTGTGAGCCTGGAAAGTGGCTCTGTAGAAGAAGTTTCCTCTGGGCTGTTTGTATATTTACCATTTGGCTTCTTAAATAGACCTTTGATAAGAGTTTTATAGATGACATGCCGAGGGCAGTTCATTTATCCTACGCAAAACTGTCTCCAAATTCCACTTTTGGATCGTCTAAGCTCTTTCTTATATCAGATTAGGGCTTGTCGGTATTCAGCCCAGTTCCCAGTACTTTGTATCCTATAAAACAGCCTTCTAGCGTCCGCTCTAAGTCGGTCCAGTTGTCTGTTCCACCAAGGCACGTTGGGTTGCCCTTTGCTTAACAGGATGACTCCTCTCGTAAGCATACTTTATAATTTGATTTAGGTGACTCTAAGCTTCTCCAAGCTACTCTGGCGTGTCCAGATGGCAGTTCAGCCCCTAAATTCCCGGCCTTGTACGTACGCCCGTCAGTGAGCCTGGGCACTCTGCGCTCCCCCACACATTTTATTGCTGCCTCTATGGAGAACCTTACCGGTTGATGGCCCTCAGCTTATTTCACAAGAATAAATTGTACACATTTTAAAACTGGAAATATTTAAGGGTAGATAAGTCTTGATTCTACACATAGGGGCACGATATTTTTTTTTCTAAGTTACATGGCTACAGTAGTGTGTAATTCGCGCATTCTTTCGCACACATTGTATTAGCAGTATTTTTTCAATTGACCTGGTAAGATTAGATGGCATAGTAAAACTCAAGGTCTACTGAATGAAGTAAAACTAAACTGATTTTACGCTTGTCAGATATTAGGCTACGCTATCTGACAACCTCTAACGTCTAAATGCAACCACATCTACGACAATTAACTGATATCTCAGAAGCGCCTTCCTGACGTAGCCGTTGTGTAGTATTCAGATCAGATACGTTCAAGATGACAAGGATTATTGTAACCAATGCAAGACGTGTCGAGATGCTGCATCCAAACACCACTAATTATGCTCCTTTGAGTAATGAGATTGAATCCGGCAGCGGGTAAGTAATTGTATTGATTACGTAGGTACTGTCTGCTAAGAAATTATAGTAGTCTCATTGCTATTAGGCGCCCTGGCTTTATATCGCTGCCGTATATGCTACAGCCCAAAATGTCAAAATTAACAATGCTAGACGTGTAATAGTGAATCGTAGACAATACGTAAAGGTAAGTATAGATGCACTAACAGCAGTAAGGTAATGTGCGTTCTCCCAGCGTCTTCAGTTTAAATATACACCAAGTAAAAGTTGATCAATTTTAATAACATTTGTGCATAGTGTTTGTTTAATTAAACCTAAAATGGTGCTGCAAATTGAATAATAATTTCCTTATAGCTGTGATAATCTACCCTCCATGCATTCTCATTAAATGAATTTAGGAACCACGACTTGACCAAAAAAGAAAATATCCGTATTCCTGTACCTATAAACTTCCGAAACGTTATATTTCTCGAGTTTGGACATAAAAATATCAATTTTTACCAAATCGCGCATCGTTTATCTCCTACCCATGAAACGATCTTACCCAAAAACAATTCGAAGCGTTCCCTTGTCGGGTGCTAACTGGATACCAAACTTGAAGATGACATCTCAATTCGTTCAAAAGTTATTGCGCCTATAAACAAACAGACGTACAGACCGACAGACCGACCCACCGACAGACCGGTAGACAAAAAAGTGTCGTCCCAGAATCAAGTTTCTTATAGGTTTTGAGACTTTTTACGCCGACTTTTCAAAACAAAAATTTGAAGTTTCTGTCACCGATATTCCACTCCCACGCATTGAACCCTTAAGTTAATTTTAGCACAGAATACCAGACAGACCGACAGACTTACAGACCGATAAACACAAAAAATGTTCGTTCCCAAATCATGTTTTCTATATATCGTGCAGAACCTCGGTGGTTCAGAGGTAAGAACGTGTGCCTCTGAACCGAAGGGTACTGGGTTCGATCCCGGGGTACTCCTTTCACTTTTTCAGTGCAAACTGTAAAATTAACATCAACCGAAGTTCTGGCATTGTATTTGAGCAAGTTGAATGTCTGCACGTTCCGCCCTTCGGAGGGGGCGTAAAGTCGTTGGTCCTGTGTTCATGCGATGTTGGGCACGTTAAAGACACCTACCCTCCTTACAGAAAGACAGGGGTTCGGAAAAACTTCCAGGATAGTGAGGTGAAACTGGTCCCTGGTGTCGGTGATTGGCCATAGTCGCGGAAATAGACCGACGATAAAGAAATAAAATACACACACACATATATCGTGACACTTTTTACGACGTACTAGTGAAAAAAATATTGCTGAAAATTGAATTATAAATTCCACATTGCTGTGATAATTTATTCTTTCAGGAAGACATTCTCATGAAATAAACTTAGGTCAAGGGACTTGACCAGAGAGAAAATATTTGTATTCCTGTACCCTTAAACTTTTAAACGTTATATTACTCATGTTTCATTGAGAAATGCCAATTTTTACCAAATTACCCCTTATTTATCCCCCTACCCCCTGAGGCGATCTTATCCAAAAATAAATTCGAAGCGTTCTTTTATCGGGTGCTAACTGGATACCAAATTTGAAGGCGATATATCAATTCGTTCGAAAGTTATTACGCCTATTAACAAACAGGTGTACATGCTGACAGACCGACAGACAATAAAAAAATATTTCCAGAACAAAGTTTTCTATAGGTTTTGAGACTTTTTACGCCGTTTTAACAACAACAAAATTCGAAATTTTTGTCAGCAATATTCCACCCCCACACGTTCAACCCCTAATTTAATTTCAGCACAGAATACCACATGTTTGATGAAATTAAAATTTTTCTCATAAATAGACCCTTATTACCGTTATATTACTCGAGCGAGACAATATCAATTTTCACCAAATCACCCCCCATTCATCCCCTACCAGCTAAACCGATTTTACCCAAAAACGGTCGGAACCGTTCATTTGTCGAGTGCTAACTGTATACTAAATTTGAAGACAATATCTCAATTCGTTCCAAAGTGATCGTGGCTAAAGACAGACAAACATAGAGACCGACAGACAAAAAAAGGTTCGTTTCCAAATCATGTTTTCTATATACTAAGTGAAGATTGGAACCTGTGATGAGCACTGACAAGTACACTTGAAGAACCCAAATCACCACAACATATTTTAAAAGACCTGACGATCGTTTCACTAACCAAGTTAGCGTGATCAGAGGATGAAAAATTCTGAGAAACTTTGGCTTAATAAATTGAGCATATCGCTACTAAATATTGCTTCAAACTAAAGAAAACGCAAATCCAATGAGAAAAGCTTTAATCAAATAAAACTGAAAAAAGTCTAGATGCAGCAAGTGAGTTATGGTAGTGAACTTTCATAGAAATGATCTCCGTAATTTTTTACGAAAATTATAGGTAGATGCGCCAAAAACGTAAAATTTTGCCATAATGTTTATTCGATTTCACACACATTATTTTGGTTTTGTGCAAATGGTCTCATTTCCAGCGGTAACAATTTTTTTTTCTTTTAAGGTGTAGATCTAAATTTTCGCGCATATCATACTTTTTATAACATTAACCTTTGTACAAAATTTGGTTGTCATAGCTTTGTTATTTTTAAAGTAACAAAAATTGTTTGAGGAAAACACTAATTTTTCCCGGAAAGACTGGTCTAATTTTCTGCTTGAAGGAACTTATTCAAGTCTTTCACAAGAAAGTACGTACCAAATTCAAAATCGGCATATTATTTTCGATGAGTTCGGTGTGAGACACACATCTATGCATAATATATACATATATATATATATATATATATATATATATATATATATATATATATATATATATATATATATATATATATATTTACGAATAAGTCCGAGTCAAATTAAAATGTTGGCGTGAAAGTTGGCATGCGCGGGTTTTTGAGGGCAAGAAATTTAAATATGTTATTGTTAATAACACTGCTGGTAGAGGGCGCAACCTGTAAGACTATGTTTGCATTCAATTGGCTATATTTTTTTGACACCCAGTAATATCGACCTACCGTATAGCTACGTTGCAGTCCTTATCAATTGTAAGCAAAAAATGTATATTTGATCCAAATCTCTCAGACGCACCTTTTTCGAGATATTTCAATTTTTGTATGTCGATGTCGCTCAAAAATTAATTTTTCTAAGTAATTAATTGTATTGTTTGCAAATTTTAACAACAAATGAAACAACAAATAAAAAAGTTTATAACATTTTATGATACCTGACTACAATAAATGTTCAAAATGGCCAATCTCCACTTCAGTACACTTTCGTATTCTGCGGAGCATACAACGTCGTACTCTGTGAAATATTTCTGGTGTATTTCTAATTTGTTCGCATCCAAGTACAATTCTTTGTTGCAGATCATCAACATTTTCAACATTTGCTTCATAAACAAAACTTTTGAGGTCCCCCCATAAATAAAAGTCCATAGTATTTTAATCGGGGGATCGAGCCGGCCATGGCTGAGGTCCATCGCGTCCTATCCATCTGCATCCAAAAGTATTGCTTAGGTAATTTCTGACATTTAGGGCGATATGTGGGGGGGGGGCTACGTCATGCATAAACCACAGGCTATCTCTTATGTCAAGAGGTACATTTTCTAATAACCCATTGAGTTGGTTTTGAAGGAATTCAAGATAAGTTGTAGCATTAAGTCTGTGAGGTAAAAAAATAATTGTTCTACCAAATTACGCCCTACAATTCCAGCCCATACATTTATGGAAAATTGCTGTTGATGATGCCTGTCAAAAACTGCGTGGGGATTTTTGTCACCCCAAATATGGCTGTTACGAAAATTGACGGTCCCGTCGCGCCTAAATCCAGACTCGTCAGTGAACAATACACAATTCAACAAGTTCTCTACATTATTATGTTGAACAAACCATTGGTAAAAAATTGTAGGCGAGGTATAAAATCTCTTTCAGGCGACAGTGCCTGCAAATGTTATGTGTGATATGGACGCAATTGTTGCTCGTAAAGAACTTACCATATCGTTGCATTGGATGCATCCAGATGATTGACCATTTCGCTAGTACTTATTTTTGGATTTTGTTCAATTTCATCCAGAACAACCTATTCAAAATCAGGATTTCCTGCACTTCGTGGTCTGCCTCGATCAGCAGTAACATTATTAAGGGTACCTGGTAACAAAAATATATATTCGAAAGAGACATATGGATGTATTAGATTATGTAAGTATGTACCTGTTTCGCGCAGACGAATGTCAATCCGTTGAAACATCCTTCTGTCTGGAATTCTCCGATTTGGGAAGGCTTCTCCATTCAGTCGTTTCGCCTCATAACAGTTAACAAAAGCTCGTGAATACATAACATTCATGTCTGTTAGTTCATTGTTGGTAAAGACTTCCATATTTAATCAGAAAAACTAAGGACAATACAATTATATACACCTAAAAATAGTGAGTAGTCTCAAACATAAAAGACAAATGTAGTATATTTTAGGACGAAAACGTAAAAGTCAAGTCCCGTAACGATGGAAACCACTTTGTTAAATGGTTTGTTTAAAGTTTGTTATGATGGATTTTTATCTTATCTTCATGTTTGTGTCTTGTCAGTTTTTTTTTCTGGTAAGATTTTCATTTTCAACTAGAGAATAAGAAAATTAAGCATACTGATAGCAATTAAAAGGCGAAAATGTATTCCTATGATTTGTCGCATAATTAATTTTTGAGCGACATCTGCCCAGTTTCACAAAGCTTGATTAAATATTTAGTGGCCGGTTAGTTAATCAAGAGTTCAGACGACCAATCACAGACCATAATTCGGGTTCTTGCCATGACAACTAAATATTTTGAAGCTGTGATTGGTCGTCTGAAGCCCTGATTAACTAACCAGCCGTTAAATATTTAATCGAGCTTTGTGAAACTGGGCATTAGACATACAAAAATTGAAATATCTCGAAAATGGTGTGTCTGAGAGATTTAAATCAAATATACATTTTTTGCTTACAATTGATGATGCCTGCAACGTAGCTATACGGTAGGTCGATATTACTGGGTCATTTTTGAAACACCCTGTATATATATATATATATATATATATATATATATATATATATATATATATATATATATATATATATATATATATATATATATATATATATATATATATATATATATATTATGGGTGCTGTGATACCTATTACTATTAATAATCTGTTTATATTTTATGTATTTTTTATTTTATTTTATGTAGTTTATATAGTTAGTGTTGTATAATGTATGTAGCGTAATTGTTTTGTTGAAATTTTTTAATGCTTAGATAAAGTAAACAAAGTGTAAATGCCCTTATTAAAATTTATAAGCTTTATACCATACACTTACCCTGGATTATTTAATCTCTACGGCTGACTCTATTGCTCTGAGGGAAAGTCCAAAGTTCGCCAACTTATCTCTTTATTAGCACAAATAATTTTCCAGTAATCTCCAATATTCGTTATCCAATAAATAATTAAGCAAATGCTTTGAAAACTTTGAATTCGAAAGTGATTTTACTTTTAATATTTAATTCCTGTTAAACCTTTTATATATTTTTCATGTCAATTTCAACTTAAATGCTCTCTCATAGACTCAGATTTAGACAACAGTATTAGACAACAGTACACTTTGTATAGAAAATGCAAATAAGTTTTATTAGGAAAATATATTTAGAAAATATGAACGTATATTCAATCGGAACATTAAATTTTAATCCTGACAATCCTCGTTATTATTAGTATTGATCAATATCATGTTAATTAGAGCCTCGGTAGTTCAAGGGTAAGAACGTGTGCCTCTGAACCGAAGGGTACTGGGTTCGATCCCAGGGTTCTCCTTTCACTTTTTCAGTACACACTGTCAAATTAACATCAACCGAGGTTCTGGCATTGTATTTGAGCAAGTTGAATGTCTGAACGTTCCGCCGAGAGGGCGTAAAGCCGTCGGTCTCGTGTCCATGCGATGTTGGGCACGTTAAAGATCCCTACCCTCCTCACCGAAAGGCGGGGGTTCGGCAAAATTTCCAGGATAATAAGGTGAAACTGCTCCTTGGCTTCGGTGATTGGTCATAGTCGCGGAAATAGGCCGACGTTAAAGAAACAAAACACACACAAGACACACATATCTTGTAAATTACTAATATCTACTTAATTTTTAACAATAAGACGAGTAAACAAGTGTCATGAAAATTATTTAACACAGTACCCTCTAAGTTCCAGGCAAATTGATTTCATTTTTAAGTTCGCTTCACCTCTACATCTATCTTCAGCTTTAAACATAGAGTGTGTCCCAGATTCCCTTCTCTATACAGGGATCTTGGCTCGTACAGCAAAGGTTAAATGGAGAAAGTTTTAGGGGAAGCTTGGTGTATTCAATATCTGGCTTCAGGTTTACGATTGGTCAATTGGTTTTGGAAATATCCGAAAAACTGAAAATGGCCGATTTCGTTTTTCGCCAGTAAATCCGCAACGGTTAAATTGACAGCTGTCAAAATCTGACATTATTGGGACTCTCTTTTAAAAATAATAAAACGGCGTGTATGACATGTCTCTATCGCCTTTTGTTATCCAGCAACGAGCCTCAAATTTCATTTTCGCCATATAGGATTTTTCGATTTTTGGAAAGAGCGTAAAATTTTCAGTCTAGTCATGTCTCACAAGTGCATAAAAAATGTTGAGTATCATTGAAATATCACACTTCGTAAAGTTAGGTCTTATTCTTTTCTAGGAGGCCATGTTTTATATGTCAGAAAATAACATAAATAAGTAATGTATTAAGCGCACTCAATTTTCAATAGAACATGAACGTAAATAACAAATTAAAATTAATAAGTACAATCTATTTAAGTTCTTAGCTGCTTCGTAACAAGTTATTAATTTACAGGTTTGCAAAATGACGTCCACTTGCATCGAAACAATTTTGACAATTGATAACTGTTTTTCGAACAACCCTAACAAGTGTATTTCTGTTCATACTATTTCTAAATGTGTCTAAAACTCTTTGTCTCAGGATTTATATGGTCGCAGAAGACTCCATTCTTTGTGCCACCATTTAAGGAAATAATTATTTCATAAAACTGCTCTCTTAAGAAGTTCCTGACTTGAATGTTGTTGTGAGCTAGACATCCACCCTGTTGAAACCAGGTTCTTCTAAGCTCATCTTCGGTTAGAGCAGCTTGTAGAACCGGCACAACCTAGTTTCGCAAAAGCTCCGGGTACCTCTCTCCGTTTAGGTTGTAGTCAAATAAAAATGGTCCTATAAGTCGAGTTCCTGAAATGATTAATGATTTACAATAGATGACCAATTAAAAAATTCTGGACGCAGCAAGTGCGTTATGGTAGTGAATTTTCATAAAAGTGTTTTTAATAGCAAATATGTGTGTTTTTTTTTTCTTCAGAAAGCAGGCATCAAATTTGGTTACCAGTATAACCTATATAGTAAAAACAATGTGCCATGTTTCATCAAAATAACTTTATTGTTTGAAAACATACAGAAATTTTCGAAAGTAAACCTAAAATGTAACCGAAAAAATCCGTTTCTTGGTCAACCTTATGGGTTAATAGCAAATTGAGCTTTTCAAATATGAAGCATTTAATCAAAATTCGCTACCATAACGCACTTTCTGCGTCCAGAATTTCTTAACTTACAAACATGCATTATATTTCGATGTAAAATGCAAAAACATAAGGCGTTTTCCACTAAAAAAAAATAATTATTTGTATCACCAACGACTTATGGGCCACCCTGTGATGGTAGCAATAATTTTTTAAGGTGTAGCTCAAGACACCGTATAATTAATGTATACAATATTTTTTCATATCTTGTATAATAACGGATATATTGAGCTTATTGATTTTTTACGAAAATTCTACAAAAATTATATACCATTAAACGATAAATCCTATAGCTAAGGCTACTGCCAAGCATCAGAGAAAGGGTCTATTTGAAATGAATTTTCTGGAAACATCTTAGTAAAATGAAGGACGATGACGGTTGAAACTAAGACTTCAGGGTTTGTAAGACATTCTTCTTAAGACATTTTCTTTCCAGAGCCCGTATTAGATTCAAGTTCTTTGCCTAAATGTTGCGAATTTTGACGTTTTAAATTGTCACTTTGTCGTTTTGAGGAAAACCCCAATTTAGTTTTCTTTAAATGCCCATAACTTTTTTGTCTTTTGACCTACAGAGCTACATTTTGGTAGGCGCCTCACCTATAATGACATAAATCAGCGTACCACATTTGGTTGCCCTTACTTTGTTAATTCCGGAGATATAAACTTTTTTTGAAGGAAAACCCAAAATTTTCCGGGAAAACCTGGGCCGATTTTCCTGACTAACGAACTTATCCAAGCCATTTGCAAAGGGAAGGTATTCACCAAATTTAATCAATATCGGCCCATTATTTTTTGAGTTATCGGTGTGATACATATATATATATATATATATATATATATATATATATATATATATATATATATATATATATATATATATATATATATATATATATATATATATATATATATATATATATATATATATATATATATATATAAACATATACAAATTGAAACTGACCCCGGATATGTGTTCTGGGGGCCTAATTAGCGCTCATCTGAAGAAATTTTTTCAAAATCCAAAAGTCGGGATCTCTTCATTAGTAAATTTTTTTTTAAGAAAATTCACTAAAAAGGTAAGTTAGATTAAATTACCAATGACCCAACACCAAACTTTAATGCCACATCTGGTTTGTAGGCGTCTCTCTGCCACTTCTTGAGGGTTTTCCACAGCCCAATGATGAGTGTTGTTCTTATTAAAAACTCTACAAACCTACACTTATCTGACCACAAGACATGATTAACAAAATCGTGATTCGCATTACACTTCGTAGTATACCAAAAACAGAAGCGTATTCGTCTTTGAAAATCAGCTTCCTTAAGTCCTTGAACTATTGTGGGTTTGTATGGACGGTGTCAGCTCTTTTTAACGCTCTGTGTACCGCTGATTTTTAATACACGAATTTCCCGTTCTACAGTTCTCATTGATGCACTATAGTTTTCGTTGACAGCTTGTAAACTTTTTCTGTCACGATTCTAATTTTCATTTTTGTATCCGCTTCTAGATTGTTGGAGCGCCCCATCGTTAATTTCATTAACTACGATTTTTCTAAGTTGGGTTTAATGAGGCTGCCGTCGTTAGGGGTGCATATCCAAATAAGGTAAATTTTCTTCATTTGAATAGGGAATACCGTCCGTCTTCAAGAGTTTTCGACGATTTTTGTGTCAGATTTATGATTTTAATGAGAGAAAAGCATACTACTTATTAAAAGACAACTCTGACATTTTGCATTATTTAACGTCAAAGTCAGAGCCACCTTAGATGGAAAAAATGTCTAACTTCTAAAAACCCAATTTACTGACAAATAAAACATGGCCTTCTTAGAAAAAAATAATATCTCACTTTACGAAGTGTGATATTTCGATGATACTCGAATCTTTTATGAACTTGTGTGACACCACTAGACAGGAATATTTACGCTCTTTCCAAAATCGAAAAATCCAATATGGCGGCCATCAGAGAAACGAAAGTTTCGGCGAGTTGCTGGATAACAAAAGAAGATAGAGATATGTCATACACGCCATCTTATTGTTCTTAAAAAAGTATCCGAACAATGCCACATTTTGACAGCTGTTAATCTAACCGTTTTGGATTTACTGGCAAAAAACGAAATCCGCCATTTTAGGTTTTTCGGCGATATTTCACACGAATTGACCAATCGTAAATCTGGAGACGGATATTGAATGCAGTAAGTTTCCTCTAAAACTTTCCCCACCTAACCTTTGCTGGCGGTATAATAGGTGCCAAGATCCCTGTATACAGAAACTAATATGGAACACCTTGTATAGGTTTAGATCGATTTGCGTGCTTCATATTTGCTATTTACCTATCCTAGATCGATTTTTCATGGATTACCTCACACTCAGTTACCATAATAATCCAACAATAACTAATTGATAACTTTAGATTTTTGACTTGAAATTGTCAATTTTTGGCCTTAATTAATTAACTGTTAAATAATGGTTTACCGACTGGAAAACCCTTACTTGTACTTGTAACTATGCTTTTAACTTTTAACTTCTATCTTTTAAACTTTCATCCCAAAAGGACTCTACTTTCTAGCTCGAATTGCTTAACTGACATCTCCTTTCAAATTTTCCACTTCCCAGTTTTTCACGAATAAGTCCGAGTGAAATTAAAATTTTTACGTGAAAATTGGCATGTGGGGGTTTTAGAGGGCAAGAAATTTAAATATGTTATTGTTAGTAACACTGCTGGCAGAGGGAGCCACCTGTAAGACATGGCTTGCATTTAATTGGCTATAATTTTCGACACTCAGTAATATCGACCTACCCTATAGCTACGTTGCAGCCCTTATCAATTGTCAGCGAAAATGTATACTTGATTTAAATCTCTTAGACACACCATTTTCGGGATATTTTAATTTTTGTATGTCGATGTCGCTCAAACATTATTTCTGCGACAAATCATAGGAATACATTTCCATTTAATTGCTATCAGTATGTATAAACTTAATTTTCTTATTCTCTAGTTAAAAATTAAAATCTTACCAGAAAAAATAACTGACAAGACACAATCATGAAGATAAAATAAAAAGCCATGATAGCAAACTTTGAACAAACCATTTAACAAAGGTGTTTCCATCGTTACAGGACTTGACTTTTGCGTTTTTGTCGTGACATATACTACATTTGACTTTTACGTTTGAGAATACTCACTATTTTTAAGTAATTAATTGTATTGTCCGTAATTTTTCTAATTAAATATGGAAGTCTTTACCAACAATGAACTAACAGACATGCATGTATTCACGGGCTTTTGGTAACTGTTATGAGGCGAAACGACTGTATGAAGAAGCCTTAACAAATCGGAGAATTCCAGACAGAAGGATGTTTCAACGGATTGACATCCATCTGCGAGAAACAGGTACATACTTAGGTTATCTAATACATCGATCTGTCTCTTTCGAATATAATTTTTTTACCAGGTACCCTTAATAAAGTTACTGCTGATCGAGGCAGACCACGCAATGTACGAAATCCTGATTTTGAAGAGGTTGTTCTAGATGAAATTGAACAAAATCCAAAAATAAGTATTAAGCAAATGGCTAACTATCTGGGAGCATCCAATGCAACGATATGGCGAGTTCTTCACGAGCAACAATTTCGTCCATATCACATCCAACGTGTGCAGGAACTATCGCCTGAAAGAGATTTTATACCTCGCCTACAATTTTGCCAATTTTTTCTTCAACATAATAATGTAGAGAACTTGTTGAGTTGTGTATTGTTCACTGACGAGTCTGGATTTAGGCGCGACTGGATCGTCAATTTTCGTAACAGCCATATTTGGGCTGACAAAAACACGCAGTTTTTGAAAGACATCATCAACAGCATTTTTTCCTAAATGAATGGGCTGAAATTGTGGGGTGTAATTTGCTAGGACCAATTTTTTACCTCACAGACTTAATGCTACAACTCATCTTGAATTCCTGCAAAACCAACTAAATGGATTATTAGAACATGTACCTCTTGACATAAGACATAACCTGCGGTTTATGCATGACGGAGCCCCCGTCCACATTTCGCCCCAAATGTCAGAAATTACCTAAGTAATACTTTTGGACGCAGATGGATCGGACGCGGTGGACCTCAGCCATGGCCGGCTCGATCCCTGATTTAATCCCATAGACTTTTATTTATAGGGGCATCTCAAAAGTATTGTCTAATAAGCAAATGTTGAAAATGTTGATGATCTGCAGCAAAGAATTGTACTTGGATGCACACAAATTAGAAATACACCAGAAATATTTCACACAGTACGACGTTGTATGCTCCGCAGAATACGAAAGTGTATTGAAGTGGAGGGTAGCCATTTTGAACATTTCAGGTATAATAGAATGTTATAAACTTTTTTATTTGTTGTTTTATTTGTTGTTAAAATTTGCAAACAATACAATGAATTACTTGAGAAAAATTAATTTTCGAGCGACATCGACAGACAAAAATTGAAATATCTCGAAAATGGTATGTCTGAGAGAATTGGATCAAATATAATTTTTTTGCTTACAATTCATAAGGGCTGGAATGTGGCTATACGGTAGGTCGATATTACTGGGTGTCAAAAAATTATAGCCAATTGAATGCAAGCATAGTCTTACAGGTGGCGCCCTCTACCCGCAGTGTTATTGACAACAACATAATTAAATTTCTTGCCCTCAAAAACTCTCGCATGCCAACTTTCACCCCAAGATTTTAATTTAACTCAGATTTATTCGTGAAAAACTGACAAAAGAAAAAATTTTAACACGCTGTATTTAAAAAACTAAGCATTTGCGGACGCATATTTATATGAAAAAATAGTCTTACTTTTTGTGCTGAATGTGCACCTATAACATAGGCCATCATTTTTTAAACACCTATATATATATATATATATATATATATATATATATATATATATATATATATATATATATATATATATATATATATATATATATATATATACGCAAAAAGATAAACGTACAAAAATCGAAACTGACTCGAATATGTGTTCTAGGGCGCCTAGCCCGCTCTCATTTGTGGAAACTTTTCGAAATTAAAAAGTCGTTCATCGTTTCTGAATTTTTCTTTAAAATTTTTTTAATTATCACATTTGTTTTCTAATTGCCAAGAAACTTTTGTTTAGAAGGTATTTATTGTGCACAAAAATTGAAAGTTCTTCAGCCAGAAGAATTTCCTAGCATAACCACTTATTAAGTCAACGTATCACGAATTTGAAAAATGTTCGATACGTAATAAATCTCCGTCATAAACTGAATAAAATCCATGCCATAATTTACACAAGTCCTTCAATACCCGACCAATATTTCATGGAATAAATCAAATTTCATCACAAAAAAAGCTCAGCCCAACTTCCGATTTATTTCTTAAATCCATCCACAGGATGCTAATTTTGCGGGAGACCGAAAACGTGTCATAGTGACGGCCTTCACTAGCAGGTGGCGAAAACAAATATTGAAATTGGGAGCCAAAATCAACTCATGAATATTAATTTTCCCAACTTGCTTCCAGTAATTTAAAATGTATTTATGAACAGATAATTATTTGAGAGAGAAAACAATTGACGAACCAAAGTTCCACAATTTCCTGTAACAAAATGAACTTCGTATCCGAGCAAATAGCTATTTATAAAGGGTAACAAATTAAATAAGCGTATAACGTGTTCTGTTGAATTTCTTGAAAGGGGATCATGGGAATAATTTACCGAACAAGTAAATTCCATTTGATATGAATATGGCGGCGCGGCCAGGCCGTTTACGTGTATAATAATTAATACTGGTCGAGCTGAGGCCATGGGCTTGAATAGCGGGGTGAAATGGGAGTGTTATTTATTGGGGGTCGAATATGCGGTCACTGCAGCTACCCGAATATGGCTGCCGCACATTCTTCCCAGCATTCCGGCAGACACATTTTTTTAAAGCTGTTATACAATAATTATTATTCTATGAATGAATTTTGTACAATGTCTGGCATCTTGAAACATTACGTCACCGGAGTCGCTGGAAAAATAAATTCAAACTGTCCTCTGTGATGTCTTCGTTAGACATACGAAACGAATCCTGGAACACTAAGTCTGCTGCATTGGTGTTAGAAATCCCAGAAATTATTTTTAGAGAGCTCTCAGCAGGTCTTAAAATTGAGCAAATAAATTTGTGCAACAAAATCTAGAAAGTCAATAACGAATTCATTTTTTATTGAATTTTCGTAGAAAAATTCACTATTGAGGAGATCCCGACTTTTGAATTTTGAAAGAGAATTTTTTTTAAAGAAACACTGGAACACGTCAATTTTAATATTGAGGGGGACATGTTTTGACATAAAACTCAACTTTGTCACATCAACCCCTTAAGGGTGGTGATAACAACCCTTACATTTGAAATAAGGAACATGGGTCTAGTGTTACATCATTTGAAAGCTCTTTCTTTTAGTGAATTTTCGTAGAAAAAATTCACTAATGGGGAGATCCCGACTTTTGAATTTTGAAAAATTTTTTGCAAAAGAGTGCGAACTAGGACCCCTTGTTTATATATATATATATATATATATATATATATATATATATATATATATATATATATATATATATATATATATATATATATATATATATATATATATATATATATATATTTATATATATTTATATATATTTATATATATTTATATATATATATATATATATATATATATATATATATATATATATATATATATATATATATATATATATATATATATATGTATCACACCGATAACTCAAAAAATAATGGGCCGATTTTGATAAAATTTGGCATGAACGTTTCTTTTGTAAATAGCTTGGATAAGTTCGTTAGTCAGGAAAATCGGACGAGGTTTTCCGGGAAAATTTTGAGTTTTCATTCGAAAAAAATTCTTATCTCAAAAAGTAATAAGACGATTTTAATAAAATTTGGCATGTACCTTCCTTTTATAAATGGCCTTGATAAGTTTGTTAGCCAGGAAAATCGGAAGAGGTTTTCCGGGAAAATTTTGAGTTTTCATTCAAAAAAAAATTTTATCTCAAAGAATAATGGGCCTATTTTGATAAAATTTGGCATGTACCTTCCCTTTGTAAATGTCTTTGATAAGTTCGTTAATCAGAAAAATCGGACGAGGTTTTCCGGAAAATTTTAAGTTTTCATTTGAAAAAAATTGTTATCTAAAAAATTAAAAACTCTATGATAACCAAATTTGGTATGTACGTTTACGATATAAAAAGTAAACTATACACCAAAATTTATATTTCTATGTTACAAGAAAAAAAAGTTATAATAAAATATTTTGTGCCAGATCATTTTTATGAAAATTTACTACCATAACGCACTTGCTGCGTCTTCGACTTTTCTGAATTCAGCACACTAATTTTTTTGGAGTTTTATCAACTCGTTTAAAAATTATTTACAGTTGAAGATGCAAAAACGTATTTCACTAATTCCGATTAGAAATGTGCTGATAGTCAATGTTTTGTTGGTTTGTAAACAAAAAATTGACTATCAGAACATTTCTTATCGAAATGAGAGAAATTCGGTTTATTATTTCAGTTTATCGGTCGATTTGATACTTAATAGTACTACAAAAAATTAATTTCACAATGGTGTATTCTGTAGAAGAAAGAGTTGAAATAATTACTCTTTTTTTCAACAACGTTGACTCTGCCAACCGTACCGCAAATTTGTTTAATGAACGACATCCGAACAGACATGTTAACAGAAAATACATTTTGGAGTTAGTTGCAAAGTTTCGACAAAGTGGCTCAGTAGTCAACAAAAAACGGGATCCTGAACGTGAATTTCCGGTTAGAAATGAGACTACTGAGATTGAAGTTTTAGGACAAATTGCTGCAGACCCAACTTTGAGCACGAGAAAATTGGCCACTGTTTCAAACATCAAAAGAAGAACTATTCAGCGAATATTGAAGCATCATAAATTTCACCCGTATAAAATTCATCTTGTACAACAACTGAATGAAAATGATGTTGATGGGTGGCTGGAGTTTTGTGAAGTTATGACTGCGCGAATAGCTAAAAGCCTGGACGCAGCAAGTGCGTTATGGTAGTGAATTTTCATAGAAATGATCTGGCACAAAATATTTTATCATAACTTTTTTTTCTTGTAACATAGAAATCTAAATTTTGGTGTATAGTTTACTTTTTATATCGTAAACCTACCTACCAAATTTGGTTATCATAGATTTCTTATTTTCTAGGATATAATTTTTTTTCAAATTAAAACCCAAAATTTTCTCGGAAAACCTCGTCCGATTTTTTTGATTAACAAACTTGTCAAAGTCATTTACAAAAGGAAGGTACATGCCAGGGGTTAAGGAGTCGCGGGCCAAAGGACTCCAGGGGGCAAGCTGAGGAAGTGGAAATAACAACATAAACTCCCGATGAAGCTTTCCCCAAGACCGTCATGCGCGGTAAAAATCCGCATCCTGCACGAGGTGACCCTGCTAATAACTAAACATGACGGATCTAGACAAGGAGGTCGAACTAAACTCCCCCAATCTACGGTGTCAGGTGACCCGTGCCTATGGATGGATGGCACCAGGGCGATGGTGTCGTGAACGGAACCTCTGGAGTACCAGGCAACCCTCCAGAGTAACCCGCCTTGCACCACACAGGGGGTTCTGATGGTGTGGACAGTATTTCCCCCATTCTCGTGGGAACAACATGAAGATTATAAATACATATAAAACCAAAACCAATGAGGCTCGAGGAGTGGCTCCGGCTACAGACTTGAGCCTTGAGTCTATCCCGGAAACGGAGACGAGCCAGGGTGCGGCAGCGGACTCTGGAGGTCCCACGACCGGCGTAGATACGGGGGATCAGGGGGTAGCTTCGGCCAGAGACCTGTCCCCGACACCCAAGCTGGAGGCTGGGTCCCACCGGAGGGCGGCGAGCTCCGCGGACTCCGGGGGCCCCTCCACCAGTGAGGACTCTACTGTTAGAGTAGAGGGACTGCCCCGGCAGTCCAAGCGTCTTTCCGGGGCGCAAAGAAAGAAGCTCCGGAGGGCGCAAAAAATGGCGGCCGGGACCTGGACGGTCGAGAAACCTGTAAAGGCGCAAGAGGGGAGTGCGGGTCAGAAGAGGACGCGCTCGAACTCTAGCACGCCCACTACAGACAGACGTTCCAAAAGGGCCAGGGTGCCTGTAAAGGCGCAAGAGGAGAGTGCGAGTCGGAAGACGCCGCGCTCTGGCTCTAGCACGCCTACTACAGACAGACCTCCCAAAGGAACTAAGGCCGGAACACCGGCGCAGACTGGCTCTTACAGGGAGGCTGCGGAGGGCCTCGGGATGGCGGTGATTGACAGACGCCATCCTGAGGTCACGCTAGACCAGGGGAAGGCGGACCTGATCCAGGCTGCGGTGGTAGCTGCAGTGGACTCTCTTCAGGAAGGGGAGAGCCCGCCTCAGTTCCACCGGACGCGCCTGACGGGGGGCATCCTCTGGATAACCTGTGCCGGCCCGCAGTCGCGGGACTGGCTGCGGAAAACGATCGGGGGCCTCGGTCAGATTTGGGAGGGGGCGGACTTGACAGCCGTCGAGCCCAAGGAACTCCCAAAGAGACGCAAGGTCCTCGTACGGATCCCTGACACCGTCCCGCAGGAGACGGTGATCAGCAGACTTAAGATCCAGAACCCTGAACTGGGGACGCAACACTGGTCGGTTCTAAGCAGGAAGGCAGAGGAGAAAGGACAGACGCTCGCCTTCTCGATCGACCCGACATCTTACAGAGCCCTTGAAGGAACCTCCTTCAAGGCATTCTGGGGCATGGGAAGGGTTAGCTTCCGCCCACTGGGGAAGCAATTAAGGGTTAATGGGACTTAGGTTCCTTCAGGTCAACCTCCAACACAGTAGGGCAGCCACGGCCGGACTACTAATGGCTCTGAGGAACACGGATGTGGCCCTCATCCAGGAACCGTACTCCTACAAAGGAGAGATCAAGGGACTCGGCGGAGCTAATGGAAAGCTCATCTACAGCAGGTCCAGCGAGAATCCGAGGGCCTGCATTTTTGTCAAGGAAGGGATAGAGTTTCTCCCTCTAATGAATTTCTGTTCCAGGGACCTGGCAACGATCAAAATCCGATGTGGAGGAGCGGATGGGCTGAGGGACATTACTGTCGCGTCAGCCTATCTGCCAGGGGACAGCACGGACCCTCCTCCACCCAACGAATTGGAGCAGCTGATGGTGGGTAGCAGAGCAGGTGGATGGCAGACCATCATCGGCATGGATGCGAATGCGCACCATGAGTTGTGGGGTAGCTCGGACACAAACTCTAGGGGTGAGGCACTTTTACAATTCTTTATGAAATTTAATTTAGACATATTGAATAGAGGTAATAAACCGACATTCGTCACAACACGGCGTGAGGAAGTTTTAGACCTAACAGTTTCCACCCAGTTTCTGGGCGACTTTGTTAAAAGCTGGGCTGTGTCTGGGGAAGTGAGTAGCTCAGACCACAGATACATCCGGTTTGAAATCGCCAAAGTCGAAAGAGAAACGGTATGGTACCGGGACCCCCGCAAGGCGGACTGGGAAGCCTACAGGGCAGACCTAGCTGTGGAACTGCGGGGGGTTGAGAGGGCCATAAGGGATTCAATAGACCTCGAGATTGCAGCAGTCCAATTGCGAGACGCAATTTCCTCGGCCTATAACGCCAACTGCCCCCTGAAAATGAGGGTGTCCACCAGGAACGTCCCATGGTGGAACGAGGACCTCAGGCAAAGGAGGACGCAGGTTCGTAAGCTGTTTAACGCGGCCAAAAGGTCGGGAGCATGGGATGAATATAGACAGGCCCTATCGACCTATAACAAAAGACTGAGGGACGCCAAGAAGGAGTCGTGGAGGAGGCACTGCGAAGAAGTGGAAAACACGTCCGAGAGTGCTCGACTACACAAGATCCTGTCTAAGGGCCCTCAGACTAACATAGGCTCCCTTAGAACACCCACGGGAGGCTTTACAAGCTCGGGGGAGGAAACTATGGAAATTTTACTCCAGACGCACTTCCCCGGCTGTAACATAATAAACCAATCACCTCCGGACTGGGAACACTCAGAAATAGAGGCGCCTTATAGGCGGGCATCTAGAGTAGACTGGACAGTCGCTAAAGAGGTGGTTACCTGGAGCAAAATCAGATGGGCCATTAACAGCTTTAAGCCATACAAATCGCCGGGATTTGATGGAATAATGCCCATCATGCTCCAACAGGGGATAGATATACTGGCGCCGGTGCTTACCCTCATTATGAGGGCCAGCCTGGCTCTGGGGTACATTCCGAGGGCATGGAGACTGGCCAGGGTTGTATTTATTCCTAAACCTGGGCGTCCAACAGACCAGGCAAAGTCCCTGAGGCCAATAAGTCTCATGTCCTTCTTGCTGAAAACAGTGGAAAAACTGCTCGACCGGCACATTAGGGGCGGTGTACTGGAAGCATATCCTCTACACTGCGGACAATATGCATACAGAGCAGGATTCTCAACAGAAACAGCACTGCACCAACTGGTGCTGAAACTGGAGAATACGCTGGAGAACAAGGAGGTGGCGCTGGGGGCCTTCCTAGACATAGAGGGGGCCTTTAGCAACACCTCGTTCGGATCGGTTCTGGCAGCTGCCCGGGAGCGTGGAATAGAGGAGACCTGCTGCAGGTGGATCGGTTCCATGCTCAGGGACAGGGCGGTGTTCACCTCACTCGCGGGAGGGACTCTGCTGGCGGGGGTCGCGGCGGGGTGTCCGCAGGGGAGCGTTCTGTCTCCCTTGCTCTGGTGTCTAGTCGTGGACGGCCTGCTGGGGAGGCTCTCGGGAGGGGGGTATGAGGTACAGGGCTATGCGGACGACATTGTCATCATAGTCCGAGGAAAGGTCACACAGGCAGTGTGGGAGCGTATGCAGACTGCACTGAAAGTGGTGGAAGGGTGGACGGTTGATCAAGGGCTCGGGGTGAGCCCCGAGAAAGCAACCGTCGTGCCGTTTACGAGGAGGAGGAAGTGTGAAAGCCACAGAACTCTCACTCTATACGGTAGGAGCGTTCCAATGGCCAGGGAGGTAAAATATCTTGGGGTCGTATTGGACTCTAAGCTAACCTGGAATGGTCACATTGGAAAAATACTGCGTAAGGCAGTCATGACCTTAGCCGTCACTAGGCGGCTATATGGAAAAACGTGGGGACTAAGACCTAGTATGGCCCACTGGCTGTACACAAGGGTGGTCAGACCATCGTTAACATATGCGGCACTGGTCTGGTGGCCTAAGGTGACACAATCCAGTGCCAAACAAAAACTAGGCAAGATCCAAAGGATGGCTTGCCTAGGCATCACAGGGGCCATGTCTTCAACCCCAACAGCCGCCATGGAGGTGTTGCTGGATCTACCCCCCCTACACTTCGTTATTATGGGAGAGGCCAGGCTAGGACTATACAGACTAGCCTGCAATGGTAGACTGAAGATCAACCCAGGCTTCAGGGGCCACTGCAAAATTCAGGAGATCGTGAAGGAACCCATGCTTGAAATGAGGTCAGACTTCGCGAGCCCGCGAATGTGCAGGGAAAACAACTTCACAGTGGAAATCCCTGATCGCGGGGCATGGCGGGAGGAGACACCGGGCATACCACGGGACGCGCTCGTCTGGTTCACAGACGGATCTGGCGGGGAGCGTGGGACGGGGGCAGGTGTTTACTCGGAAGGACCGAGGGTAAGTCACAGTATTTCCCTCGGAGCCCATGCAACGGTGTTTCAGGCCGAGATGTACGCCATCCTGCACTGTGTGCGGGAGAACAAGAGGAGGGGCTACACCAACAAGCGGATCCTCATAGCCACAGACAGCCAGGCAGCCCTTAAGGCACTAAGTAGCCCACGGGTAAATTCCTGGCTGGTGAGTGAGTGCCGAGACGAGACGAGCGACCTGGCTGGGCAGAATGAGGTGACCCTCATCTGGGTGCCGGGTCACTCGGGGGTCAAAGGCAATGAAGAAGCTGACAGTCTCGCAAAGAGGGGGTCAGCAGAACCATTTATGGGACCAGAACCGGCTCTGGGCGTGTCAAAGAGCACTGCCAGGGGAGCCATTAAGTCCTGGGTCAGAAACCAACACAAGGTGTACTGGGCGGACTGTCCAGGGCTCAGACATGGGAAGTCAATAATTGACGGACCCAGTTCAAAGAGAGCTGTGGAGCTGCTAAACCTTAGCAGAGGACAGCTCAGAAACACAACAGGTCTCTTGACGGGACACATGGCCGTCAAGAAACACCTACATAAAATGGGGCGGTTCGAAGGGGACCTCGCATGCAGACTCTGCGGCGAGGGGGAGGAATCAGCCCAGCACATCTTGTGCGAGTGTATAGCTCTGGACCGGAAAAGACAACTGATCTACGGTCACTCTAGACCGGAGACAGAGCAATATAAAACTTCACCCTACCAATCGCTGTGCAGACTAGTTCAAGGCACAGTGATTTTGGAATGGGTGGAGTAAGACTAGGGGTATGCACAATCAACCAAGGGTTGCGGTGCTATCGGGGCGGCAAGGCCGCGGACGAGCCCTGAGGGAACAAAAAAAAAAAAGGTACATGCCAAATTTTATCAAAATCGGCCTATTATTCTTTGAGATAAAAAATTTTTTCGAATGAAAACTCAAAATTTTCCCGGAAAACCTCGTCCGATTTTCTTGACTAACAAACTTGTCAAAGCCATTTACAAAGGAAAGGTACATGCCAAATTTTATTAAAATCTGCCTATTACTTTTTGAGATAAGAATTTTTTTCGAATGAAAACTCAAAATTTTCCCGGAAAACCTCGTCCGATTTTCCTGGCTAACGAACTTATCCAAGCCATTTACAAAAGAAAGGTACGTGCAAAATTTTATCAAAATCGGCCCATTATTTTTTGAGTTATCGGTGTGATACATATATATATATATATATATATATATATATATATATATATATATATATATATATATATATATATATATATATATATATATATATATATATATATATATAAATATATATATATAAACATATAAAAATTGAAACTGACCCCGGATATGGGTTCTAGGGGTCCTAGATCGCGCTCATTTGAAGAAATTTTTTCAAAATTCAAAAGTCGAGATCTCCTCATTAGTGAATTTTTTCTAAGAAAATTCACTAATAACGGGACTTTCTGTTCAATATCTGTTTCTCAGACGAGTGTACGTTTTAGTGAATTTTCGTAGAAAAAATTCACTAATGGGGATATGCAGACTTTTGAATTTTGAAAAAAATTTTGCAAATGAGCGCGAACTAGGACCCCTAGAACCCATATCCGGGGTCATTTTCAATTTATATATATATATATATATATATATATATATATATATATATATATATATATATATATATATATATATATATATATATATATATATATATATATATATATATATATATATATATATATATATATATATATATATATATATATATATATATATATATATATATATATATATATATATATATATATATGTGTGTGTGTGTGTGTGTGTGTGTGTGTGTGTGTGTGTGTGTGTGTGTGTGTGTGTGTGTGTGTGTGTGTGTGTGTGTGTGTGTGTGTGTGTGTGTTTGTGTGTGTGTATCATACTGATAACTCAAAAAATAATAGGCCGATTTTGATAAAATTTGGCATATACCTTTCCTTTGTAAATGGCTTTGACAAGTTTGTTAGTAAGGAAAATCGGACAAGGTTTTCCGGGAAAATGTTGAGTTTTCATTCGAAAAAGAATTATCTCAAAGAATAAAAGGCCGATTTTGATAAAATTTGGCATGTACCTTCCTTTCATAAATGGCTTTGATATGTGCGTTAATCAGAAAAATCGGACTAAGTTTTTCGGAAAAATAATTTCTGGACGCAAATCGGTCTGTTTCGTTTTCAATGCGCCACCCTGTATATATATATATATATATATATATATATATATATATATATATATATATATATATATATATATATATATATATATATATATATATATATATATATATATATATATATTGTATGTATGTATGTATGTATGTATGTATGTATGTATGTATCACACAGATAACTCAAACAATCATGGTCCGCTTTTGATCAAATTTGGCACATACCTTCCTTTTCTAAATGACTTGGAAAACTTCGTTAGTCAGGAAAATCGGCCCAGGTTTTCCCGGAATATTTTGTGTTTTCGTTTGAATTGAAAAAAACTGTATATCTTCGGAAGTAACAAAGTAAACGCAACCAAATTTGTAGGCCGCCTTCTGCCATAAAGCGTATCTTGTGTACCAAAATTCAAATCTCTATCTTAAAAAACAAAAAAGTTAGACGTAAATTAATTTTTTATTAATTAAATCTGATTCAAGAAATTTCAAAGGTCAAAATTGAGTGAGTACGAATGAAAATGAAAAATACTACAAGAAATGACTAACGAGCTCCTAGATATGTGTCTTAGTTGTTATTTTCCTTGATTCATAATATGAGCAAAAAATCTTTGTAAATCGAAATATATTTATGCCAATTTTAAAACATTGAACAATTGTATGAAGCGATATAGCTGCTAGTAGACGCATGTCGAGTAAAGCTCAGTGGTCTAAGTCCCTGGACATACGATAATCAAATTCAGTTGACTTCTGTATGACGAGTTCGAATCCTAGTTACTGACTTTACTTTTTTAATTTTTTTTAGTCTCATGTCACTTTACCGTTATCTAATTAGATTGTTGTTGATCCGATGATTTTTTAGCGAGTTTTTGTATAAAAAATAATTAGACAAAGAGGGGATGAAAGTTTTAAGACTTAATTCAATTTGAATAGCATATCTGGTTGTTTATTTTTGCCCTAACTTAGTGAAACCGTTTCATATTTAATACAGCCGTAGACTTTTCCCGTGGCTTCACAAGTGCTTGTTTTCGTGAATTTTCTTTGAAAAAATCACTACGAGGAGATCCCGACTTTTGAATTTTGAAAACAATTCTTTAAATGAGCGCGAATTAGACCCCCCAGTACCCATATCCAGGGTCAGTTTCAATTTTTATATATATATATATATATATATATATATATATATATATATATATATATATATATATATATATATATATATATATATATATATATATATATATAATAAACAATTTACCAACATTTAGGTTTGTAAGTTTAAAGACAAAAAAGTTAGAGGCATTTAAAGAAAAAAATGGGGTTTTCCTCAAAGCGTAAAAAGTCGCGATTTAAAACGTCAAAATTGGCAACATTTAGGCAAAGATCCTGAAAGAAATACAGATTGTCGAAAGAGTGTTCTGCAAACCCTTAAGTTTCAGCTTCAACCATCATTGCCCTTCATTGTAATAAAATATTTCCAGAAAATGCATATCAAATAGACACTTTCTCTGATGCTTTGGAAGTAGTTTTAGTTAAATTTATGGTTTAACGGTCTATAATTTTTAGCTAATTTTTGTAGAAAAAAATCGTTAATGAGGATACCGCGGCTTTTGAATTCCAAAAAGATTTCTTCAAATGCATGCAAACTAGCCCCTCTAGAATCCATATCCGGGTTTGACGCATTTCTACGGTAAAGCTCAATATAATTGTTATTATGCAAGATACGAGAAAAAATGGTATAAGTTACCTATAGGGTGTTTTGAGCTGCATCTTATACAATTATTTTGACAACGACAGGTTGACCCATAAGTCGTTGGTGATACTCCTTATTGCATTTCTGCATTTTTGCATTTTTAATCGAAATATGATGCATGTTTGTAAAAAAAAATCGAGAAAAGTAAGTAAAATTCAATAACGCAATTTGCTATTAACCTAAGGTTCGTTAGCTAGGAAACTAGTTTTCTCGGAAACGTTTTAAGTTTATTTTCGGAAAATTTTTGTACATTTTCAAACAAGTTATGTTGGCTAAATATGGTACCTTTTTCTTTCTATATAGGTTATACCGGTGACCAAATTGATTCCTGCATGCATCAAAGAGACATATTTTTATTAAAAACATTTTTAAGAAAATTCACTTCCATAACGCACTTGCTGTGTCCAAACTTTTTAACGTTTATTTATCGCTTACTACTTCAACTTATCTTATTATTAGAGAACATGTATACTTCGGTTTTACAGGATGGGAAAATAAGAACGGTTGTTGGCAATATGTCACGAACGGTTCACTGTACAGCTTCAGGAAAAAACCTGTCATAAGGAAAGTTGTCTGATTAATCGCTGGAACTTATTTTCAAGTTTGTAAAATCAAAACTAGATGGCGTAAGAACCGCTGCTGGTTGCAAAGCTTTTATTCTCATCCAATTTTTGCCAGCTGTGTGGTACCTTTGCCAGGTGCAGAATAATGGCCAAGCAACGGATGTTATTTCTTACCTCGTTTTATCCCTACATTCAGCCCGCTTTGGGTGAAAGTTGCAACCTCAAATTTTTTAGATAGGTAGATTGAAAGGTCTCTTAATCACGTTTTATTTTTGATAATGAGAAATCAAGCATATAAAATTTTAGTGCCATTTTTGGCCGGTATAAATTGAAATGAATACATAAAAGTCTAGAGACAGTCAGTGCGTCATGGAAGTGAATTTTCATAAAAATGTTTTTAATAGCAAATGTGTCCCTTTTTTAAAGAAACCAGGGATCAAATGTGGTTACCAGTATCACATATATTGTAGTAGAAACAATGTAACAAATTGCATCAAAATAACTTTACTCTTTTAAAATGTACAAAATGTTTCTGAAAATAAACTTTAAATGTTTCCGAAAAAATCATTTCCTAGCCAACGAACCTTAAGTTAATAGCAAATTAAGTGATTGAAATTTAAAGCATTTAATAAAAATTCAATACCGAAACGCACTTGCTGCGCCCTGAATTTATTTTCTCACAAACATGTATTATATTTCGATGAAACATGAGAAAATGCATGAGGTGTTCGATTTAAAAAAAGAAAAGTTGTATCACTAACGACTTATGGACAACGCTGTGATTGTAAAATTAATTTTATAATATGCAGCTCAAGACAACCTATAATACGAGTAACATATCCAATTTTTTTCCTATCTTCTATATTAACGGCTATGTTGAGCTTTTTTCTACGAAAATTTACAAAAAATTGCAGATTATTAAACCATAAACTCTAACTAAATTTGCTGCCAAAGCATCTGAGAAAAAGTCTAGTTCAAATGAATTTTCTGGAAATAGTTTAGGAAAATTCACTGAAGTCTGAACGCAGCAAGTAAGTTATGGTAGCGAATTTTCATAGAACTGTTTTTCATGTAAAATATGTTTTACAAAAATTTAGTAGATAGCGTAACCTTTATAGTATAAGCAATGTACCATATTCCATCAAACTAACTCAATGTTTGAAAATGTACAAGAATTTAAGATATTTTTAAAATGTTCCCAAAAAACTAGTCTGCATTTCCTGGCCAACGAACCTATCCACGTAATTTACACAAAAACTACACCAGCCAAGATACAATTATTCAGAGAAAGCTTTTTAACAGAAATTAAAAAAATGTTTACATACAGATTTTTAAGCAATTTGTTTCATGAAAAATCGCCATTTTTTTACACAGATAGGCTAAGTAATTTGAGAGCCTCCCGTATACGCGTAATTTTAATAGGACTATTGGTAAAAAAGGCGTATCAAAATTTTTGTTATGTTCCAAAATGTAAAAAGTTGAAAAGCAATTGAAATAACTCGAAAACGATGGGCGATATCAATTTTTTCTCCTTACAAGCATGCATTAAAATTGGATGGAAAATTCGATAATGCTACAATAAAAAGGGTGTCCCATAAAAAAAAACTTGTATCACCAACGACTTCTGGGCCACCTGCGATTGTCAAAATAATTTTATAAGATGCAGTTCAAAACACCCCATAAATCACTTTTATAATATTTTCCCGTATCTTGTATAATAACGGATATATTGAACATTGCAGTAAAAATGCACCAACCTGTATATATGTAAACATGTAGAAACTGAAATGGACCCCGGGAGGGGCTATTTTACACTCCTTTGGAGAAATATTTAAAAAATTCTAAAGTCGCGGTCTTCTCAATAACTGATTTTTTTTCTACGAAAATTTGCAAAAAGCATTAAACCACAAACTCTACAATTGACACTACTGCGAAATCATCAGACAAGGGGTCGATTTGAAATTAATTTTCTGCAAATATTTCAGTAAAATGAAGCACAATGATGGTTGAATCTGTAACTCAAGCCTTTGCAAAACAAATTTAGTATTACGCTTCTTCTACATAACCCGTATTTGTTTCAGGTTCTCCGTCTAAAAATTGCGAAATTTGAGGTTTAAAATCGCGACTTTAACGTTTTAAGAGGAAAAGTTATAAAATTTTCAAACTAATTTTTCTGGCATTTCTTGACCTTTTTGCGCCCAAAAGCTTTGTCTTTGTCTGCAATAGACAATCGATTTTTTATCCACACAAAATATTTTGGTTTTGTGCATTTCTCTGGTCATCAGTGCACCCAAATAATTCTTTTAAATGTCTATAATTTTTCCCTTTCAACTTAGCGGTCTGAATTTTGGAATGTGGAGTAAGTTTAATAGAGTAAACCCGAGTACTAAAATTGGTTGCTATAGATTTGTTTACTTCGGAGACAAAAATTCTCCGAATGAAAACCGAATATTTTCTAGGAAAAACGGATCCGATTTTCCAGGTCCACTTACAAAAGGAAGTTATCTACCAAATTTTATCAAAATCAGTGATTGTTTGTTTATTGTTTATTGTTTATAGTTTATTGTTATATAAATAATACAAAGCATCTTACAAATAAGTCTAAACTTGTGGCTGCAAATGATGCAATTTTGACTAAATTGTAATCTAAATGTCAATTGTTCTAAAGTTCTGTCATCTGATGTCTAATCTCCAAAATTACCTCACCTCATTATGTACTATTACAATTTCTAGAAATATGGATTGTACTTGAAATCAATTTCTTCAATGAGTTATCAGTACGATATATATATATATATATATATATATATATATATATATATATATATATATATATATATATATATATATATATATATGTGTAAAGATAGATCTTCCCATTAGTGTTAGAGTGATTGAATTATATTTAAGGTATTTCAATTACTATAAGGGTAGTTGAATAACCCTGTCGGGTGGTTGAATTATCTAATTGCCTAGGAATTCAATTACAGCCGAAGAGTAAATGTTGGTTCAATTACTTTCTGAAAACATATGTAGTTGGTAATTGATATTCTAATTATTCTGACAGATAATTGGTAATTGGCAGTTGAACTGCTCTAAGTAAGTAATTGTGACAGCTCTGTTACCCAGTTACTTCTAATTTGCTAATGACAGCCCAGACGGTTGCTATAAATAATATGAGTTTTGTAAATTAAATTAAAATACAGTTCTCAACCTGTTCACACATCTTTAGTTTTGTTGTATAGTTCTCCGGCTCACACCGTTTACGTAGGCAGCCCGTACAAAGTATTTCGTTAAAAAAGCACATGTTTGCCATTAAAACGTTTATGAAAATTCACTACCATAACGCACTTGCTGCCTGGAGACTTTTTAATTTTTAAGATATTCCTTGACTCATTAGATACACAAGTAATGTGAGAATTGCTGCCTACCCCACTACCTAAAATACCTACAGAGAATTAATTGTGGTTGATAAAAGTCTAGAAATATTCACTAGAATACTAAGAGAATAAATGCCTAGACGCAGCAAGTGCGTTATGGTAGTGTATTTTCATAGAAATGAAATATTTTATTATAACTTTTTTTTCTTGTAACAAAGAAATCTAAATTTTTGTTTGTAGTTTGCTTTATCATAGCTTTTTTATTTTTTGACATACATTTTTTTTTTAATGAAAACTCAAAATTTTCGCGGAAAACCTCGTCTGATTTTTCTGACTAACGAACTGTAACCCATTTACAAAAGAAAGGCACATGCTAAATTTCATCAAAATCGGCCTATTACTTTTTGAGTTATCGGTGTGATACTTACAGATATATATATATATATATATATATATATATATATATATATATATATATATATATATATATATATATATATATATATATATATATATATATATATATATAAACATATAAAAAATGAAAGTGACCCCGGATATGGGTTCTAAGGGTGCTAGTTCGCGCTCATTTGCAAATTTGCAATATTTTTCAATATTCAAAATTCGGGATCTCCCCATTAGTGATTTTTTTCTACGAAAATTCACTAATAATGGCGCGAGACATATTCATTCTGGAATAGAACTATCTGGGGCCGTGGTTAGCTGTTGGTATCCGTATTTTCTGTAACTACTAGACACTCTAAGCATTACTACTGGCATTCTTAACACTGAATTTAATTGACTAGATTTTTCACCAGTATCAACAAAGTGAACTGAGGTTAAGTCTGTCGACTGCTGAAAGGGCAGTTTTTAACTGTTCATCAAACAAATATTATTGTCAACTAATGATACTTATCGCAGTATTTTAGTATATTTTCAGACTTTCAGAATGTCATCATGAATATAAAGAAGTTTGGCACGCAGCAAGTGCGTTGTGGTTGTGAATTTTCATTAAATACTTCAAATCAGAATCACTCAATTTTCTATAAATCTAGAAAGTTGAATTTTGCTGTTTAGTAAGATTTTTCCCAAGGAAACATATTCACCGAATTTCATTTAAATAGCTTGTAATATCCGGAGATATATATTCTTCTCGGGATAAACTCAAAATTTTCCCGGAAAACCTCGTTTGACTTTCCTAACTAACGAACTTGTCCAAGCAATTTACAAAAGGAAGATACATGCCGAATTTTATCAAAATCGGCTCATGATTTTTTGAGTTATCGGTGTGATATATATATATATATATATATATATATATATATATATATATATATATATATATATATATATATATATATATATATATATATATATATATAAATTGAAACTGACCCCGGATATGGGTTCTAGGGGTCCTAGTTTGCGCTCATTTGCAAAAAAAAATTCAAAATCGGGATCTCGCCATTAGTGATTTTTTCTGCGTAAATTTACTAAAAAGAACGTATTGATATATTGAGGATCATTATATTTGAGGATACAAAACTGATAATAAATTAAAAAAGAAGCGTTTTTGTTGATTAAAACAAAAACGTTAAGAAATTCTGCCAATTCCTCTATCCCTACATCGCACAAAACTACGAGTCAGCTTTAGCAGTGTATATTAAGTTACTTTCCAGCCATCCAAACAATCCATTGTGTAAAAAAAGACCTGCTTTTTAAAACTAATATCTAAACTTCTGCATATTGTTTACGTTATGATAACAAGTTTGCGTTCCATCCCAGACTACCGGGAATATTTTTATGAGCAGCATCGTTAACTTTATCCTCTGACTTCACTTTTCCAAAGCCAGCGGTAAAGATGCTGGCGGTAGAGTTTGTCCAGTCTCTGCTATTCGAATAGTTTCCGTAAAATTAAAACAAAAATTCCTGGCGCATCAAGTAGGATACTGTAAACAAATTTTCATAAGAATGGCATTTTTAGCGAATTTTCGTAACGAAATTTTTGCCTTCGACAGGTAGCCAGTTTCTAATTTTCAAAAATTGTTTAAAAGAGCGCTATTCAGATCCCCTAGAAACCATGTTCCGCGGTCAGTTTTGGACCAATTTAGATTGATACAGAATGTTCTGTCTGTCTGTCTGTCTATCTGTTTTGGCAGAGGCAGAGAATGTTCTGCTGAGCTTGAGTTTTTCAAATGGAAAGCCCCTATTAATGATCAATAGATAGCCAACAACGGGCCTATTCTTTGGTCACCGTGCTTCTTAGATTTGACAGTACTGGTCTATTTCATATAGGGTACAATAGAAAATTAAGTTACAATTGCATTAACCACAATGGAAGACTGCATGCTGCGAGTCAGAACAGTATTTCGAAGCCTAAATCCTCTGTCCTGCCATTAAGATTTGCTGCGTAGATGCGAAAAATGTCTGCAAGTTCAAAGACGTCAATTTGAACATTTACCGAAATATTTTATGAAACTCTTTTAGTGAATTTTTATTTAAAAAATTCACTAATAGAGAGGTATCGATGGATCGATGGTGAGACTTTGCAAAAAGAATTTCAAATGAGCGCGAACTAGGACCCCTAGAACCCATATCCGGGGTCAGTTTCAATTTTTATATGTTTATATATATATATATATATATATATATATATATATATATATATATATATATATATATATATATATATATATATATATATATATATATATATATATATATATATATATATATATATATATATATATATATATATATATATCCGTCTGATAACACAAAAAATAATTAACCGCTCTCGATGAAACTCGGCAAGTGCCTTTATTTTATTAATGGGTTGGATGAGTTCGTTACCCAGGAAAATCGGACAGGCTTTTCCGAGAAAATTTTGAGTTTTCTTACGAAAAAAAAATTTTTCTCCGAAAATAACATAGATGTGTTGCCTTAAGAGAGGCCTTACTACGTACCAAACCTCAAATTTCTAAATTTATAAAAAAATTTAGTTATTCAAATTTTAACTTTTCTTTCGAAAAAAATTTTTTCTCCGAAAATTTCAAAGTGATATTAATGAAATTTGGTGGATATCTTGTCTTAGGAAAGGCCTTACTACACACCAAAATTAAACTTTCTAAATTTATAGAAAATTTAGTTATTCACATTTGAAGCATTTAATAAAAATTCACTACCATAAGGCACTTGCTGCATCCCGAACTTTTTTTAATTTTTTACTAGTTTGTTCTTATGTACTTTGATCGGACATGCGGTAAAATATCCTAAGAATTACAATTTCAGTTGTTTCATTGCTTACGACAGGTTTATTTTCCTGCCTTTTATGTTTTGACATCCAGAATGTCTAAAGCTTTCAGTAATTTATTTAACTGTATTTGCTGTTGGTTGCGGCTTTTGTGGATATCGGTTAGCAAATGTTTTACATGTTCTTGAAATAGATTTAATACATTGCCCAATAATGATAAATAAACTTAAATAATCGTAATTTGTATAATTTAGACACCCCGGCGTGATTGCTTAAAGCAATAAAAAAGTCTGGACGTAGCAAGGGCGTTATGGTGATGAATTTTCATGAAAATGCTTTTAATAGGAATTTTTTTTAAGAAAGCTTGTTATCGAAAGAAACCTTTTATGAAAAATCGCTACCATATCGCACTTGCTGAGTCTCGAAATTATTTTCTTACAAACATGCATTATCTTTTGATGGAAAATGCAAAAATTGCAATAATATGAGGCGTGTTCGATTAGGAAAAAAAATTGTATCACCAGCGACTTATGGGCCATGCTGTGACTGTGAAAATAATTTTATAAGATGCAGCTCCCGACATCCTATAATTAACATATACATTTTTTTCTCATATCTTGTATAATAATGGATATGTTGAGATTTACCCTAAAAATGCGTCATCATGTATATATGAAAAGAGACAAAAACTGAAACTAACTCGGATATGGGTTCTATGGGGCCTATTTCGCGCTCATTTGAAGAAATCTTTTCAAAATTCAAAAGTCACTAAAATTGTAGCCAACTCTATGAGTAATAAATAAGAAATAAATAAATAAATATTTCATTAAAAATAAAATTGTGATGGCGAAAAATAGATATGAATGTAAAATGATGAGCGTGCCTATATTTGTATTATACACGTCAGAAAACAAAATATTTATTCACATGTCACTTTGAAAGTAGATCTGACATTTGTCAAAATAATTTGTCAGTTGAATTAGACATGTACTGTTGCAATTCACTATTATGCACTATTATATTGCGCCTTATGTAATAATCTTGTTTTTTTTTGAGTACGAAAGTTTATTTTACTGTTTTAATATTTTTGATCCCTAAACCTGAAATGATTTTCGTCTCATTTAACGTTGTTTCATTATAGCGTCGCAGTCTGTTGTAGGCAAATGTATCCTTTAACGTTGAAACTGGTGGTTCAACCTGTACATACGTACAACATGGTTTGTGACCCAATTACGCCACCTAGAGACTTACGGTTTTTTCACTACACTGAACAATTATTTCCGGGGCCAATGTTCATTTGCTAGTTCTAAGAGTCAACTTGTGCAAATTTTCTTCTCAAGATTGCCCTTTAGATAAAACTCGTCAATTTATTGTTACGAAATTAAAATTATACAAGGTTCGGCAAAATTGTGGAAACTATTTCTGGCCTTAGTTTCTGTATACTTTGAAAACATTTTTTTATTTGTTTTATTTCAACAACACACAACGAGGGCTCACAGCCTAAATAATATCGTACCGTAGGTGTGGACAAGGACAAACGAAGCAACTTGTTAATTTTGGACTTGAAGGTTTGTAGGTTCGGAGGAGAAGGAAAAACATGTGCCGGCAAGGAATTCCACAACTTGGAAGTTCTCGGGACAAAAGAGTGGGCATAACAAGATGTTCTATGTCTGGTGACCTGGACTGTAAAAGGGTGCATTCGCTCTGTTCCCCTGGTAGATCTGTTTGGGGCAGCAGTTGGAGAAACTCTGGAAGAAAGCTCCTCGGAGCAGTGCCTGTGCAGATATCTATATAAGAGAGAGAGGTCACCAACGGCACGTCGGTGAGCAAAGGATGGCAGCCTTTGGGTGAGGGTAGGGTCACCGATAAGACGGATAGCTCTCTTCTGAATGGAGTCAAGGATAGGGAGTGTAGAAGCGGCAGCGGCACCCCAGATGTGGGAGCAGTATTCGAGGTTTGGCCTTATTTGTGAAGTACATAAGGTATAGAGATTAGCTGGTAAAAAGTATTTGCGAGCCCAGAAGAGGAAATCTAATTTTGTAGCAGCTGCTTCTGGAATTTATATGACATGTTGGTGCCAATTGAGATTTTGATCCACATGAATGCCAACAAGTGAATGGGAATCATTACTTTGAATAACTTGGCTGTTTATTGTGATGGGTCTAGGGCTGGTTTATCTCTTATGAGATAGAAAGCAAGACTGAGATTTGTGTGAAGTTGAATTGTACAAGATTTCTATTTCCCCAGTCTAATATTTTTTTGGATATCCACAGAGACAGAACCCTCCATGAGTCTGCGATCCTTATCTAATTGGGATCAAGTGACAGGCTTAGAATATTGTATATTTGAGTGGAGGGCGCTGTCATCCGCGTAACTGTGAACTGGGTTGGATGTGCTAGAGAGGAAGTCATTCACTATGTGAAAAACTGGAACCTGTGATAAGCACTAATAAGTACACTTGGAGAACACCCAAATCACCACAACACATATTTCAGAGACCTTACGATCGTTTCGTTGACAAAGTCAACATCTTCAGAGGAAGAAAAATTCTAACATAAAAAACTATATCCCGTATATTTATATCGCTTCAAGATAAACGAACTAGTTTGAAGTAAAGTTGTCGTCCAAGAACGATTGTTTGTTTATTGCGCAGTGAAACAGGTCGGTGAACTGCTTTAATCTTCTGGTCGACAAATTTATGACCCTTATCTAATATAGGTATTAAAAGGACCAGAGTTCTTTAAAGAAACGGCAAGTTTCTTTTCGATCTAGAAATTTACTATGTGTATATTGGTTCATGCCGATAAAGACATCTGGTGAGATAAACAACATAAACTCAACTCATCTCTTTTAAAAATAGAAAACTAAAAACCCAGATGTCTGTCTCACCGTGTTCACTTTAACTTTAGTAAATAGATTGATCAATTTTCCGTTGAGTAAAAATAGATTAAATACAGAATTAAAATACATAAAAAATGTGGCGAGATATAACGGTTACTCGGATGGTTTAATAGACAAATTAGTTAACAAACACAGAACAAAGTAGTTGATATCTGAATGTACGACATTTAAGAATGATAAAATCGAAAAAAAAATTGTGTGTTTACCTTATGAACCACGAATCACAAAGGGTTTGGAAAGTATTTTTAAGAAAGTCGATTTACATTTGACGTTTTCGACGAAAAGTAATTTAACAAATTTGTTGGGTAATACGAAAGACAAAGACAAAGTCACTGAAATGTTCGGAATTTATGAGATTAGTTGCAAAGATTGTGATCTTAAATACGTGGGCCAAACTAGGAGAAACATAGCCACCAGATTTCGTGAACATCTCGCACAGTTACGATATGGTACGGTGGACAGATCATGTGTGGCACAACATATATGGGATAATTACATTGACAAAGAAAATTTTAAACTTGTCAAAAATGTCAGACATCAAACTATGCTTGATTCATTAGAAAGTATTTTTATATTAAGGTCTATTAAGAACAAAACTTCATTAAATCGTGCGGCACCTGTAATTTCTAGCTCGTTGTTTTCTCTTTGCATTTGACCGCTTAAATATTCCTAATTTGGCTGGTAGAATAATAAATTATTGTCAATAACTCGACCGGTTTATACATATACTAATCACTATGTTTGTCTTGATTTAAATACCGGTTTGGTTTTTTGTATATATGTAGTTAATATAAATATTTTTACGTAGAATTAAAATCAATATAAATATAGTGTCAATAACTCTACCGGTTTATACACATACTAATCGCTATGTTTGTCTTGATTTAAATACCGGTTTGGTTTTTTGTATATATGTAGTCAATATAAATATTTTCACGTAGAATTAAAATCAATATAAATATAGTTTTTATGTAGTATTTTAGTTGAACTATTTTTCCTTTGTTAAAGTAAACACGTTGAGACAGACATCTGGGTTTTTAGTTTCCTATTTGTAAAAGAGATGGGATGAGTTTATGTTGTTTATCTCACCAGATGTCTTTATCGGCATGAACCAATATATACATAGTAAATTTCTAGATCGAAAAGAAACGTGTCGTTTCTTTAAAGAACTCTGGTCCTTTTAATACCTATATTAGATAAGGGTCATAAATTTGTCGACCAAAAGATTAAAGCAGTTCTCCGACCTGTTTCACTGCGCAATAAACAAACGATCGTTCTTGGACGACAACTTTACTTCGGACTAGTTCGTTTATCTTGACGCGATATAAATATACGGGATCTAGTTTTTTATGTTAGAATTTTTCTTCCTCTGAAGATGTTGATTTTGTCAACTAAACGATCGTAAGGTCTCTGAAATATGTGTTGTGGTGATTTGGGTGTGCTCCAAGTGTACTTATGAGGAGGTCATTGATGTGGAGAAGAAACAAAGTAGAGGCTAAAGCTGAATCCTGAGGGACTCCTGATTAATTGGATACAGTTTAGAGGAATAGCCATCCATGACAACAGAAATGCTCCGGTTAGAGAGGAAATTTTTTGTTCAGGTACAGAGTTTTGGTGGTAGGGCATAGGCCGGAAGTTTGTTAAGCAGCACTGAGTGTCAGGCCGGGTCGAATGCTTTGGATATGTCTATAGCGACAACCTGGGATCCAACGTGTAGTTCCATAGACTGATGAGTTGTGGGTTAGTGGGTGATGTCCTTTATCCATATGTATATGTAAGCTCATCCCCCCCCCACCCCACCCCCACAAGTATAAGACTTCTGGGTGCGGAGTTTGTCAACTTTGGTGTTATTATTATTATAATTAAAAGAAATAATATTATTTTGTAAATTTGTCAGAAAATGTACAGGAAGGTTTTGTGGCTATTATGTGCTTTACTTTTTACTCATATTTTAAAATTATTATCCACAGATGACCTGACCTCACCTAACCTGAACTGACCCATGGTACCTGATCTTAATATTCCTTAACCACTTTCTGCGAATGATTATGTTTTTAAATTAAACTATTTAAGCAGAAAAAATGGAATATAACTTGCTACCACATGTTGGATTTATGGTTGCGTAAGTACGGTAGAGTTACGTACAAGAAACGAATACCAGAATTGGTGGAAAGTTCATTGAAGTAACAATATTAATCTTATCTGAGAGTAACCGAGTTAATGTCAGTTTAAGTTATGTATTAGAAGCCGGAGATAATAAATGGAAAGCCACCTTGGAAGACAAAGATTAAACCGACAAAGTTCTAGTTTATGAGCCTACATAAGGCGTTAATTTTCATTATATTCGCAATAATATGTAGCTTAGACGGTTTATCACAAACTTACTAGATTTCTCTTCGAGAACATTTCTAAACTTTGGACGATCACATTCAATCATCACGAGAAGATTTAGTAAGTGCCCGAGACATTTGTAACAATGTGAGTAGCACAAAAAGATAGTTAGTTAGTCCTTATGCCAGTATATGGTTGCGGCAGGTTGCCGTTTCCACATGTATCTGTGTTAAAAATATTTCTGTAATATATCTCTCTGAATAATACTTAATGGGGTAATACAAACATACACTGTCCATAAAGTAACGCATAACTTCAATAAAATAGAAAGTGACCATTGAAAATTGAAAAACTAATGAATTTTTATTATCAAAAACCAGCTTCTTGATAAAAGTCTTACCCCTATCGTTATATCTCTTCAAAAGATAGCTACTCCTTCGAAATTTTGAAATTGGATGGCGGGTAGTGTGATACATCTTTTCGAACTATAACGAAGTTACTTTTTGTATATATATATATATATATATATATATATATATATATATATATATATATATATATATATATATATATATATATATATATATATATATTTAGTTGTAAGTCCCGAAGTTGTCCAAATGCACTTTCGTAAATATTTAATTTAGCTTTATGTATGAGATACCTTATTGACCATACGGAAATATATAAATACGAAAGGTTATTTTGCTGTTAATGTTAATTAAATTTACCCGTTTATCACTGCCCAAAGACGAATCTAAACCTAGTTGAAGCACCGAAGTTATTTTCCGAAATACGAAAGTGCTAAATGCACATTACATTTAATTTACCCGTTATCATTGTCCGAGGATGTTTGCGTTATGGTAGTGAATTTGCAGAGAAATGATCAATGGATCTGGCACCAAATATCTTTTATAATTTTTTTTCCTGTAACATAGAAATCTAAATTTTGGCACATAGTTTTCTTTTAATGTCGTTAACTTGAGTACCGAATTAAATTACCATAGCTTTTCTTACTTTTGTGGATAAAGATCATTTCCGAAAGCAAACCCCAAATTTTCCCGAAAAACCTGGTTCGATTTTCCTGGATAACGAACTTGTCCAAGCCACTTACAAAAGGAAGGTACATGCCACATTTTATCAAAATAAGCCTATTATTTTTTGGGTTATCGGCGTGGCACACACACAAAACACTTACTGAAACATTTTCCATTAGATTATATATTGTTTTTCGATTATTGCTGTCCATTATTAATTATTATTATTTTTCCAATTTGTCCATGCCATATTTTACTGCCCATTTATTGATTATTAACGGATTTAATTTATTAACATGTTGATATATTCCATATTCGTAGCACTCTGGAATCTCTTTTGTCAACTTACATAATGATGACGATGATCACATGATCTCGTGAAATGATGCTGATGAATTCACTGGATGGAAAGACCCCGGACACTCTCGGACTTTTGCTTTTATTAACTTTCTTACAGGTGAAAAAACGCTATTGTTCATCAAACCACCTGTGTTTGAGTTTTCCGTCAAACCTTTAGTGTCTTTTTACGTTTTTTCTTGCGCGCATATATATCTTAATACTACATAAAGTTTTTTCTTTACAAATGACCTCTGCTCTTTTAATACATCGAGCCTTTAGGTAGCTTGGTCATACCTACTTTTACACACCATAAATCAACAGAATTGCATTTATTAGCCACAATCTCATTCTCCCTACAAAAACTGAAGCATTGTTCTTGGTTTCTTTACGGATGATTCTAGAATATAATTTTTTTTTTTATTACTCGAATGAAACTTAACATCGAGGGTTGCTACATGGGTCACTGACATTCATGTCGGGCGTTGACATCTCATGCTAAACTCTTTCGTTGCTACATTAGGGTGTATACGTTTATTTTATATGTAATAGGATGTATAAATTTCCCGTTTTCCCATTAAAATTTCGTAATCTTTCCTATTATTTGCTATCTATAGCAATATATATATATATATATATATATATATATATATATATATATATATATATATATATATATATATATATATATATATATTCTAGTTCACGTTCATTTGAATCCTCTTTTTTTTTATTCAAACGTCGTAATCTTCCCATTAGTTAATTCTTTCTAAGAAAATTGACTCAAAAGTATAAAAGAAATGTACCTGTCTTTGGATTTTTGACAGTTATTTATTTGCGTTTTATAGGATTTATTTGGGATTTTTACTCTCGTTGTATACGTATTGAAATCAAGACAGCTTTTGTGAAGTCGGTATATAAAATATGGAAAAACAAACAGATATATATATATGAGACTTTTCACAGTTAGTTTTAATTAATACAAGGTTTTCAAGCAACTACCCTATATGTTGTACGAATGTCGTATATGCACATCAATCAATATCGAAAGAAGGACGCCACAAATTAAATTAAACAAATGACGTTTGTTTTGATTTTGTATGCTGTTTCTACTCGGCAGCATGTTATCTAGCTATACAGCCAGCAATTAACGATATACTCATTGTCATTTCTATAAACAAATTCGTCCTATAAATTAACAACGGTTTACACAGTGTTCGTTTATATGTACCCATTTCCATTAACACATCAACATTTGTTTGGAAAGACAATGGAAAACCACAGATAAACCATGTCATTTGTGTAAATGTGGATATAATCCACAAATAATTGAAATGTTTAGTCTATTCAATACTTCAGCTTAATTATTGTGGAACTGAAACATCCTAAAATAGTGTGAAATAATATTTAATTAGTTACTTAATTAGGTCACGATCTGTGACAAGCATATAATAAAACAATGTAATTTTAAATGACCGCCAGACCTTCCAAATTACCAAACACGAAAGTTTTATCTCTGTCACACGAAGGTTCCCGGCACACGGATCATTACTCTCTGTCGCGCTCTCTGAGGCTATACTTCTCACCTTTTCACCCCTATCTTCTTCCCACTCTTCAAACGGTAGCCGCTCCTTCGAAATTTTGAAGTCGGATAGTGGGTGGTGTGATACATCTTCTTAAAGATAATCCAATTATTTCAGTTACACTATTTTTTGTAGGCATAAATAACGTGTGTAATAACGTTTTTATTATCAGTAACACTTAACAAAAGTGAAGTCTGTAAAGAAATGCATAGTTCAGTCTTATGATACTGATATGGTACTTATGATATGATACTTCAATATCTCAAAGTCTGTAAACAATGTTCGAAATGTTGGTATCTTGCACGAGAAGAACTATATAGATTTTTTGTATACTATGTCGTATCTGTAACAATCGACTAATGATAATAATTATCTGCTGTGTGACACGTGTCATAAAAAATAATCAAGCATAAGTTTGATGATTTTTTGCGATACAATATAAAAACAACAGTAGTAAATTAACATTTTGGTTATCGTGCAAAGTAAATACGAAAATTTTTAACTAGTGCCTTTTCAAATAAATTATTAATATGTTGGCAAAATGCGTTTATTAATAGCTCAAAGAATTGAAGTTCTAATGATGATTGTTTATGGTGACAGAATCCGATCTCAGGCGGATGTGTGTATTTTGTATAATAATAAATATTCGGATATGTCTATCAATCAATCAACAGTGAGTCGAATAAATAAAAAAATTAGAGAAACGTTTAGCTTGGAAGATTTGCCAAAAACAGGTGGCTGGTCTATAAGTGAAAAAGTAAAACTAAACATCTTATTGGCAGTAGAAGAGAATCCCTACAGCAGTGTTCGACAAATTGGTCGAACAGTCGAATTCCATTTTAGACGGCACATAAAGTATTGAATAGCTTTATCGTTATAAAATACAGCTTTTGCATGAGTTATCCGATGACAATCCAGACCGAAAGATGCAGTTTTGTGCAACATTAATGAATAAATGCAATAATAACACTTTGCAAGTACCGAATCATCTGTGTTCAGACCAATCTACTTTTACACTACATGGATATATTAAACGTCAAATCTGCAGATATTGGGCAAGGGAAATTCAAGAGGGATTCGACAAAATCACACACAATATCCACAACAGGTAAATGTTTGAGCGGGAATTGTTATGAGCAATATTATTGGTCCCTACTTTTTTGATAGAACTGAAATAGACCGCGATATTTGCAATATTTAGAGCAATATATCTTTCCGACGTTATTGAACTTATTTCATGATGGACCCATTGCTGGTATGGTGAATCATAACTCGTGGTATCAACCAGATTGTGCCCCCACGCATTATGTCGTTAATCCTCGACAGTATCTGGATCAAAGATTTCCCAACAGATGGATTTGCAGGCGTAGTGCAATCGAGTGGGCAGCAAGATCGCCTGACCTAACTTCCTTAGATTTTTTCTGTTGGGTTATTTGAAAAATGTATTATTCAAAAGTAAACCAGATGCTATCTACGAATTAGAAACAGGAATGAGAACTGGATGTACCAACATTTCTCCAGAGATTATAAATGTTGCCGGAATAAATTCACTTTTTTATGAAGTATGAAATTTCCGGAAAAGAATCAAATAGTAAAGACTGTCGCAGAACATTTCTGCTTGATCTGGGAATATCGTTGATCAGAGGTAATGCAGTCAGAAGATTTGAAACCGAACCATTAATGCACAAATCCTTCACAAACTATTTTCTTGGTATTTTTCCAGAATTAGTGTATAAAAATAGAGATAATCAAGAAGTTGTCACTCATTCTTGGAACAAGTCTATGGAACTACACCGTGAATCCCAGATTGTCGCTCTAGACAGATCCAAAGCACTCGACCAGGTCTGGCACGCAGCGCTGCTTAATAAACTTTCGGCCTAGGGCCTACCACCAAAACTCGGTACCTGGACAGCAAATTTCCTCTCCAATCGGAGCTTTTCTGTTGTCGTGGATGGCCTTTCCCTAAACTGTATCCAATTAATTTAGGAGTTCCTCAAGGTTCAGTTTTAGTTCCTACTTTGTTTCTTCTCCACATCAATTACCTCCTCGCTAACATATCCAACCCAGTTCACAGTTACGCGGGGGACAGCACCCTCCCCTCAAATATACAATATTCTAAGCCTGTCTCTTTAGCCCAATTAGATGAAGATCGCAGACTCATGGAGGGTTTTGTCTCCGTGGATCTCCAAAAAATATATATGTGGGGAAGTAGAAATCTTGTACAATTCAACCCCAGCAAATCTGTCTTGCTTTTTTTCTCATAAGAGATACACCAGCCATAGACCCATCCCAATGAACAACCAAGTTATTCAAAGTGATGAGTCATTTTCACTCGTTGGCATTTCTGTGGATCGAAATCTCAATTGGAACCAACATGCCACAACAATTGCAGAGGCGGCTGTTAGGAAATTAGGTTTCCTCTTCCGGGCTCGCAAATACTTTTCACCAGCTAATCTCTATACCTTATATACTTCACAAATAAGGCCAAACCTCGAATACTGCTTCCACATCTGTGGTGCCGCTGCCGCTTCTACACTCGCTATCCTGGACTCCATTCAGAAGAGAGCTATACGTCTCATCGGTGGCGCTTCCCTCACCCAAACTGCCATGCCTTCCTCACCGACGTGCCGTTGGTGACCTCTATCTCTTTTATAGATATCTCCACGGGCACTGCTCAGATGAGCTTCCTTCTATAGTTCCTCCACCTGCTGCCACCAACAGATCTACCAGTGGAACAGAGAAAATGCACCCTTTTACTGTCCAGGTCACCAGACATAGAACATCTTGTTATGCCCGCTCTTTTGTTTCGAGGACTTACAAGTTGTGGAATTCCTTGCCGGCACATGTTTTTCCTTCTTCTCCGAACCTCCAAACCTTCAAGTCCAGAATTAACAAGTTGCCTCTTTCCTCCTTGTCGACACCCAAGGTACGATAGTATTTAGGCTGTAAGTCCTCGTGGTGTGTTGTTGAAATATAAAAAAAGAGAAGACATAGACCGATTTCGTCCTTGTAAGTAGTTATACCTTCGATCCAAGAAGCCACAGCATGTAGTCGAGAATAGCGTGAAGCACAAGCACTGTATCGGTGGTGGTTCTTGCATTCTCGGCAGCTTTCATTCCTACACAGTGCAGCAAGGCGAAAATTGTGGGAAGAAACTAGCAAGCGAAAACAATTACTCCCCCGGCTAACACCACGACGGGCGCTGAATTACATCACATGTTAGCCACCATTACTCTAGTCCTGTTAGGACTTGCGGTATCATATCATGCTGAGGTGTTAGTCATGAGAGGAGACACAGACCGGTTTCGTCCTTGTTAGAACTCATCAAAATGACATACCAACGCTCCAACAAGTCGGCCTTGCGGCAGTCATTGCCGTGTCATGTCGTGGAGAATAGCGCAAGTGCCAGGGACTATAGAGGTTTTCGCGACAGCTTTCGTTTGAAACACTTTTTTTTTTACAATTTAAAAGGCGCGATGTCCTCGTTGGAATTTTTTTCTCCAAAGAGAGTAACGTAAACGAAAGCTTTATAAGAAAGTTGGTGTATGATTAGGGTTTAGTTGTTTTATAAACATTAGTAACAATGTTTTTCCCCTAAAAATCAACCTAAACTTTGGATCAATTTGAGACACATTATTTATATAAAAAAGTTGAAAAGTATTCCACTAAAATCATCGATCAATTGAGCCCTTTACTAACGGCGCTTCTTGCTCAGCATCCCTCATAATCAAGCTGGAAACTGCTATTTACACAAGATGTGTTGCCTCTCGTTCCATGCGTGCGAAAATATTTAGGAACATGAAAGAAATAGTTGCGATGCTGACATATTAGTGTCTTGGGGATACATCAATCAATTGGCTTTCCCAAGGAACACTCCCATTCCCTCCCACTCTCCTGCCTAGTGAACTGGTGAATGTATTCCAGATGTTCACGAGTGCCTCTAAAACGAAGAGAAGGATTAGTTAGTCAATAAATCACTAATTTGTAGAGTAACGACAACAAATTTATAGTGATTGCTGAATCCAAAGGCAAAATTTGAACTTTTACTAGCAAAAGTGAAATTAAATTTACCCGTTGATATCACCATCATTATCACAGTCTAAAGATAATGTCTCGTAGTTGTCGCAGCCATGACATGTTGTCACCAGTATCTGTTACTGTATTCCAACTTCAGTGTTTTATAAATTATGCCAGATTCTCCAGGAGTTTACATTACTTTTGGTCTACTTCTTTCCATCTTTCTAAATAATGTCAGAAAATTATAGATAAATATATGGAAACTTAGTTGCCATAATGGCCGACGTTCACTCTCGTCGTGGTTAAATTACCGTTTCATATTGATTCGATTACATCATGAATCGATTTTCCGGCACATGCGGCTGCATTGTTGTTGGACCTCTGGTACAATAGATGAAAATTCAACTTTGCCAATCTGTGTATAATTCTGAATCTATGTATTTCAAGAATAAGAAAAATTTGCCCCTGAAGATGGCTACTAGGTAGCCGAAATGCGTAGGGTTTAACAATAAATTTTTGTTGTCTGGATCAGAAACCTCTCATTGAGTATTTAATTATGTCTATCCTAACCCTGTGACGTTTAGAAATGAAAAAATAAGTCACTGGCTGCAAATAATACCCACCAAAATGTCTTAGTGTCGTTGGGGGCGGGGGGTGTGTTCTAATAAATATATACAAAAGAAAAGTGAGTATTCATTTAAAGCTACAACAAATTCTAATTTTTTTGTAAATTTTATTAGAAAACTTCACTCATGGGAAGGAAGATGCTGACTTGGAATCTTGAAATAGTTTCTTCAAATAAACCGCGAAATAGGACCCTAGAACTCAGATCCAGGTGTAGTTTAAATTTATATATATATATATATATATATATATATATATATATATATATATATATATATATATATATATATATATATATATATATATATATATATAACACAGCACAAGTCATAGACTTATTGTGTATTGCATATTGTATAATTTAATTGAATAAACGCAATAATAAACGCAATAATATATATATATATATATATATATATATATATATATATATATATATATATATATATATATACAGGGTAATTCAAATTCAAGCATCACTATTGGGATCTTGTAAACGATAAGAGATACGAAGATGGTTAAATTCGTGCAAAGTTGCGCGTTTCTATGGTGGTCAATTTGCTAAAGGAGAATTTAAGGTGTCACTTTTAGTTTCTTAGTAATTTTTTTAAAGTTTTTTTAGTGAATTTTCTTTAAAAAAATTCACTAATGAGGAGATCCCGACTTTTGAATTTAAAAAAAATTCTTCAAATGAGCGCTAATCAGGCCCCCTAGAACACTCAGTGAGTGGTGGACGTTCCGCCACCTAGTTGTGGAACCAAGTAGTATGTTGTCACGCCAGCTCCAAATAACACCAAGTGTTAAAAAAATAGAGATTGTATACAACCAACTAATAATTTTGTAAATTGTCAGCCCTGGCCCATTTCTACCCTAATATAGGGACAAAGTATGTAAGGCTAGATGCATTCTCGCAACAATTAGAACCGTAGAGCAGTTTCGCTCTCATTAGAGCTCTTCGGTACGGCATACTAACTGCAGCCAAAATTCACCTATAAAATAATACGGCTATAGTAGTCAGCCTTTCAACACTCAGTGAGTGGTGGACGTGCCGCCACCTAGTTTCGGAACCAAGTAGTATGTTATCACGCCAGCTCAAAATAACAATTTTGTAAATTGTCAGCTAAATTGTTAGTTGGTTGTATACAGTCTCTATTTTTTAACACTTTGTGTTATTTGGAGCTGGCGTGACAACATACTACTTGGTTCCGCAACTAGATGGCGGCACGTCCACCACTCACTGAGTGTTGAAAGGCTGGCTACTATAGCCGTATTACTTTATAGATGTATTTTCGCTGCAGTTGGTATGCCGTACTGAAGAACTCTAATGAGAGCGAAACTGGTTTACGGTTCTAATTGTTGCGAGAGTGCATCTAGCCTTACATACTTCGTCCCTATATTAGGGTAGAAATGAGCCAGGGCTGACAATTGTTAGGTGCGCATCTGACATTATTCTGTAGGATCTGTGGTTATGTATGTATTAACAAACTTAACAAACAGTAGATATTAGCAACTAAGTATGTCCATCTTTGTGAAAGAATGACATGTTGAATGATCAAAGAAGATACTTTAAATATTTGGATCAATGATAAAGGTAATGCACTTTGTATAAAGGAATAAACCACTGTGGTTATGTTTTTTTTAACATGATTATGATACTTTGGTATAATTTAAACGCCTGTGTAAAAAGTAAAATTAGTTAAAATTAAAAACTACATGGTAAACGAATTTAGTTGAAATCTGTTAGCAATCATACATTTTCATGTACCGGAGAGACATATAGGAATGATTATATAGCGTTTTTGAATTTGGATGCCGTAATATGTTATAGACATCAATAGAGCGAAAATAAGTAAATAAACATAAACATATGACAGCTGACAGCTGACAGTGTTGCCAATGCTTCATTCCATTGGCATAAAAAGGGATGTATTATATTAAAGGGGTAAACGTGCTGATTTCAAATCAGCAGCTTTTCTTCCATATAGTAGTAGCCGATGAAGTTGTCATACGTTTTTAGGATTTCCACAGAGACTGTGACTGAAGGATAAAACTTTTATTAATTAAATAATCAACTGAAACACCTTCGACATTCCCAAATTGATTTCACTGCTGTACGCTTTAAACTTTGAGGGCATTTTTAATTTGAAGTCAGATTTTATGGGTATTTTTAACTTTGATGTAGGCAATTGGACTGGGAAGACCACTTGTACAGTAATTATGACTATACGGCCAATCAAAAAGCCATTTTAGGTCATCTTAGTTCCCAAGATGTTCCCTGTGTTGTATTGCAGTTAGATTATATGTAATCTGGACATCATAAGAAAACCTCCTATTTACTATACTACAGAGACGTACTGGAAGTTAATATTAGGTAATAGACTACCTTAAAATAGGTATTTTAGGTATCTAGACTTCGTAGTCAGTAGTCCAATTTAGGGCACACTGCGAACTAAAAATTATAAATTGTAGAATTGAAACTCAAAATTGAACGAATTTTTAACCAATTTGGTTAGATTGTAAGTTACTGACTTTGGAGTAATTTTAATAGTCAAAAATAGTTTAAAGGCTGGCTACTATAGTGTTATTTTGAGCTGGCGTGATAACATACTACTTGGTTCCGCAACTAGGTGGCGGCACGTCCACCACTCACTGAGTGTTGAAAGGCTGACTACTATAGCCGTATTACTTTATAGGTGTATTTTCGCTGCAGCTAGTATGCTCTACTGAAGAGCCCCAATGAGAGCGAAACTGGTCTACGGTTCTAATTATTGCGAGAATGCATCTAGCCTTACATACTTTGTCCCTATATTAGGGTAGAAATGGGCCAGGGCTGAGAATTTACAAAATTGTTAGTTGGTTGTATACAGTTTCTCCCTCTCTCTCTCTCTCTCTATATATATATATATATATATATATATATATATATATATATATATATATATATATATATATATATATATAAACTTATAAAAATTGAAACTGACCCCGGATATGGGTTCTGGGGGTCCTAGTTCGCACTCGTTTGAAGAATTTTTTCCAAAATTCACAAGCAGAGATCTCATCATAAGTGAATTTTTTCTAAGAAAATTCGCTAAAAAGACATATTTGTCATTAAAACATTTTTATGAGCGTTCACTACCACAACGCACTTGCTGTATCCAAATTTTTTTAAGTGAAAACTTATTGTATATTAGTGTTAGGTATAACATAAGTAAAAGATGAATGTTCCGGCAAATGGAACTTGATTCGGTTCCAACAAACATGACTCAAAAACCGCAAGTAGCTTACAATTCAGCAACGGTAAAGCTATTGCAGACCTCTTATTTAAATTTATAAGCAAATTAATCTTAGCTAAAAATTTCGGCTTGATATGCGTTACACTGTAACACAAGTTCTCTACTTTGTCACTCTTTACTGTGGTAATAATATAAACCAGCAAAATCCATGAGAAAAGGAGGGCGTATGCTGACGGTTGAGATCCAAACAACAGATTTGTTTGACTTTTCAATATTTTATAGGATGGTGTTACGTGCACCTGGTTATACTTAGGGGATTACCTGTTATACCGTTCACATATATATACAGTAACACATTTTAAAATTATTTTCTGAGCTTTTAACTATTTAAATACATTGTCTTTGGTTCTTCTTTTAGAGCGCTAAATTTAAAACACACTAATGGCAATTAAATATGAAGTACAAAGTAACTAAAAAAGTCTGTGGCCAATGAGACTACAAGCTCGAGGCCAAACCACTCCTCACACACACACACACACACACACACACACACACACACACACACACACACACACACACACACACACACACACACACACACACACACACACACACACACACACACACACACACACACACACACACACACACACACACACACACACACACACACACACACACACACACACACACACACACACACACACACACACACACACACACACACACACACACACACACACACACACACACACACACACACACACACACACACACACACACACACACACACACACACACACACACACACACACACACACACACACACACACACACACACACACACACACACACACACACACACACACACACACACACACACACACACACACACACACACACACACACACACACACACACACACACACACACACACACACACACACACACACACACACACACACACACACACACACACACACACACACACACACACACACACACACACACACACACACACACACACACACACACACACACACACACACACACACACAAATAGGAAGTAACAAAATTCATTTTATAGTTTTTGGAAAACTTAACAGTTAAAGTGATGTGATTGGGTGTCTTCGATAAATGTATTTTTCGCTATATCTGTCCTACATATTGTTGTTGTAGATTGTTTAATGAGTCGTATAAGCCTTTGGCCGCTCAACGCTGTTATACCAATGAAGCTTTTGTGCATAACTCTCTCCTAATAGTTGCAAAAAAATTCAGATTTTCTATGTACCCTACTATCCTATTTGAGAGCTATTTTACCTATTTCGTGTGGTGTTAGGGTCACTCCTCCAAGACACTTAGCCTTTTGCAGAACTGGGCCATGAAGTCGCATAGCAAGTGTTCTGTCGTTTCTGCTGTTTCAGTGCAGTATCTGCAGTTTTCTCTGTCCGCTTTAACCACCTTCGTAAAGTGATACATTATTTGGGAGTGTCTTATAAAAAGTCCTATGGTCAATTTAAGAAACAGTTAAGAGTTTTCTGTTGATATGTGTGCCATTTTCGAGATCTGAAAGCCCTAGTAATTATTTTCGATATTTGCCTGCGATTGATATTAGTCACAGATTTCAGTTGGATCTAAATCCGGTCAATAGTGAGGCTACAATTATCTCCCAAACCCTAATGTACTTCCACTTATCTCTCAGATTTAGTATGTTTGCAAGACAAAGAAACATTGTTTGGTTTGAAGATGAAAAGATAATCAACTTACTCAGCTTAGTCTTGTTCTGCCCAAAGTCCTAGATTTCTGAGATCTTTGAATCAAAACATCGGCACTACGTTACTTAGTGTGAAGCGATCTAGATAAAAGATGTAAAGAATTTTCAGTTACAACACCACAACAATTGAGAAAGGTTACATGAGGAATTTATCATTCAATTAAAACAGATATAAAAAACACAAATATTTAAATTTATTGTATAAATTTCAGCATTAATTAATAATGTTGGAGTTAGTTAAATCAAGATTTCTGGCAAATCAAATATAAGATATACATTACAAAGAAGCAATATAAGTATTAAGTGCAAGGTTAAAAGTTTTCCTATTAAATCTACCAATGCTCTTAATGTTAATTTGTTAGGTAATTTCTAGTTAATTGTTCTGTTTTCTTAAAAGATTGTGAGAAAAGCGCTGATTTTGTAAAATTAAGTAATGGTTAACCTTAATTTTGTGTTGTTTTGTGTCTTTGACGTCGGCCTATTTCCGCGACTATGGCCAATCACTGACGCCAGGGAGCAGTTTTACCTCACTATCCTGGAAATTTTGCCGAACTCCTGCTTTCTGTAAGGAAGGTAGGGATCTTTAACGTACCCAACATCGCATGGACACGGGATTGACGGCTTTACACCCCCTCGGAAGGGCAGAACGTGCAGACAATCAACTTGCTCAAATACAATATCAGAACCTCGGTTGATGTTAATGTTACAGTTTGTAGTGAAAAAGTGAAAGGAGAACCCTGGGATCGAACCCAGTACCCTTCGGTTCTGAGGCACACGTTCTTGCCCCTGAACCATCGAGGCTCTTTAACCATAATTTAAATGAAAGGCTATAAGCTATTTTTTTATTACTCTAAAAACATATTTGAAGGTTGCAAAGATTCGTGAGCAAAATGTTAATCAATTAATTATCATACTAGTCTTCCTAATTTACATATTTGACAACATACCAAAAAATACAAATATATATAACGACCAATCTCATTGACTAAGATTTTAATTTTGACTCAAAAATTATATTGCAATTTAATGAAAAATTTTGTGGATATAGAAAAGTTGTCTGTATAAAGTCTTAAAAGTCACTAAAGAAACTTTCAAATGGTTCACTGTATTGTACTGGCACTTCTAATGGTTTACAGGCTGATGTTAGGTCTTCAGATGAGGCCTACACAGGTGTTGACTGTCTGCAGACGGGAATATAAGAGCGGTCAGGGAGCAGCATCAACCTTTAACGCTTACTATAGGCCCTTAATTTCCCCCAAGAGAGGAGCCTATAGTTGTCAGGGAAGGCATGTTTAGGTGACGGGTTCAATTTTACATTTTGGTTTAGTTTTATACTCAAATTTTACCTTAAGATTCAGGTTTAGATCTATCTTCACGTCTGCTTTCACGTTAATTTTCACGTTCAAGTTCCACCCCATTGTCTACGCAGCTTTTGCGTGTATATTTCAAGTATGCTTTCTTCTTATCGTCACCTCAACCTGCTTTCTCTGACACTGATGGCTCCTCTCTTGGGGAAATTAAGCACCTGTGATAAGCGCTGGATGCTGACGCTACCCCGTACTACTCTTGCATTTCCGTCTACAAACAACCAATACCTGCGGAGGCCTATCTAAAGGCCTGACATCAGCCCATGAACCGCTGGAAGTGCCAGTGTATTATATGTGAGTCCTTTGCAAGTTTGTTGAGTGGTTTTTAAGACCATAGACAGCCATGAACTTTTCTACATCCACAAAATTCTCATTAAATTACAACATAAATTTTAGGTCAGTCAAAATTAAAGTCTTGGTCAGTAAGATTGATCGTTATATATATATATATATATATATATATATATATATATATATATATATATATATATATATATATATATATATATATATATATATATATATATATATATATATATATTGTTACGTTCTACAAGGGTCTGGATTTGTTGACTAACAAAACACATCTTTTCAAACTACTTTTTTTATAGCCACCTATTGTCCAACACCAGTATCAACTAAAATGTTTCTCTCTCTCTCTCTCTGTCTCTTTTACTAAATGTCCATAACCTCCTCCGGCAATTAAAATACAATACACAGAAAATTTGCCTGCGATACAATCTCTCTCTCGGTATCGTTCTTTACCTAAGACTCATTATAAAAGGTGGTGTTTTAGTTGAAGGTACTTAGGATTTCAGGTCTCTAAAAGATGTGTTGTCGTGATTTGGGTTCTTCAAGTGTACATATCAGTGCTCATCACAGGTTCCGATGTTCACTTAGTGTACTAAATTTATCGCTAAAACACAAATGACGTATAACTAAGGCACATGCATTGTTAGGCAAGCGAAGGGTAAATAAATACACCACTTATGTTATTGGTTTCACTTAAATATGACGAGCATAGTGAACTACATTCCATTATTCGCCTTCTATGATCGCTTCTTATACACCAACACTTACTGCTGACTCACTTATTCTACACCGCACTAATTCAATACTGAACTGACTTACTCTGTGTACCGCTCGCCTATCTATAGTGATTCTAGACCTTCTAGACTGTTCTACACCTGTCACTTCTGGTACCTTCTAGAAATATCATTCCAGAGTGTTCGCTGTTACCAAGACACTACACCTGACCATAGAAGTAACAAAGTCCATAAACTTAATTCTCATAGACAAATGTGACACTGCCCCCCTCTTATATACGATCGTCCCGGTCGAACTCTGACGTTTCTTGGTATGACGTAAGTCTGTGCATATGGACTACATTCATCTTGCTCTTCGGGCTCCTCTGAATTCAATAGACAACGTCATTAATCCTTTTGACTACATTATAAGGATGTTCCCATAATTTCTGTAGTTTCGGTGACCGTTTCTTGCGTCGTCAAGATACTACAACTGACCATAGAAGTTACAAAGTCCATCAACTTAATTCTCATAGACAAATGTGACAATATATATATATATATATATATATATATATATATATATATATATATATATATATATATATATATATATATGTATATATATATATATATATATATATATATATATATATATATATATATATATATATATATATATATATATATGTATGTATATATATATATATATATATATATATATATATATATATATATATATATATATGTATATATATATATATATATATATATATATATATATATATATATGTATTTTCTTTTTATATGATGTCAAATTTGTAAATTAGGCAGACTAGCATGATAATGAATTAATTAACATTTGCTCACGAATATTTCAAACCATCAAAAATGTTTTAGAGTAATAAAAAATATTTTATAACCTATCATTTAAATTGTCGTTAACCAGTATTTAATTTTACAATATCTCAGCTCGCCTTACAAACTCTTAAGAAATCAAACCACGCTCTGGCCAGAACAATTAACTAGAAAGTACATAACAAATTAAAATAAAGAGCATTGGTAGATTTAATAGGAAAACCTTTAACTTTTCATTTAATATTTATGTTGCTTTTTTGTAATGTACATCTCATATTTGATTTGCCGGAAATCTTGATTTAACTACCTCCAACATTATTAATTAACGCTGAAATTGATACAATTAATTTAAATATTCGTTATTTAATACCCGTTTTAATTGAGTAACAAATTCCTCATTTAACCTTTCTCAAATCTGGTGGTGCTGTAACTGGAAATTCTTTATGTTTGTTAGCTAGATCTCTATAATGTAAGTAACGTAGTGCTGGTGTTTTGACTCAAAGATCTCAGAAATTTAGGACTCTGGTCTCTGATATTGAGAACAACACTAAAGCTGAGTAAGTATTTGACTATCTTTTCATCTTCAAACCAAACAGTGTGTTCTTTATTTTGCAAAAATAATAAATCTAAGTGACCAGTGCAAGTACCTTAGGGTTTAAGAGATGATTATAGCCTCACTATGAACCGGATTTAGATCCAACTGATATATATATATATATATATATATATATATATATATATATATATATATATATATATATATATATATATATATATATATAATTGATATTAAAACTGACCCCGGATATGTGTTCTAGGGGGCCTAGTTTGCACTCATTTAGTGAATATTTTTTTAAATTCAAAAGTGGGGTTCTCCTCATTAGAGTGTTTTTCAGCTTTTTCATAAGGTACATTGGATAATTATAGTAACAAATAAATAATAATAATAGGCAAAATTTCCTACTAAAGTTGTCTAAAACTGTAAACTGCAGTGTGGTGATCTGATACTCTCTATAACTAACATTCCAAATTAACGATGCTTTGTTGAATTTCCAAAGTACTATCCATAGAATATGAATTTTCCATGCACAAATTCATAAAGTAAACAGTATCACGATGTTGGTTAGGTTGTTAATAGTGTGTTTGTTTTGCAGCGTAGTGTGGTGTATAGTGTGCTAATAAGGCCTATTAATATCATGGGTTGCATGCTCACAGACTAAGTTCCATATATTGCTAATTAGGATAATATTGCTTGCTAGTTCAACATCAACTTATTTTACATTAGGTAAGGTAAACATGAATGAATTACACCACTTTCTAATCAGCACTTTCCTCAGTAAACCGTATTAATTTTGCTTAAACAGAATGCTTTTGAATATTTTTGCTGTATGGTATTTTGTAAAATGTCGTACAAAGCTGTTTTATATATTTACGCTTTCTTGTACGCAAACGAAAAGCGAAAAAGTATTGTAGCCGCAAAGTTTTTTATACTAAGTTCACTTTAAGTTAAAAAACTTGGAGTATAAAGAATGGTGCAATTTTCAGACGATGATGTTCAAATAGGCATAGCCTTCTACAGAGGTCTGTGGTTTGAGGAATACTTTGATAACGAATGGCAAGTACCACTATATCTTTCAAATTTGTTTAAGTAAATTTTCTGTATACCTAGAGAGTTTATTTGTAGCACATAATAAGGTATTTATGAACGCAACATATCAACCAAATTTCATTAAAATAACTTTGTTCTTTATTGAGATACAAATTTTCTTTTCGGAAAAATTATTTTTTTCTTTAGAAAACTAGTCCAATAGGGCTAACGAAATCGTCCAAGCTATTAATAAGGAGAAGATTCTTGCCGAGTTTCATCAAAATATTATATATATATATATATATATATATATATATATATATATATATATATATATATATATATATATATATATATATATATATAATTTTTGCAAAATCTCACCACCGATACCTTATATAGGGAATTTATATACATATATATGAGTACCTTAGATTATTCCAGGAAGTAGAGAGATTCAATAAAACACGTACCTTTTTCAGCTGTTTCGGTTTGTTTTTAATCTTCAATGTGTTTTTCCCTTAGATTATTCCAGGAAGTAAAGGGCTTCAATAAAACACGTACCTCTTTCAGCTGTTTCGGTTACATAGGTATAGCCTTCTGCAGAGGTCTGAGGTTTGATGAATACTTTGATAACGAATGGCAAGTACCCCTATAATAAACCCGTCATAAAATAAACTTGACGAGTTTATTATAGCGGTACATGCTATTCGTTATCAAAGTACTCATCAAAACTCAGAGCTCTAAAGAAGGCTCTACCTATGTAACCGACACGTTAGCCGAATGGGGGGCGTGTTTTATTGAAGTCCCACTTCGTGGAATAATCTGAGGTACTCACATATTTTAAGAACAAGAATAAGAAAATCGGCACACACACACACACACACACACACACATATATATATATATATATATATATATATATATATATATATATATATATATATATATATATATATATATATATATATATATATATATGTATACCCAAGCAACATTTAAAGTCAAATTGAGGTAAAATCTCCCTAACAATAGGTCGGTGACCAAATCACCACAGGTCATTTTCAAGTAAAATCTAAGTGTATTTTACCAATGTGGGGAATAAATTAAAAGTAATAGATAGGTCGATAATAAGTCCAGCAAGCCATTTCACGCGTTTTAGTTACATTTAGGGCATTTTCATTCTAAACTGAACCAATGGACGTAATTTATTGGTGAATACGTTCAATGTTTTAGTGAATTTTCGTACAAAAAATTTACTAGAGGAGATACCGACTTCTGAATTTTGAAAATATTTTTGCAAATGAGCGCGAACTAGGACTCCTAGAACCCATATCCGGGGTCAGTTTCAATTTTTATATGTTATATATATATATATATATATATATATATATATATATATATATATATATATATATATATATATATATATATATATCTGTGTGTGTGCGTGTGTGTATCACACCGATAACTCAAAACATAATGGGCCTATTTTGATAAACTTTGGCATGTACCTTCCTTTTGTAAGTGGCTTGGAAAAGTTCGTTAGTCAGGAAAATCGGACGACGAAAATTTTGAGTTTCGCATCGGCAAAATTTAAAAAGAAAGGAAAATACATTACGAATCTGTAAACAAAAAATAGTCAGTGTTTTGAAAATTTAATTATACATTTGAAGTCATAAGAATTTTAGAGGACGTAAACCCACTAGCTTAATAAGCTCACTGTCTTGAGAGTCAATTTATTCATGCTATCGATATTTTATGTCGCACGCAGCAATAAAAAAACATTGAATACACCAAGGTGTAATTTAGATACACATATCTTTAATAAGCACATTTTAACAACTCATTTCACAAAACTTTTACAGATAAATAAAACTTAAAAAGCTAATATGCTTTAAAATTAACATAAAAAAAAGAAAAAGGAACCAAATCTATTTAAACTAGTTATTATATCAATTACATCAAGCATTATCCGTCATTTTATCAAGGGATATTATTAAAAACGCTAGTAAAAACCCTTCTATTTCAATATACGTACAAACGTGGGGTTTTTGTGAAGAGTACTCTATTTAAACTAAACGTTAATAGATTATAACCCATATTATTTCAATTGACACCCATAATGGTGGGACAGAAAACCCTAACATAACCCATATATTTCAATATATATATATATATATATATATATATATATATATATATATATATATATATATATATATATATATATATGTATATATATATATATATATATATATATATATATATATATATATATATATATATATATAAATGTTCAGAAAGATTTCCGCGGTCTTTAATGTGAGACATACTTGGTTCTCGGGTTAAACGGCGTCCAGAAGTTATAAAAACTCGACGTTTCGGCTCTTGTTTTGGAGCCATTTTCAAGACGTAAAGGAAATATGTAAAGACACTTTAAGGTCTCAATCTGCCTACTCCTTAGAGTGGTGGACAATGGAAGATTGAGGCCTTAAAGTGTGCTTACATATTTCCTTTACCTCTTGAAAATGGCTTATTAAATACACGCGACATGTCAAGTTTACCCATCTTGGGAGACCCTGTACATGTATTAAATATATATATATATATATATATATATATATATATATATATATATATATATAATAAGGTTGTATGCGAACGACTCTAAAATAAAAATTCGTTACGATCATGCTTCTTTTGCGTCTAGGCTTTTTGCTCATATAAATATTATTTTCTGATAGAATCTCATACTCATAGGAAACGCCACTCACAGCTGAATGGCTCACACCCTGTATAAATATGACACAGCGCGAACAAAAATCGTTGAGGTATTTTTCATTAAACGTTTTAATCAAACCTCACATCCATTCACACGCAAAAAGAGTACCTGCATGTTCTACATATGAAACAGACAGGTCCATTGTTTCCGAGCTAGCGCATGAAGACAGATAAGGTATTGACTTTAAAAATAAGAGCAAAATCAGCGTAGCTAATTCGTGATTGCGTCCAAATAAGATCTAAATTGGTTGTTTAGCGAGGCATTAAGCAGATTTTACATACAACTTTCATATATACAATAATTGAATCGAAGAGCATATTATAGGAAATTTTAATTAAATTCCCCAGGCATCGCTCTCTCGCAGTTTTAAACAGGATCGTGTTGGCATTTTTAATATTTCGGGAGCCAACTTTGTCAGTTATAACAGACAAGTTCCAGTTAAATTAAAATTTAAATGTTTTCATGAATTTCTTGTTGAAAATCAGTCTATTGTATCCTGTTTAATTTTGCCTAAAGGGAAAGTGGATAATGTAAATCGTGACAGCAAGTTTCAATAATAAAGCTCAGTTCTCCCCATATTTATGTACAAACAATTGCAGGGTAGGGCAGCAAAATGCTAAGCTGACAATATGTCGAAAGTCTGAACACGGCCAGTTCGTTTTGGTAGAGAATTTTCATAGAAGTATTTTTAACCTGGCGCTACCGTGGTGACAAATTGTTACGTGGATACCGTGGTGGGGATGTGGGACTCTTGCCATTATTTACTGTTTTTCCTTTATTTTCAATTAGTTTTCGTTATTTTTTTAAGGTTTCCTTTTACTTGCTGGACAGAAGAAAAATGACTTAGTTTGTTAGCGTATAAAGCTTTATTACTCCAGTCAAAAAACTTAAAAAAATTACCCAACCTCCTGAAAAATCCGAAAGTTTGAAACTTTGCACACTTATTTAAAGGTACCTAAGAATGAATATACCGAAAGTCTTAATGAATATGAGGCGAGCTCTAGCGGCAATTAGCGAAAATAGAGCACATTCTCTGTTTTTTCGTTAGTATCTCGAGAACCGTTCGTCGGAGGCAAACGTTGATTATATACGTAATTAAGGCTTATCAAATTTGCTAGAAAAATGATTATGTACATTTTTCTCATATTCTCAATGATTCCCGAGTTATAGGCGCTAAAATAGAGCGTTTTGTGAAAAAACACGCAAGGCGGTACAACATGGCATTTCTAATAATATTTGAAAATGGTTTACCTACATTTTTGTATACTAAGGATAATTGACGAGATAAACGTCACAACTTTGTATAAAAAGCACATGATGTAGGTATATTAAACAATGAAAATTGTTTTGAGGAAAACTCAATTTTTTTTTCTTTAAACTTACAGACCCTAATTTTGGTAAATTTTTCACTCTTTATATATATATATATATATATATATATATATATATATATATATATATATATATATATATATATATATATATAATTGAAAGTGACCCTGGATATGGTTTCTTGGGGGCCTAGTTCGCGCTCACTTAAAGAATTTTTTTCTAAATTCAAAAGCCTGGATCTCCTCGTCAGTGAATTTTTTTTTAAGAGAATTTCACTAAAACAAGCACTTGTGAAGCCACCGAAAAAGTCTCGAATGTATTAAATATGGAACGGATTCACTAAGTTGGGGCAAGAACAAGCAACCAGATATGCTATTCAAATTGAATTAAGTCTTAAAACTTTCAACTTCTCTTTGTCTAATTATTTTTATACAAAAACTCGCTAAAAAATTCATCCGAATAACAAAAATCCGTTTAGATAACGGTAAAGTGAAATGAGACTAAAAAAAAAATTGAAAAAAGTAAAGGCACTAACTAGGATTCGAACTCGTCATGCAGGAATCAATTGAATTTGATTATCTGATGTAGATCGACATAGACCACTGAGCTATGCTCTACGTGTGTCAATTAGCAGCTTTATCCCGTAATACATTGGTTCAATGTTTTAAAATTTACACAAAACCATTTAAATTTACAATAGATTTTTTGCTCACATTAAAAAGAAATCAAGGAAAATAACGACTTAGACACATATCTAGGAGCTTTTAGTCATTTTTTGTAGTATTTTTCACTCCCATTCGTACTAAATCGATTTTGACATTCTAACTTTCTTTAATCAGAAATAATTAATTTAAAATTAAGTTACCTCTAACTGTTTCTCTTTTAAGGTAGAAATCTGAATTTTAGTACACAGGATACACTGTATGATAGAAACCAGATTACTAAATTTGGTTGTCCTTTCTTTGTTATTTCCGGAGATATAATTTTTTTTTCGAAAGAAAACACAAAATTTTCCGGGAAAACCTGGGCCGGTTTTCCTGACTATGCACTTATCCAACCCACTTGCAAAAGGAAGGTATGTGCAAAATTTGATATCGGTGTGATACGTCGCGTTTATTTGACGAAATGTTTTCAAAATTCAAGAGTCGGGATGTCCTCATTAGTGCTTTTTTTAAAGAAAATTCACTAAAAGATTCAGGCATACACACAGACTCTTTTAAGTCAGAAGAAACGTTCAAACTACCATGCAAATGACAGAAATATTATAGGAATAAAATATTGTGACAGAGGTTTAGGCCATTGGCGTACAAACGTGATTATCTAAGAGGTAACGGGTTATGTTATTTGGTAATATAATAAATAACAAGTGCCACAAAATGGACACTATAGTACTAGTGAAAGAACTTAACGACTCAGGTAAAACACCATGGTTGCCAATATTTTGTTGTCTATTTGGGACGCAAGATTCAATCAAAGTCAGTTGAGGATCACTAAAAACATTTTAACTCCTTAAGGACATTTTATGTTCATTCTAATTTTATATAACGGGATATAAATTAGGCTGCCGCAATAGAACAATTATATTCAAACAGTGAAATCTCTGAATCATTTTATAAGAATAAACTTCTTTAGAAGTTCCCTCGGGTTTTCAATCGAATAAAATGAATAAGAATGTTTGTTCAAGAAACAGGATTATATTGTGTGAAATAGGGAAGATTGAGGTCTTTCTAGATGTGGATCTGGATATAATCGCTAAAATGGGGATTAAATTATAAGATGCGGGAAACTCCAAAACTGTAAGACGGCAAGTATTATTTAAATATTTTCCGTAATGTACTTAATCTTTAAACAATGAAGCTGTTTTCCATAAGAATTTTGCCTTATTTAAACTCGCTCTCCTAACATAGCGGGAGATGTTTATGTTAACAATAGCCATTTCTCCCCAGTTAACTTCTGGCTTTTGTGGAGTTTTACTAACGGAAATGCAGCCTTAGTGATTCAGTGGTAAAAACGTAAGCCTTTTAACCAGAGGCTTTTGCTCAGACTCCTTGTAGGATATCATTCCCATTTTCTAGTATATACTGCAAACACAACATTCTTCGACATTGCGGCATTGTGTTAGCAAGTGAAATGCCTGCACGTTCCGCCATTCGGGCTAGGCGTTCAGCCATTGGTCCCATGTACCACGCGACGTTTGGTATGTTAAAGATCCCCTCACTCTATTTGGAAAAGCAGGAGTTTGGTAAAAGTTTCAGGATAGTGATGTGAAACTGTTTCTTTCGTCGGCGTTTGGACATAATTGCGGAAAGAAGCCGACGTTAAACAAAACAAGAATACACGACCAAATTTTCAGGGTAATGAGGTGAAACTGGTTTTTTTCGCCGGTGATTGAGCACAGTTGCAGAAATAAACCGACGTTAGAGAAACAAGAATACGAGCCAAAATTTTCAGGATACTGAGGCGAAACTCTTTTTCTAGTTGCCTGTGATTGGAGAGAGCCGCGGGAATAGACCAATGTTTAAGAAATAAGAATAAAAAAAAGTCTGTACGCACCAAGTGCGTTATGGTAGTGAATTTTCATAGATATGCTTTTAATAGCCAATATGTCTTTTTTAAAGAAAGCAGGCATCAAATTTGGTTACCAGTATAACCTATATAGTGGAAAAAATGTACCATATTTCCTCAAAATAACTTTATTGTTTCAAAACGTACAATTTTTGTTTTTGGAAATTAACTTAAAATGTTCTCAAAAAAAAACTGGTCTATTTGTCCGGCCAAAGAACCAATTCAAACTATTTACCCACCTACCAAGATATAATTATTTACACAAAAAGCTATTTGACGAAAGATCAAAAAAAAATTCATTAAAAGTTGCTAACAATTTTCTTACGGAAATCCGAAAATATTGTTTTTTCAATAACTTACTAAACATCTATTATTAATTAGCAAAATTTTACAAGAATTTTACAAACAATTATTTCTATGGAAGCACAAAAGAATATATTCACACAAAAAGCTATTCGACGAAATTTCCAAAAGAATTTTATATGAAAATTTGCAAACAATTTTTTCACGTAAATCTGAAAACATCTTTTTTGACAATAACTTATTAACCATTTATTAATAATTACCAGAATTCCACAAAAAATATAAAAACAATGATTGTAAAGAAACGAAAAAAAATGTATAGAGAACCCCGATTTTTTTACGAATAATATAAATGAAAAACCTCTCCGAACAACTCGAAAACAATAAACGCTATCAATTCTCTTCCAAAAAAGATTTAATCGACGATTGTAATATACAATGGATTTTGTTTGTTATTTTGTTTTTGTGCGTTTTTCTGGTCATTGATGGCACACAATTTTTTTTTAATCGCCCATAACTTTTTTCTTTTAACTTACAGATCTAAATTTTGACACATACTTGACTGTTGATGGTGTACACCTGCGTACCAAATTTAGTTGCCCTAACTTTGTTATTTTCGGAGATATAAAAAATTTTCGCAAAAAAAACCTATTTTTTCCGGGAAAATCTGGGCCGATTCTCCTGGCTAACGAACATATACAAGCTATTTGCAAAGGGAAGGCACTTAGTAAATTTTATCGAAATCGACAAAAAAAATTGTTGTCGGTGTAACACACACACACACACACACATACATATATATATATATATATATATATATATATATATATATATATATATATATATATATATATATATATATATATATATATATATATATATATGTTCAGAAATATTTCCGCGGTCTTTAATGTGAGACACCTGGTTCTCGGGTTGAATCGCGTCCAGAATTTATGAAAACTCGATTTTTCGGCTCCTGTTTTGGAGCCATTTTCAAGAGGTAAAGAAAATATGTAAGGACACTCTAAGGCCTCAATCTGCCTACTCCTTATAGTGGTGGACACAGGTGGGTAAAGGAAATATGTAAGGACACTCTAAGGCCTCAATCTGCCTACTCCTTAGAGTGGTGGACAAAGGTGGGTAAAGGAAATATGTAAGGACACTCTAAGGCCTCAATTTGCCTACTCCTTAGATTGGTGGACAAAGGTAGGTAAAGGAAATATGTAAGGACACTCTAAGGCCTCATTCTGCCTACTCCTTAGAGTGGTGAACAAACGTGGGTAAAGGAAATATGTGAGGATACTATAAGGCTTCAATCTGCCTAATCCTTAGAGTGGTGGATAAAGGCGGGTAAAGGAAATATGTAAGGACACTCTAAGGCCTCAATCTGCCTACTCCTTAAAGTAGTGGACAAAGGTGGGTTGGATTGTTGTAGCTCGATTATGGGGCCTCAATCTGCCTACTTCCCAAATCTCGCCGGAGATCGTCTGTGAGGTCTCAGTGTGTTCAACATCTAGGGTTGAACACACTGAGACCTCTGACGCGTAATTTCTTTTTATAATAAAACTAAGTCAGGTGTAGACATTATAGACAAAATGTTGGGGACTTATACCTGCAAAAAGCAAACAAGTCAGTGGCCATTGTTTTTTTTTTTTCAACGCACTGGATGTAGCAGCTTTGGATGCCTATGAAATTTACACGAAAAACAATCCCACTTGTTACCAGAGCACTAATAAAATGCGAAATTTCCTGAAAGACCTAGCTCGTGACTTGTGTTTGCCTGCTGTGACCCAAATAAGTGTAAATACAGTTGTATTGTGAAATAGATTTACGAAAAACGCCATCGAAAGCGTCCTGGCCGTTTCCCTGAAAGTGTCCCATAACTCCAATCCTGTGTCTAATCAAGATTCTTCTGGACAGATTTCGCTAAAAGGTATATGCAAAATGTGCTATCGCGGAGACGATAAACTGAGAAGAAAAACTGGCAAGATATGCGCCGTTTGTAAGAATCCTGTATGCCTCCAGCACACGGATCAAAAAATGCATTGTTTTGAATGCAAGGATAAAACCCTATTTGATATTTGTGAGAATCGTTTGTGAATATAGCAATGAATACAATAAAATTTATTGAAAGTATAGTCCTTTTTACTGTTTTCTTGAATTAGTTACTGAGTGGTACCCCGGTAACACCGTCCGCCAGGACTGCGCTAATTTCTTTTAAAGGCAAAAAATCGGGGTCTGTATATTCCTAAGGTCTAAAATTTACAAATTGTGTATAAAATGATCTAGTTGAAGATGTCCTAGAAGCTTGACTGGATGGGGCTTTTGGAAAATACAAAATTAAAATTTGTACGTCTTAAAAGTATTCGGGTACCACCTTCAGCCACATAAGGGTTAAAGAGACTTGGCTTGATTTTGTTTAAATTTCTGCTATATTATGCGGCAGCATAATATATCTATGCTGCGTTAAAACTGTGTTTGGGACCGTTAATAAAGCTACAAATGTAGTGTATTTTAATAATTAATTGAATCGCCCAGTCAAATAACCATCAAATGGCAAATCTTTAATTTCATGTCGTCTGCCATTTTCCATAATTGCGGCCGAGATTTCATGATTGTTTTTTTTCTCCCTCAGGGCTCGTGCGCGTCTTTGTCGCCCCGATTGTTGGTTCGGGTAGTATGTTTTCTGCCTGGTTTAGTTTGGTTACGGTTGATGTATGGTGGCAGTTAGCTACTCTGTCTATCAGGTATTGGACTTTAATAACTAAGTCGTTTCAACGCATGTCTTTAAGTTTTTATTTTTAATTTGGAAAAAACTCTAAATAGTGTGTACCAAATTACCAACTTACTTAAAATTCACAACATAGGTTTACTTGCATCATGTTTAGCCAACATATAAAAAATTTAACGGACCTTGGTTTTGGTTTCTACGGACCCAAATTCGCGCTCATCTGAAGAAATTTTTTAAAAGATTTTTATCGCGACCTATCAATAAGCGATTTTTTCTTAATGAAAATTCAATAAACTGCTGTTTCTATTGTAAAAAATGAAGATATTCCATATTTTTGAATTCAAATTTTGGAGATATTAGTAGTCACCTGTATAATTTTAAAGATTTCCGGATTATCTACTGAATACCGTGTTTTTCCCTATGTACGCCAGAACATAAATTTAATAAAAAACAAAATAATTGATTTAGAGGTTTGCAAGGCATAAAATGATGGATATCTATAAAACCGTGATATTTAGGCATATAGTAAATTACATAAAGTCACATTCAAATTTCAAAAGTTATCCATTGTGATGATAAAAAAGTGGATGTTCTATTTAACATTACGAAGATTGTGTCAACTTTCGGTCTAACCGGAAGCGGCAGAACTGTCAAAAAAATTCTTAATTAGACTGTATTCCGTTTCTTGCATGTGCAAAGTTTCACAAAAAACGTTGAGTGCTTCCTGAAATATGTATCGTGGAAGTTCCTGACTGGACACCCTGTATATATAATATGAGTAATAAATTAAAGCGATAAAAATACTAAACAAATTAACTCACCAAAAAACATTTTAATCAAAGCAGGAAACTAAAAATGTTAAAGCATTTGTTTGTAGAAAACTAACAAATGCTTTAAAATTGTTTTAGAGCACAGTTTATGCGGATTTTTTGTTTTAATTTTGTGCCATGGCAAAATTACATAATATTGTATAAGTCAAAAAAATAAAGTAGTTTTTTCTCTGTATACTGAGCTGTTTTATTTCTATCTATATATCCGAGGAGGCCAGGTCTTTCATCATGATCTAAATTATGTGCGAACGCACTTTTTTCATAAGAAAAAAAAAACTATAATAAATATTATCTTACCCCATGAATGCGAGTTTCAAGACCAGAATATTTTATTTCCATTCCCTTAGTCATTCAAAGTGAGCCTGTGAATGCGAAAGCGTGAAAAGGGGTTCTACATGGCAACACCAGATCCACCAGTGAGCACATATTCCATTCGTATGTTTTAATAAGGGAATCCAAAGAAGGAATATGTGAAATGAGCACATCATTTCAGTCCTTGTCTGTCTAAGAAGGAAAAAGCCGAGAGTAGTCTGCTGGATGGTTGGTTGACATCAACGCATTCACAGGACTCTGCAGCATCGTCGACGCTAGTGATCACATGTCATATCACATCTCAGCCTAGTACCCTCTTCTCTGGAGTGCCACATTACCGTGCATTTCTTATTTTCTTTTTCAAATTTCATAAAGAATATCTTTTGAAGCTATCGCTACGTCTCTCACAAATATAACTTATATTTATGAAACTCTTATAACGCCTTAAGATGTCTCTTGTTTCAGACGGCTTTGAAAGAAAGAGGAGCCATCTTCACTATTTTCAAGTCCCATTTTTTCATGCAATTACTGTATAAAAGCTAAAATTACACGAAAGAAGGTCGGTTATCAAGAGACAAACGAAGCCATTCGAAGAAAGGAAAATGCGACGGGTTCGTTATTTCTGTTGCGATGTGTTTTGTGAGAAACTGTAACAGTTAAGGTCACTGGCACACATGATTTTCCACTGTTCTTAATGATGTGTATTGCTTCTAGTTTTATTTTGTAATAGCTGACACTTAAGGTTTTAGGCAGTCAGTCTGCACAGAATGGAGCAAAGCTCAATAAAGTCTTTAGATGGTAAACAAACAAAAAAACCGGGACGCAGCAAGTGCGTTATGGTAGTGAATTTTCATTAAAATGTTTTTAATAGCAAATATGTGTGTTTTTTTTTTAAGAAAACAGGCATCAAATTTGGTTACCAGTATAACATATATAGTAAAAACAATGTGCCATGCTTCATCAAAGTAACTTTATTGTTTGAAAATGTACAAAAATCTCCGAAAGTAAACAGAAAAAACTCGTTTCTTGGTCAACCTTATAGATTAATAGCAAATTGAGCTATTATATATGAAGCAATTGATCAAAATTCGCTACCATAACGCACTTTCTGCGTCCAGAATTTCTTTTCTAACAAACATGCATTATATTTCGATGGAAAATGCATAACGTGTTTGATTAAAAAAAAATTGCCAACGACTTATGGGCCACCCTGTGATTGTAGAAATATTTTTTTAAGATGTAGCTCAAGGCACCCTATAATTAATATATACAAATTTTGTTCATAATTTGTATAATAACAGATATATTGAGCTTTATTGATTTTTTACGAAAATTCGACAAAAATTATATACCACTAACGATAAACTCTATAGCCAAGGCTACTGCCAAGCATCAGGGAAAGGGTCTAATTGAAATGAATTTTCTGGAAATATTTTAGTAAAATTAAGGACAATGACGGTTGAAACTAAGACTTCAGGGTTTGTAAAACATTCTTCTTGAGACATTTTATTTCCATAGCCCGTATTAGATTCAAGTTTTTTGCCTAAATGTTGCCAATTTTCACGTTTAAATCGCAACTTTGACGTTTTGAGGAAAACCCCAATTTTTTTTAAATGCCTATAACTTTTTTCTCTTTTGACCTACAGAGCTAAATTTTGGTAGGTGAAACTAATAAGGATATAAATCCGAGTACCGAATTTGGTTGCCCTTACTTTGTTATTTCCGAAAATATAACTTTTTTTCGAAAGAAAACACAAAATTTTCCGGGAAAACCTGGGCCGATTTTCCTGACTAACGAACTTGTTCAAGCCATTTGCAAAAGGAATGCATTCACTAAATTTAATCAAAATTGGCCCATTATTTTTTGAGTTATCGGTGTGATACATATACATATATATATATATATATATATATATATATATATATATATATATATATATATATATATATATCTCACATCTCCGAAACTGACTCCTCTAGATTTTTTTGTGGGGATACATAAAATCTAAAGTTTATTTTGATAAACGGAGATACGGCCAATCGCGCCACACACGCTAACAACAAGTAATCCAGGAATTAAAAAATCGTCAAAAAGTTAAAGCCCAGCAACTAGAACATTTAATTTATTATCGTCTTATGCTTGCTATTGTTTTTAGCGAAATTTCGTTAAGATAAATTCGCTAGTAGAGAGGTTACGATGAAAAGCTTTTGAAAAAATTTCTTCAGGTGTGCGCGCGAATTTGGGTCACTAGAACCCAAATCAAGGTCGGTAAAAATTTTTATACGCCTGTGATTCTGGTGTAATAACATCACCCATGTAAAAAAACTATTTTTAGCGAATGAAAAAATCACTAATGGAGAGACATGACTTTACATATATATATATATATATATATATATATATATATATATATATATATATATATATATATATATATATATATATATATATTTGTGTATGTATGTATGTATCCGAGCAACAACTCAAAAAATACTAAACTGATCTCAATCAACTTTGGCAAAAATCTTGCTTGGGCAAGAGCCGAGGTCAAGTTCGTTAGTCAGCCTTTATGCCTAAGTTTTTCCGGTGGAAAATCAGGGAAAACTTTTTACAAATCTATATATTTTAAATGATTAAGGTGAGTTGAATGGAATTATTCATATATATATATATATATATATATATATATATATATATATATATATATATATATATATATATATATACCCTTCAAGGATCTTCTCATATATTAATTGTGCGGCCTTTCTCTCAACACAAATGTAAGTTATCCTGAATTAAAGAAATTTAAAAGCTACGACACGCCCCTAAAATTTTATTAAGGCGTTGTGTAATGTTTGTGGGAGAGGTTAACATAACGGATGTCTTAGTTTGTTTTCTTTGAATGTTGAAAAGCTACGAAATCTGCCTAATAAACTAAAACAGCCAGAGTTGTCAGTTCCAAAATTTTATTATACAAACTTGGGAACTTTCCCTCGTTAGAAAAATTGACTGTAATAATTTGTTCTTGAATTGATCTGTTATTCAAAAAGCGATATGGTAAAATCGGAAGCTGAAGAATTTAAGCCTGATTTTAAGTTGTGATCCAGACAATGTCTAAATCAAAACCTTATAACTTGAATAAAACTTTTACAATTATAACATTTTTTTATGAATTTAGTCTAGGGAAATTTACCTATAAGTTTGGCATTCTGAAATGAGTAACGACACGAATCTTGGGCACGTGGTCAGAAATTAAATTAGTATTGGTTTGTTCTGTTATTTGAATTCTAATACCAAAATGGCGCGGTTTATGTAGCGTCATAGATTATGTCAATTTATTTTTATTTTAGGTTAATGAGAAAATAGATTGTACCTCAATTAATAATTTTAGTTTATATGAAAAGCTTGTGAACTAATTCATTGCTTTGTTTGATCATATTGCGAAATAAGTGAATTGTCCAAGATCCTAACCTTTAAAATAAGTTATGTTAAATTATTTCACACAGTATTCAATCAGGACTGTTAAAAATTGTGTAAATATTGAAAAATTTAAAAATAATTTAATTCTTTATTTAAAATCGAAACTTAAAAATTAATAGGGAATATACAAACCTGGGACAAATAAAGATTTCAACCGAACGGCTTGTATGAGTGCCCGCCTGGTAACACATTAATGAAACTTGGTAAGAATATTTATTTCAGTAATAGCTTGTATGAGTTCGTTAGCCAGCCCTAACGGACCGATTTTTCTAAATAAAATTATTTTTCCGAAAAAACAATTGTATCTTAAAAAAATAACCAAGTTATTTTGATGAAATTTGGTTGGCATGTTGCCCTTGTAGATACCTTACTTCACCAAAACTCAACTTCCTAGGTCTATAGAAAATTGAGTTTGAAGCATTTAATGGAAATTCGCTACCATAACGCATTTGCTGCCTTTATCCCATTTTGCAGCTGTACCGCCTTAAAATCCTGTTTACCGCGCGCAAAACCCTTATATTCACCGCATGTTCCGTAACTTTTTTAGGGGTTGCTCCAAAGGAACTTTTATTGCTTACATTGTTCTTGTTTGTGCATTAAGGGTGATTGTGGGCACGCACAAGTGGAAGAAGAACCCCGCAACGAAGCAGCGAACCAAGATTTCAATTTATGGTTAAATTGTTATCTCATTTTTTAAAAAATATTTTTCCAAAAAGATTTTGAGGTTGCCTTGTTTGTCAGTCTTACATAGTAAGATGCAATACTTTATGATCTTCAAAAAGTATGGATACAGCAACCGTAAAGTGTTGGAAAGGGTCTGGGTGCAGCAAGTATGTTATGGTAGAAAATTTGCGTAAAAATATTTTAATTCCGATATCTCAATGAATTTTCCATTAAGCTAGAATCTTCAATCTTAAACCATAGTAACACCTATGTAACCACAACTTGGGTACTGAATTAAGAAAAATAACATAATGAGCTTCGCGGACAACTACAAATTTGGTTTAAAAAACCTTTTGTGTTGTTTATTATTTTCAAAAACTGCATGGGTTGACTGAAGCCAAACCGTCCAAGCAATTAATAAGGAAAAATACCTGCCATATTTATAATTTGACAGGTATATTCCCTTTGTAAATAACAATTTTTTTTCTGAAAATCCTGAAAAGCTTTTGTAGCTTTAGTGAAATTTGAAAAACAAATTTTTTGAAGACACTTGCAGTACTTACTTATTATATCTAAGACCAAATTTTTATATTTTAGCTCCATATAAAATTATATTTTTTTAAATAATCGCTAACAGGGAATCTAAAACCGATTTCCAAGGTCCATTTAAATTAAAAGAATTAGTTCTGACGATATATCTTACTAATAGTGTACAATTCTTATGAAAATTCACAACTATTTTTTTGTTGTATAGATGGCATTTTTATATTACCTATTCCTTTATACTTATACTTATACTTATACTTATACTTATACTTATACTTATACTTATACTTATACTTATACTTATACTTATACTTATACTTATACTTATACTTGTACTTGTACTTGTACTTGTACTTGTACTTGTACTTGTACTTGTACTTGTACTTGTACTTGTACTTGTACTTGTACTTGTACTTGTACTTGTACTTGTACTTGTACTTGTACTTGTACTTGTACTTGTACTTGTACTTGTACTTGTACTTGTACTTGTACTTGTACTTGTACTTGTACTTGTACTTGTACTTGTACTTGTACTTGTACTTGTACTTGTACTTGTACTTGTACTTGTACTTGTACTTGTACTTGTACTTGTACTTGTACTTGTACTTGTACTTGTACTTGTACTTGTACTTGTACTTGTACTTGTACTTGTACTTGTACTTGTACTTGTACTTGTACTTGTACTTGTACTTGTACTTGTACTTGTACTTGTACTTGTACTTGTACTTGTACTTGTACTTGTACTTGTACTTGTGCTTGTGCTTGTACTTGTACTTGTACTTGTACTTGTACTTGTACTTGTACTTGTACTTGTACTTGTACTTGTACTTGTACTTGTACTTGTACTTGTACTTGTACTTGTACTTGTACTTGTACTTGTACTTGTACTTGTACTTGTACTTGTACTTGTACTTGTACTTGTACTTGTACTTGTACTTGTACTTGTACTTGTACTTGTACTTGTACTTGTACTTGTACTTGTACTTGTACTTGTACTTGTACTTGTACTTGTACTTGTACTTGTACTTGTACTTGTACTTGTACTTGTACTTGTACTTGTACTTGTACTTGTACTTGTACTTGTACTTGTACTTGTACTTGTACTTGTACTTGTACTTATACTTGTACTTGTACTTGTACTTATACTTATACTTATACTTATACTTATACTTATACTTGTACTTATACTTATACTTATACTTATACTTATACTTATACTTATACTTATACTTATACTTATACTTATACTTATACTTATACTTGTACTTGTACTTGTACTTGTACTTATACTTATACTTATACTTATACTTATACTTATACTTATACTTATACTTATACTTATACTTATACTTATACTTATACTTATACTTATACTTATACTTATACTTATACTTATACTTATACTTATACTTATACTTATACTTATACTTATACTTATACTTATACTTATACTTATACTTATACTTATACTTATACTTATACTTATACTTATACTTATACTTATACTTATACTTATACTTATACTTATACTTATACTTATACTTATACTTATACTTATACTTATACTTATACTTATACTTATACTTATACTTATTCTTATACTTATACTTATACTTATACTTATACTTATACTTATACTTATACTTATACTTATACTTATTCTTATTCTTATACTTATACTTATACTTATACTTATACTTATACTTATACTTATTCTTATACTTATACTTATACTTATACTTATACTTATACTTATACTTATACTTATACTTATACTTATACTTATACTTATACTTATACTTATACTTATACTTATACTTATACTTATACTTATTTCAATTACATAAATTCTATTTTTTTTAATGCTTTGATATAAATTAAGCATGTCTGTTGTGCATACTGCAGGTGGTTGAGTAAAGTAGCTCTTAAGCTAGACTCGGCCATTTGTGTGGTTTTTTTCAGTCAACCCTATATGTATATTTTTTAAGAGTACAGTTCAAGTTTGTGATTTAAGTATTAGATGTGGATTGTATGCTCTTGATCAATAAAGGCGATTTATTATTATAATTATTATTATTATATTTAAGGGCGTATAGGTTGCAGACGTTACATATAATTAAACTAATTGATGACTTGAACGAACTTAGTTCTTCATTCAATCGTTATCAAATTTGGAGCATATCTCTATCTGTATAGTACCTATAAATAGGCCATAGGCAAAGCAGTATAAGCCGCCTCCCTGTAAATCTGAACACTTGGCTCCATTCTACCAAATCTAATTTTAAATTGCATTTATTTGACAGCTGCACAAACAAAACAACCAGCGCAGTATCACCATAAGAAAACGCCTTGAACGCTTACTGTTTCCTTATAAGAAACTAATGCCGGTTCCGTTCATTGCTATTACTCTCCTTTACTTTTTTCGCATTCTAGGGACATCCAAACCAAATAAACCAAACTGTCAATGTTGAAATATCGAATCTCCAGTTATCGTGCCCCTACACCAGAACAGCACATTCCCGATAGTGAATTTACGTTTATTGACTAGCACCGTTTTACATAATTGCAGTGCTAATGGAATTGGTGAATCACAGCAGGCAGAAGCGGTTCTGTTATTGAAGCTGGCGATTTGTTTCCGCCAAACGTATGTTTTTGATTGACGCACCGAATAAACAAACACCATGGGTTGGCTTTCGGTAACGATTGGTCACTAGCCCACCTCTTTCCAAACGTGAAACAGTTAAACTAAATGTTCATTAAACCTTGTGTCAAGACCGTGTATGTGTAATCGTGCAGCCTGTTATATAAAACATTTTGTTCGTATGTATTTTGTTCGTATGTTTTTTGTTTGCTGTGTTTTGCTGCAGTCGACATGTTTATTCATAAAGCTTATTAACACGTTGACAGATCGGACGTACGCTTACAAAATTCATTTTCAGGGCATTTTTTTGTATATATTGCTCTTAACTATTATCGCCAGATCTTCGGAATTAAAAATAAGACGTTCATTGCAATACAATATAAGAAAAGCGTTGCAAAAAGAATACGCTATTAGGATTCTAATTTTCAAATATAGATTTTTTTAAATAAGTGCAAACTAAGACCTGGACCCCATATCCAAAGCCAGTTTTACGATATATATATATATATATATATATATATATATATATATATATATATATATATATATATATATATATATATATAAAGTGGCGCATTGGAAACGAAACAGACCGATTTGCGTCCAGAGAATTTTTTTTTAGGAAACGCTGAAACACGTCAATTGTAATATTGAGGGGGACATGTTTTGACATAAAAGTCAACTTTATCACATCAACTCCTTAAGGGTGGTGATAACAACCCTTATATTTTAAATAGGGAACATGGGTCGAGTGTTACATCATTTGGAAGCTCTTTCTTTTCTGAATTCAGGACGCAAAAGTTTTATCAACTCGTTTAAAAATTATTCACAGTTCAATTTGCAAGAACGTATTTCATTCATTGTGAAAAGAAATGCACTAATTAGTCAATTTTTCGTAAAAAAAACTAAAAAACAAAACAAAACGTTCAAAAATGTTTATTCAGTAAGTAAGTGTTCAAATTGTTGACCACCAGCTTCCATACAAAAGTAAAATTTTTGTTCAAAACCATCTCTGACATTCTGGAGCATTTGTGGAGTTATTAGACGGCATTCACAATGTGTCGTCTTAATTTTTCCAGAGACTTGGGTTCTGTTAAGAAAATTCTACTCTTTAATTTTAATATTGAGGGGACATGTTTTGACATAAAACCAAACTTTGTCACATCAACCCCGTAAGGGTGGTGATAAGAACCCTTATATTTTAAATAGGGAACATGGGTCGGGAGTTCATTTGAAAGCTTTTTCTTTTCTGAATTCAGCACACTATTTTTTTCTGAACTTTTATGAACTTGTTTAAAAATTATTCACAGTTGAAGATGCAAAAACGCATTTCACTCATTGCGGTATGAAATGTGCTAATGGTCAATGTTTTGTTGGTTTGTAGTCAAAAAATTGACTATCAGAACAATTCTTGTCAGAATAAAAGAAATGCGGTTTGTTATTTCAGTTTATCGGTCGGTTTGATACTTGATAGTGCTATCGAAAATTAATGTCACAATAGTGTATTCTGTAGAAGGAAGAGTTGAAATAATTACTATTTTTTTTCAAAAACGATGATTGTGCCAACCGTAGCGCAAATTTGTTTAAGGAACGACATCCGAACGTACATGTTAACAGAAAATACATTTTGGAGTTAGTTGCAAAGTTTCGACAAAGTGGTTCAGTAGCCAACAAAAACGGAATCCTGAACGTGAATTTCCGGTTAGAAATGAGAATACTGAGATTGAAATTTCAGGACAAATTGCTGCAGACCCAATTTTGAACACGAGAAAATTGGCTACTCTTCCAAACATAAAAAAAAGAACTATTCAGCGAATATTGAAGCATCATAAATTTCACCCGTATAAAATTGATCTTATACAACAACTGAATGAAGACGATTTGATCGGCGGCTGGAGTTTTGTGAAGCTATAACTGCACGAAAGCTGATAGCGGGAACTTTCTGTTCAATATCTGTTTTTCAGACGTTTTTATTAAACTCTACAGTCAATCGTCATAATTGTTGTTATTGGGCAGATAATAATCCAAGAAATTTTCACGAAGTTCACACTCAAACCGTTTAATCGGACCAATTTTTATTGATGGCAATTTGAGTGGCCAAGCGTATTTGGAGTGACTAGAAGATATCGTTTACCCTATACTAATTGACATTGTTGAAAATGATGATCGCTCTCAAGAAAATCAATTAGTATTTCAACAAGATGTAGCTCTTCCGCATTTTCGACAACGTGTTAGAGAGTTTTTGAACAGAGAGTTTCCAGGGCAATGGATTGGGCGTAGGGGTGCTATTGAGTGGCCTCCTAGATCACCGGATTTAACTCCGTTAGACTTATTTCTATGGGGCCATTTAAAGAGTAGAATTTTTTTAACAGAACCCAAGTCTCTGGAAGAATTAAGACGACGCATTGAATGCCGTCTAATAACTCCACAAATGCTCAATTATGGCGAACCCCAACAACCAATGTTTATTTTATTATAAATATAATTGTATTAAATTCTTTATAATTATATTAATTTTGATGGTAAAAGAAACCCTTTTGTTATGTTATTTTAATTGTAAAATAATCCCTTAATCTTATGGGCCAAATGTAATGATTTTACCTTTATATATTGTATTTCAATATAGATTGTATTTATACAGTTTACACACAATGAATGATGTATGCTTATGCAAATTTTAAAATATTTTTGATTTTCGGTGTTTTTACTCAATAAATGTTTTATGATTGTGCTTATTTCATTATTTAATCAATGACTATATATACTGAAATATAAAGTGGATTCGCCATCTGTTATTGCAGTGAAATGTTGGTTGCATATTCTCTACCAATATCGTTATTCAGTTGTTAGTCAGTAGAGCAATAGTATATAGCTAGATACTTGCCTTTTGTTTTTCTTTTAAACAAACTACCAAATAAATTTAGCTTTTTGTGTTATCCCAGAACAGCGACCTTTGAGAGGTAGAATAAAATTTACACCGATAAGTACAATTTGGAGAACCAATTCATCAGAATACAGTTTTAATACCGGACGATCGTTTCGCTAACAAAGTTATCGTCAGCAGAGGGACGAATGAAAAGTTTATTCATCCACCTAATGACGCAAACTTGGGCTCTCCAAGTTGTACTTATCTGTGCTTATCACAGGTTCAAATCCTCACTCATTAAAATGTACATCTTTGTGCACCCATTTAAGCTTTATAACAAGTCCAGAAATATAATAAAATATGTACCTTCGTAAGTACACTTGGAAAATTACCATAACACATATTTTTTTAAGATCTGCCGATCCTCTCACTAACGAAGCTGGCGTAATCAGAGGACGAAAAATTCTAAATTCTTTAGAATTTATCATCCTCTGATGACGCTAACTTTGTTAGAGAAACGATCGTCAGGTCCATCCTCTGATAACTTTAACTTAGTTAGTGACACGATTGTCATGTCTTTAAAAAGATGTGGTATGGTGATTTAGGTTCTCCAAGAACTTATCAGTGCTCATCAGAAGTTCCAATGTAGAAAGGCCAGATAGATCAGAATTAAAACGTCACCGTGTCAAGTGTTTTTGATGGTGGTAGAAATGACATATTTTCAATGATTATTAAATAAATGGGTAAACGGAAAAAATTTTACAAATAACTATTCAATGAGAAATTCAAGGTCACAACAACAATAACAGTTTTCAATGTATAAACAGGTGAATGCAACAAAAATGAAGTTTCTATTAATAGGTAGAAAGGAGAAATTTAAAGTGTTAGTTGGAGGATTTTAAGTAAAGAAAAATTAAATTTTTCACATCTTTTTTCGTTTTAATTTCATTTTGATAATTTTTAAAGTAAAAAAAAAACAGTTATTTTCAAGATTAAAACAACATCAAAGTAAATGAAACTACAAGAAGTAAGTACCTTGAAGCACGCCTGAGCATTAAGAACTCATAATTCTACTGACAATTTATTAAAAATATACACACACACACACACACACACACACACACACACACACACACACACACACACACACACACACACACACACACACACACACACACACACACACACACACACACACACACACACACACATATATATATATATATATATATATATATATATATATATATATATATATATATATATATATATATATATATATATATATATATATATATATATATATATATATATATATAGGGCTTTCATTAATTCCTGAACCCCACGTGACCGATTAAGTTAGGCAACTCGGCATACACGGTTGTACAACCTGAATTAATGAAATCCCTAAGATGCCAGTGTTGTCTCATATTTCCTTTGGGGTTTTATAAAAAATATAAAAATTATAATAAGTTGAAACAGTAAATGTATTTATTATTTTGTATTTTTAACAGCAAGTCTGTTTACTGTTATTGAATTGAAAAAAATAATTAAAAACATAATAAAATATTACTTTATTTTTGTATAGATATCAAAATTTTGTAATGTACGTAAACAAATTGAGGTCCAATTATTTAAATTTCTAATTTACGGTTTTAGGAATGTATATTGTGTAACAAATATGTACCTGTTTGGGCAGATTGCCGACGAACAGATTTGGTAGGGCTTCGTTCCATACGATGTCCAATATCGTCAACAACATAATACATAACCTTAACATACCTACACTTTTAACTTACGTAAAAACGCAATGAAAATGCTAAGTTTTGATAAAAACTGTTTATTTTTATTGTCCAACAGATAGAAAATTATTTGAAGAAGGTATATATATATATATATATATATATATATATATATATATATATATATATATATATATATATATATATATATACAGAGTGTCCGAAAATTATACGTCAAGACTCCAGGGGGTGATTCCTTATAAGAAATTAGCGTCACAAAGTCTTATTTCAAAAACTTAATATTAACGGAGATGCAGGTGTCAACAACAAAAAAATAAGTTTTTTTTAGATATTTTTTTTATTAGTGGCTACAATTTTTGAAATCTTCCACATGTATTACTACCCTGGTAGATGAATGTTCCAAATATGGTGCAAATAATCCAGTGCCAAAGGGCATAACCTGACCTTAACCTTTGATCTATGGCCGACATGTTGTCACTAGGTAATGAATTCAGAGAGAACCATGTTAAACAGAATCAAAAATTGTTCAAAAAAGTATCTCTTGTTGCGATACGATAAAATGAACCGATTCTGACAAAAACGACTCTAAAAATTTTCAAGCTTTAACGCTGCTCTAAGCTGATTTGTACGATTTACCAATAATGCTTTGAAAACAAAAGGTTGAAGTTGGCTTAGCAACTTTTGACACATAATGTTCACGTGAATTATTCTGTTGTGATCATTTGCGTGTAATACGTATCGTGATTAAAAATAATAACAATAATTATAATCAATATTCGAATGCTGAGCTGCGCGACATGCATTAATATTATTATGGCTTAGCTGCGGGAAATGCATCACGAGCAAGATGTTTGTACCGAGATGCGTTTTCAAATAGAAAGATTCCACGATCGCAGTTGTTCTGTACTATTCCTCATCAATTATGTGAGTTTGGCTCTTCTAAAAACAAGCGGTTTGAGGTATGTCGCCAACGAAGAACTCGAACTCCTGGGGCTAAAGTTCGTGTTTTGGCTGCGGTTGGTAATAGTCCTGATATAAGCATTAAGTTAACTGCATCGCATGAAAATATTCCCAAAAGCTCAGTCCAAGAAATCATGCACGAACTATCAAAAGATCCAAGCCCTACTCCTTGCAGATCCGCTTCCAACACAGAATTTTTGCAGGACAATTATGACTCTCCATAATGGCAACAGAAATTTCATCAATTACATTCTTTGGACAGATGAAGCTGGATTCGGGCATGATTGTGTAATAAATCTTCATAATAAACATTATTGGTGTAACGAGAGTCCCCATTTGTGGTGGAAAGTGGGTTCCAGAATAAATTTTTGTAAATGTATGGGCCAGCATCGTGGGAGATCATTTAGTTATGCCACATTTTTTTCCAAAAAGGCTTGATGGCGAGGCTTACCTACACGTTTTACAAAGCGATCTGCCTATTTTGCTGCAAAACGTTCCTATTGGAGTACGACGTACAATGTGGCTACTGCATGACGGCGCACCGCCTCATTACAGTTTAGCGGTGAGGGAGTTCCTCAATGAAATTTTGCCTGAAATGTGGATAGGGCGCGAGGATTCATAGATTGGGCTGCCAGATCGCCCGACTTGAACCCGATCGACTTTTATCTTTAGGCCTATGTTAGGGCACTGGTAATCAGAACGCATGTAAGTAACATGGAAGAGCTAAGGCAACGAATTTTTGACAGTCTCGTAATAATAAGAGCAGAGGGGAGCATATTCTTCAGGGTCAGGGTTGGCATGTTTAAAAACATTTGTTTTAAACTCCTGTTTTTAAACATGTGTAAAACAATGCCTAGTGTTTAAAACATATTTTAAACAGTTTTAAACACATGCTTTAAAACGGTTTGTTTTAAATAACTGTTTTTTGCTGACTGAAAGAAGGTTTCAATTCCGCATGAGTTTTTTAGTTTTCTATGAATAATAATTTTTTAATAAATAACTTTCTTCTCAATAAAATGCTCTAATTTTATTTAAAAAATATGTTGAATTTAGCAGTAAAATAACATAAGAAGCAAGGCATTTTATATGAGTTTGAGCATTACTGATAGTAACTGAAATAAAATAAATTGAAAGAGTTCTATAATTGTGTATTAACCAACAATGTTAACCATTTAATTATCATACTTGTCTTCCTAATTTACATGTTTGACATCATACAATATATATATATATATATATATATATATATATATATATATATATATATATATATATATATATATATATATATATATATATATATATATAATATTTCAACAACACACCACGAGGGCAGGGCTTACAGCCTAAATACCATCGTACCGTGGGTGTCTACAAGGAGGAAAGAGGCAACTTGTTAATTCTGGACTTGAAGGTTTGGAGGTACGGAGGAGAAGAAAAAACATGTGCCGGCAAGGAATTCCACAACTTGGAAGTCTTCGGGACAAGAGAGCTGGCATGACAAGATGATCTATGTCTGGTGACCTGGACAGTAAAAGGGTGAAATCACTCTGTTCTCCTGGTAGATCTGTTGGGGGTAGCAGATGGAGGAACTATGGAAGAAAGCTCCTCTGAGTGGTGACCGTGCAGCTATCCATAAAAGAGAGAGAGGTCACAAACGGCACGTCGGTGGGCAAGGGATGACAGCCTTTGAGTGAGGGTACGGTCACCGATGAGACGTATAGCTCTCTTCTAAATGGCGTCCAGGATAGCGAGTGTAAAAGCGTCAGCGGCAGCCCAGATATGGGAGCAGTATTCGAGGTTTCGCCTTATTTGTGAAATTAGCTGGTGAAAAGTATTTGCGAGCCCGGAAGAGGAAACCTAATTTCTTAGCAGCCGCTTCTGCAATTGATGTGACACGTTGGTGTAAATTGAGATTTAGATCCACAGAAATGCCAACAAGTGAAAAGAACTCATTACTTTGAATAATTTGGTTGTTCATTGTGATGGGTCTAGGGCTGGTGTATCTCTTATGAGATAGAAAGCAAGACTGAGATTTGGCGGGGTTGAATTGTACAAGATTTATACTTCCCCAGTCTAATATTTTTTTGGATCCACGGATACAGAACCCTCTATGAGTGTGCGATTCTCATCTAATTGGGCAAAGAGATAGGATTAAAATATTGTATATTTGTGTGGAGGGTGCTGTCGTCCGCGTAACTGTGAACTGGGTTGGATGTGCCACAGAGGAGGTAACTGATGTTGAGAAGAAACAAAGTAGGGGCTAAAGCTGAACATTGAGGAACTTCTGCGTTAATTGGATACAGTTTAGAGGAATGTCCATTCATGACAACAGAAATGCGCCTGTTGGAGAGAAAATTTGCCGTCCAGGTACAGAGTTTTTGTGGTAGGCCATAGGCTCGAAATTTATTAAGCAGTGCTGCGTGCCCGACATGGTCGAATGCTGTGGATATGTGTACAGCGCCAATCTGGGATTCACCGTGTAGTTCCGTAGACTTGTTCCAAGAATGGGTGACAAAGGAAAGGAGGTCGGCAGTTGATCTGCGCTGACGGAATCCATACTGGCTGTCGTGGATTAGACTGTGTTTTTCAAGAACTTTTAGTAATTTGGTATTCATATACTTTTCCATCACTTTAGAGACGACTGAAAGGAGAGAAATAGGCCTGCAGTTGCTAGGAAGCGCTTTGGATCCTTTCTTGGGGACGCGTTGTAATCGAGCAGTTTTTCAGTTACTAGGGAATATGCGTCTATTGTAAAATGTCTGAAACATACGAGTCAGGCAAGCTCTGGTGCGCAGTTTTTGAGAACAATTGCTGGGATCTCGTCAAGGCCAGAGTATTTCTTGGTATTAAGAGAAGAGAGCATCTTTCGTACCTTTTTAATTTGAAAATGATATCCGTCATTTTATGCGCGACATTGGGGATTGTTGGTAGTTGAACATTTGTAGGTGGGTTGAGAATAGAATTGCCGGCGAACAACGAAGCAAAAAAATCTGCCTTGCCCAGAGCGGTAGAAACAATTTCGTCCTCTAAACCAAGAGGTGGGAACGTGCTCTTGCAGAAATTACTCCCAATAGATTTAGCTGTCCAGAGGGATTTACTGCCGTTGGAGCTTGAGAGGACTTTGTTTTTTATGTGGTTATTAAACGAATTTTTTGCCTCAGAAATAATGCGGACATAGTAGTTTCTTGCGTCGTTAAATGCTTGACGGTTTTCTTCACTGCGATTGTGTATAAGGGTTTTGTGAGCTTTGACCTTTTTAAGTCTGGCCTTGTCACAGGATTTAGAGAACCAGGGCTTTTGAGTGGCTGAAGAGGCTTTCTTTGTACGTGGAATAAATAATTCCATGCCAGCTTGAATAGTTTCGGTTACGTTTTGTGAGATATCAGAGGGGTCAGTATGAGAGAAGCAGACAGACGCCCATTGAAATGAGGAAAATAATCCGGCATGTCGTCCCAGTTCGCCGGATTGTAGTGCAAAGTGATACGCGGCAGTGATAACTGGGTGACCTCGGGTTGCATTTTGCAGGAAGCAGTGACCGTGCCGTGGTCTGAGCGGTGATTGATATCTTATAACATTCAGGTTTTGTAGTAAGAAGGAGATCCAAGGGATTTGAGGTATGTATTGGGATGCGATGCCAGTAGGTAGGTTGATGAACCATAGTGGCTAAAGAATTGCTGACTGCAAATGCCTCCGCTGCTCTCCCTTCTGGATCTGTTTTTGAAGATCCTAGCCATTCCTTATTATGGACATTTAAGTCACAAAACATAGTGACCTCGGAGGAAGGATATTCAGAAATCAGATGCCGGTTTTTTCAGAAAGGTAGGCGAGGAGTTGGACAAAGTTGTTGACAGAAGGTGACCGGTAAATGCAACAGATGAATTGAGTTGCAGCTCTGAGAAAGAGTTTCATCCAAAGTATGTCTTTTCTTCCAGCTTCTAAATTGGGGAGTCTAGTGCAGGGTAGATTGCTACGAACATATGCGCACACGCCGCCATGTAATCTAAAGGAAGGAAGGAGCTCATACCTCGGTAAATTAAAGTTATTAGTGGCTGTTTTGGCACTGATTTGGGTTTCGATGAGAAAGAGGAGTTGGAGCCTATTAGCCTGGAGAAAATGGCGGACGGATTTCAGGTTAGAATTTAGGGCACATTTATTCGAGAAGGATATATATATATATATATATATATATATATATATATATATATATATATATATATATATATATATATATATATATATATATATATATAACGATCAATATCATTGACTATAATTTTAATTTTTGACTGACTTAAATTATTATTGCAATTTAATGAGAAATGTTGTGGATGTAGAGAAGTTCATGCCTAGCTAAAATCTTAAAAATCACTTAATTGTAATTGTAAAAGACTTACATGTAGTGTACTGGCACTTCCAGCGGTTCACAGGCTGATGTCAGGCGTTTATATGAGACCAAGCACACGTTGATTGCCTGCAGACGGAAATGTAAGAGCTGCACGAGGTAGCATCAACATTCAGCGCTTGCCATAGGCGGTTAATGTCCCCCAAGAGAGGAGCCAGTAGTTGTCAGAGAGATCATGTAGAGGTGAGGAAAGTATACTTGCAATGTACACTCAACAAGTGACGCTGACAATGAGGTGGAGAGCAATGCAGACGGTGCGGTGGACAATGGGGTGAAACTTGAACGTGCAAAATAAACGCGAAGGTAGACATAAAGGTAAATCTAAACGTGAATCTGAAGGTAAATTTGAACCCGAATGTAAACTTGAATATGAGGGTAAATTTGTAGGTAAACGTAAACTTGAACACGAACCCTTTACAACAAAGAATGCCGATAGCAACCTGTCGCTGCATTAAAAACATTATTATGAACTTACCGTTTAAGCCTTTTAAACAGGTCGTTACAATAACTTATTAAATTCAAACTATTTGTAGTACATTGCACCTAACTACACCAAGTATACATTGGCACGAAGACGCTGCACTTCATTCGCTTGCCCGAGAGAATCTCCCGCTGATGATCGATCTCGACTGGTTTTGTTTAACAAACTCCGCTACGGAGTCTGTAGCGCGTGTATGAATCTGATCGCATCAGAGTCTACCTGCTATATCTCTTGAACAGAGTAAGAGTCAAATTATCCAGGAAATAGCATCAACCGTCTTGTTTTGTAGACATATTCCCCTAATGTCCCTTAAAATCCTATGGAATTTTCCATGACTTGATCGCTGCATCTACCAAAGAACTACGTTTTAAATATCTAAATTGATATTTTTAGATTTCTACGCAAGACTCTATTGTTTTCATTTTTTAACACGCTGGACATTTCAGTAGGATACTGTCTTTTCTTTAGGCAAATATTACAACTGTTAATATTTAACACTTAATGTAAATGAATGGAAGGCAATAAGAGCGCTACGATAGTTATTGTCAATAGCAAATTTTCAACAAATATTTTCAAAACCAAGCTTGAATTTGTGTTCAATAATTAAGCCGTCTGATCTTATTTAAGCTTCCTTTGAGGCCAGTAGTTAATAAAACAGCTATTTTCAAAATCTCTTGAATACAAGCATCGGTTTGTCGTCAAATATTGAGGCGATTTGTTGTCAATTATATTTTCTCTGTATCAAAGAGACAGTTGCGATTATCAGAAAAAGCTAATCGTAACAAACGTTGGAAAAACTTTTTATTTGAATAACGATTATTTCCTAAAAAAAACATGTTATTTTTCAGGCCCATTACTGATCTGAATATACATAAATGATCAAGTGTTTGTTTTATAGAATGTATTATTTTCGTTGTGATTTAATAAATAAATAAATGTCGGTATGGAACTAATTTTTTAAAAAAATTCAAATATTTCAAATCTGTTACGTCTCTGTAGGGGAATTATTTGATGACATTTCAGTTAAAAAAACATAACTAACAATTTATTTTCGTGTGCTGTATCAGCCACTACTCAAACAGGGACATATTTAACCCTTCATCAGTCGCTATGGGTCTGTGAGACCCACGACTTCGTATTTCTTTTACAGTATAAAAACAGGTAGGGATACGTTACTGTGTACTTCTGGGATATCTCAAATGGATCCCTTTGGAATGTATTCCCAAAGCTCGATGCATATTGTTAGTTTTATTCAAGCGCTATTAGGTCGTTTGTACATCAGCGCTGGGCGTGGGCCTAATAGACCCACAGCGACTGGTCGTGCCACCACCGTTTAGTTATACGTGCTCTTTTAAGAAGACAGTTTGCATAGCGTTATATCTTTAGTGCTTAGCTTGTATTATTGGTTTCTGTCTTAGTGTTGGTGAAGTGCAATTTACATACTAGAAAAGAACTAAAAAGTATATAGCCTGGACAACCCCACTGACATAGAAGATCTGAATCGGTTAGCTTTCGAAGACCTCGACGTAAGTGCATCAGAGGAGCGTTTTGATGAATTTGACGGATTTGACGAATCTGATGGAGACATTGTCGAGACAAGTTCCGTTCATTCCGAAACGGATCATGAAATCGACGAAGCAGAGGAAGAAGATGAAGATAACGAAAATCAAGACGAAAACTCCTACAATGGCAAGTCAAATGCAAATTGTAGCTAAAACACTGAACACAATTGCTCAACAAATTTTTATAGGTGGAAAAACACAGTGAAAAGTTATTCGGACACAGGCACATAATATTCTAGTAAAATTACCTGGTGTTATTGGCAGAAATGCGAAAAATGCTAAAAGAGAATTAGATTGTTGGAAGCTGTTCCTTGATAATAATATTTTGGCTATTATCGTAGAAAATACAAATAAGTTTATAGTTAGTGTGAAAGAAAAGTTTGAAAGAGAGAGGGGCTATAGACCAACCGACAATATTGAAATGATGGCATTTTTGGGGTTGTTATATTTATCCGGAGTTTTCCGAGGGGATCATCAAAATATTTCTGATTATTAGGCAACTGATGGCCTTGAAAAAGACTTATTTAGAATGACCGTGTCGTAGGTCTTTTAAAACATTTTGTGAGAAAAATGAACAGTTATATTTTGTAGTTCATAACTTGTACTTATTATTACTATTATGATTATAATAAGTATTATTATTTTTGCGAGAGCTACAATCGGAAATGAAAAAGCAAATTGATGAAAATAAATGTAAATAAAAATAAAATAGAAATTTCTTTAATATTTTTTAACGTTTAGGTATGTAGGTATTTTATAAAATTTCGATAACAATAGTAAATGTTTACATATTTTGTATTTCATAACTTGATGTTACTTCCGTATAAAAAACAGAAAAGATAGTTTTCTATTTCTTTTTTATTTCTTTTGTTGTTATTTATGCATTTTATAAAATTTCATATGATAAAAAAGAATATAATTTGTAGTTCATAAGTTGCTTTTATTTCCTTGCACTAGGACTATAACAAATAGAACTGTGTTCTTACTCGAACATCAATGCCAGGTAATTGAATCCGGGGTAAGGATTTTAGGCGGGTACAATAGATGTCTATAAATTTTTTGTTAACTCAATTATTAATATAACATACTTAACATAAATCGCATACATTATACATCAGACTTTGGCTTAGCTACTGTAAATAATTTGTGCGATTATATACCAGAAATTATAAGAAAATTGGGCTACTTGTAGCTATGTATAAATTTTGTCCAATTAATGCAGGCGTTCCTCAAGGTTCAGCTTTAGCACCTACTTTGTTTCTTCTCGACATCAATGACTTCCTCTCTAGCACATTCAACCCAGTTCACAGTTACGCGGACGACAGCACCCTCCCCTCAAATATAAAATATTATAAGCCTGTCTCTTTAGCCCAATTAGATGAGGATGGCAGACTCATGGAGCGTTCTCTCTCTCTGTGGGCCTCTAAAAAATATTAGACTGGGGAAGTATAAATCTTGTACAATTCAACTCCACCAAATATCAGTCTTCCTTTCTATCTCATAAGACATACACCAGCCCTAGACCCATCACAATGAACAACCAAGTTATTCAAAGTAATGGGTCCTTTTCATTCCTGTAGATCGAAATCTTAATTGGCACCAACATGTCACCTCAATTGCAGAAGCGGCCGCTAAGAAATTAGGTTTCCTCTTCCGGGCTCGAAAATACTTTTCACCAGCTAATCTCTATACCTTGTATACTTCACAAATATGGCCAAATCTCTAATACTGCTGCCACATCTGGGATGCCGCTGTTGCTTCTTCACTCGCTATCCTGGACTCCATTCTGAAGAGAGATATACGTCTCATCGGTAACCCTACCCACACCCAAAGGCTGCCATCCCTTGCTCACTGACGTGCCGTTGGTGACCTCTCTTTTATAGTTATCTGCACGGGCACTGCTCAAAGGAGCTGTTTCCCCTAGTTCCTCCACTGCTACCCGCAACAGACCTACCAGGGGAACAGAGCGAACGAGACATAGAACATCTTGTTTTCCCGTTCTTTTGTCCCGAGGACTTCGAAGTTGTGGATCTCCTTGCCGGCACATGTTTTTCCTTCTCCTCCAAACCTCTAAGCCTTCAAGTGCAGAATTAACAAGTTGTCCCTTTCTTCCTTGTCCACACCCACGATACAATAGTATTTAGGTTGTGAGCCCACGTGGTGTGTTGTTGAAAAAAAAATGAAATAAAAAAAGGTAAACTTGAATGTAAATGTAAACTTGAATGTAAACGTAAATTTGAATGTGAAGGCAAACTTGAATGTAAACGTAAACTTAAACCCGAACCCTGCAATTGCAACAAAGAATGCCGTTAGCAACCTGTCGCTGCATTAAAAACTTCATTATGAACTTACCGTTTAATCGTTTTAAACGGGTCGTTAAAATTACTGATTTAATTTAAACAATTTGTAGCACATTTCACATAACTACATCAAGTATACATTGCCACGAAGACGCTGCACTTCATTCGCTTGTCTGAGATAATCTCCCGCTGATGATCGGTCTTGACTGGTTTTGTTTAACAAACTCCCTACGGAGTCTGTAGCGTGTATTTGAATCTGATTGGATCAGAGTCTAACTGATATATCTCTTTAACAGAGTAGAAGTCAAATTACGCCGGAAATAGCATCAACCGTCTTGTTTAGTATAGATTCCCCTGATTTCCCTCAAAATCCTATGGAATTTTCCATGACTTGATCGCTGCATCTACCAAAGAACTACGTTTTGAATATCTAAATTGATATTTTTAGATTTCTAAGAAAGACACTATTGTTTTCATTTTTTAACACGCTGGACATTTCAGTTAAAATTTTTCTTTAGGCAAATATTCCAATATTTAACACTTAATGTAAATGAATGGAAGGCAGTAAGAGCTCTACGATAGTAATTGTCAATACCAAATTTTCAACAAATATTTTTAAAACCAAACTTGAATTTTTGTTCAATAATGAAGCCATCTGATCTTATATAAGCTTCCTTTGAGGCCAGTAGTTAATAAAACAGCTGTTTTCAAAATCTCTTAAATAAAAGCATCGGTTTGTCGTCAAATATTGAGATGATTTGTTGTCAATTATATTTTCTCTGTATCAGAGAGACAGTTGCGATTATCAGAAAAAGCTAAGCGTAACACACTTTGGACAAATATTTTATTTGAATAACGATTATTTCATAGAAAAACATGTTCTTTTTCATGCCCATTACGGATCTGAATATACATAAATTAGCAAGTGTTTGTTTTATAGAATGTGTTATTTTCGTTGTGATTTAATAAATAAATAAATGTCGGTATGGAACTAATTTTGTAAAAAAAAAATTCAAATATTTCAAATCTGTTAAAAAAAAACATGACTCACAATTTATTTTAGTGTGCTGTATTTGTCACCGCTAAAACAGGGACATATTTCAATTGAAAAATGCAGGCATATTTAACAAAAAATAAATTATTTAGTTTCTTTATTAGTGAATTTTTGTACAAAAATTCACTAATGGGGAGATCCCGACTTTTGAATTTTGAAAAAATTTTTGCAAATGAGCGCGAACTAGGACCCCTAGAACCCATATCCGAGGTCAGTTTCAATTTTTATATGTTATATATATATATATATATATATATATATATATATATATATATATATATATATATATATATATATATATATATATATATATATGTATCACACCGATAACTCAAAAAATAATGGGCCGATTTTAATAAAATTTGGCATGTACCTTCCCCTTGTAAATGGATTTGACAAGTTTGTTAGTCAGGAAAATCGGACGAGGTTTTCCGGGAAAATTTTGAGTTTTTATTAGAAAAAAATTTTTATTTTAAAAAATAAAAAATATATGATAACCAAATTTGGTAGGTAGGTTTACGATATAAAAAGTAAACTATACACCAAAATTTAGATTTTTATATTACAAGAAAAAAAAGTTATAATAAAATATTTTGTCCCAGATCATTTCTATGAAAATTCACTACCATAACGCACTTGCTGCGTCCAGGCTTTTTAATAGTTAAACAAGTAAAAATTATCTTTTTCACTTAGATACTTATGTTAGCCAGTCATGTGAAAGTACCCCATTGACTAATATAACCTTCTTGGCAAATGGCTATCAGTTTTATACTACAAAAATAGTTACATCTTTTTTGCACGCCACATCTAAAAAACCTTTGCCGAATTTAAACTGACTATTTGTGCAAACGTAAACGACGATGTTAAAACCGCATCCGATATTACGATGATAATCATGATATGGCTTGAAAAGTAAATATAACCGCACAGTTCAATATTTACATTCTACTTTCCGTTGGAAGTTCAACAGGGAAAATAACATCAATCATGAAATATTGCTCTGTTTGCGAATTTTTCATTCAGCAAAATATAAGATTAAAACGTAATCGAAATACAATGTTAATCGATGTGTAAATTTCGCTGACTAGCAAGGTGATATATCCCACATATGGCTCATGCAGGACTGGCTTCAACTGCTGCTGGTAGACAGGCTTATCAAAATTATTATTTGGTACGTGGCCAAGATAAAATCCATGTCCCGTGGCCAAAAAGATTTGCCAGCGCATTGTATGGTCATGTTACTTGCTAAATAAACATAAGAGACTGTATTATGTAGTCGCTTTAAATATTTGTTTGGAAAATTTATTTTCCTGGAACTACAGAAGTTGCTGCTTTTAAATTTAATACTCTTTTACGTTTTGATATTTCTAAAACCATATTGTCCTCTGTTTAGCTTCTTTCGTTTTGATTTATCAAGTTAACTTAATACACTAGACGTAGACACTGATATTTCTAAAACCATATTCTCGTGTGTTTAGCTTCTCTTTCTTAAAAAAAATTCACTATTGAGGAGATCCGACTTTTGAATTTTGAAAAAATTTCTTCAAATGAGCGCTATTTAGGACCCCTGGAACCCAAATCCAAAGTTGGTTTCAGACTTTATACGTTTCTACACACACACCTTCGCAAGTGGCTTGAATAAGTTTGTTAGCCAGGAAAATCCGCCGAGGTCTTCCCGTAGAATTTTGTGTTTTCTTTCTAAAAAAAATTATATCTCGGGAATTAACAAAGCAAAAACAACCCAATTTAGTGCGCGAGTTTATATCATTATAGGTAAGTCACCTACCAAAATTTAGCTGTGTAGGTTAAAGGTCAAAAAAGTTACAGGCATTTAAAAAAATATAAATTATATAAAACGTCGAAAGTCGCGATTTTAAACGTCAAAATTGGTTATATTTAGGCAATGAATCTGAAACTAATATGAGATATGGAAGGAAAATGTTTCAAGAATAATGTTTAACAAAGCCTTAAGTCTTAGCTTCAATCGTCATTGTCCTTCATTTTACTAAAATATTCCTAGACAAATCATCTCAAATAGACATTTTCTCTGATGCTGGTACAATAGATGTCTATAAATTTTTTGTTAACTCAATTATTAATATAACATACTTAACATAAATCGCATACATTATACATCAGACTTTGGCTTAGCTACTGTAAATAATTTGTGCGATTATATACCCGAAATTATAAGAAAATTGGGCTACTTGTAGCTATGTATAAATTTTGTCCAATTAATGCAGGCGTTCCTCAAGGTTCAGCTTTAGCACCTACTTTGTTTCTTCTCGACATCAATGACTTCCTCTCTAGCACATTCAACCCAGTTCACAGTTACGCGGACGACAGCACCCTCCCCTCAAATATAAAATATTATAAGCCTGTCTCTTTAGCCCAATTAGATGAGGATGGCAGACTCATGGAGCGTTCTCTCTCTCTGTGGGCCTCTAAAAAATATTAGACTGGGGAAGTATAAATCTTGTACAATTCAACTCCACCAAATATCAGTCTTCCTTTCTATCTCATAAGACATACACCAGCCCTAGACCCATCACAATGAACAACCAAGTTATTCAAAGTAATGGGTCCTTTTCATTCCTGTAGATCGAAATCTTAATTGGCACCAACATGTCACCTCAATTGCAGAAGCGGCCGCTAAGAAATTAGGTTTCCTCTTCCGGGCTCGAAAATACTTTTCACCAGCTAATCTCTATACCTTGTATACTTCACAAATATGGCCAAATCTCTAATACTGCTGCCACATCTGGGATGCCGCTGTTGCTTCTTCACTCGCTATCCTGGACTCCATTCTGAAGAGAGATATACGTCTCATCGGTAACCCTACCCACACCCAAAGGCTGCCATCCCTTGCTCACTGACGTGCCGTTGGTGACCTCTCTTTTATAGTTATCTGCACGGGCACTGCTCAAAGGAGCTGTTTCCCCTAGTTCCTCCACTGCTACCCGCAACAGACCTACCAGGGGAACAGAGCGAACGAGACATAGAACATCTTGTTTTCCCGTTCTTTTGTCCCGAGGACTTCGAAGTTGTGGATCTCCTTGCCGGCACATGTTTTTCCTTCTCCTCCAAACCTCTAAGCCTTCAAGTGCAGAATTAACAAGTTGTCCCTTTCTTCCTTGTCCACACCCACGATACAATAGTATTTAGGTTGTGAGCCCACGTGGTGTGTTGTTGAAAAAAAAATGAAATAAAAAAAGGTAAACTTGAATGTAAATGTAAACTTGAATGTAAACGTAAATTTGAATGTGAAGGCAAACTTGAATGTAAACGTAAACTTAAACCCGAACCCTGCAATTGCAACAAAGAATGCCGTTAGCAACCTGTCGCTGCATTAAAAACTTCATTATGAACTTACCGTTTAATCGTTTTAAACGGGTCGTTAAAATTACTGATTTAATTTAAACAATTTGTAGCACATTTCACATAACTACATCAAGTATACATTGCCACGAAGACGCTGCACTTCATTCGCTTGTCTGAGATAATCTCCCGCTGATGATCGGTCTTGACTGGTTTTGTTTAACAAACTCCCTACGGAGTCTGTAGCGTGTATTTGAATCTGATTGGATCAGAGTCTAACTGATATATCTCTTTAACAGAATAGAAGTCAAATTACGCCGGAAATAGCATCAACCGTCTTGTTTAGTATAGATTCCCCTGATTTCCCTCAAAATCCTATGGAATTTTCCATGACTTGATCGCTGCATCTACCAAAGAACTACGTTTTGAATATCTAAATTGATATTTTTAGATTTCTAAGAAAGACACTATTGTTTTCATTTTTTAACACGCTGGACATTTCAGTTAAAATTTTTCTTTAGGCAAATATTCCAATATTTAACACTTAATGTAAATGAATGGAAGGCAGTAAGAGCTCTACGATAGTAATTGTCAATACCAAATTTTCAACAAATATTTTTAAAACCAAACTTGAATTTTTGTTCAATAATGAAGCCATCTGATCTTATATAAGCTTCCTTTGAGGCCAGTAGTTAATAAAACAGCTGTTTTCAAAATCTCTTAAATAAAAGCATCGGTTTGTCGTCAAATATTGAGATGATTTGTTGTCAATTATATTTTCTCTGTATCAGAGAGACAGTTGCGATTATCAGAAAAAGCTAAGCGTAACACACTTTGGACAAATATTTTATTTGAATAACGATTATTTCATAGAAAAACATGTTCTTTTTCATGCCCATTACGGATCTGAATATACATAAATTAGCAAGTGTTTGTTTTATAGAATGTGTTATTTTCGTTGTGATTTAATAAATAAATAAATGTCGGTATGGAACTAATTTTGTAAAAAAAAAATTCAAATATTTCAAATCTGTTAAAAAAAAACATGACTCACAATTTATTTTAGTGTGCTGTATTTGTCACCGCTAAAACAGGGACATATTTCAATTGAAAAATGCAGGCATATTTAACAAAAAATAAATTATTTAGTTTCTTTATTAGTGAATTTTTGTACAAAAATTCACTAATGGGGAGATCCCGACTTTTGAATTTTGAAAAAATTTTTGCAAATGAGCGCGAACTAGGACCCCTAGAACCCATATCCGAGGTCAGTTTCAATTTTTATATGTTTATATATATATATATATATATATATATATATATATATATATATATATATATATATATATATATATATATATATATATATATATATATATATGTATCACACCGATAACTCAAAAAATAATGGGCCGATTTTAATAAAATTTGGCATGTACCTTCCCCTTGTAAATGGATTTGACAAGTTTGTTAGTCAGGAAAATCGGACGAGGTTTTCCGGGAAAATTTTGAGTTTTTATTAGAAAAAAATTTTTATTTTAAAAAATAAAAAATATATGATAACCAAATTTGGTAGGTAGGTTTACGATATAAAAAGTAAACTATACACCAAAATTTAGATTTTTATATTACAAGAAAAAAAAGTTATAATAAAATATTTTGTCCCAGATCATTTCTATGAAAATTCACTACCATAACGCACTTGCTGCGTCCAGGCTTTTTAATAGTTAAACAAGTAAAAATTATCTTTTTCACTTAGATACTTATGTTAGCCAGTCATGTGAAAGTACCCCATTGACTAATATAACCTTCTTGGCAAATGGCTATCAGTTTTATACTACAAAAATAGTTACATCTTTTTTGCACGCCACATCTAAAAAACCTTTGCCGAATTTAAACTGACTATTTGTGCAAACGTAAACGACGATGTTAAAACCGCATCCGATATTACGATGATAATCATGATATGGCTTGAAAAGTAAATATAACCGCACAGTTCAATATTTACATTCTACTTTCCGTTGGAAGTTCAACAGGGAAAATAACATCAATCATGAAATATTGCTCTGTTTGCGAATTTTTCATTCAGCAAAATATAAGATTAAAACGTAATCGAAATACAATGTTAATCGATGTGTAAATTTCGCTGACTAGCAAGGTGATATATCCCACATATGGCTCATGCAGGACTGGCTTCAACTGCTGCTGGTAGACAGGCTTATCAAAATTATTATTTGGTACGTGGCCAAGATAAAATCCATGTCCCGTGGCCAAAAAGATTTGCCAGCGCATTGTATGGTCATGTTACTTGCTAAATAAACATAAGAGACTGTATTATGTAGTCGCTTTAAATATTTGTTTGGAAAATTTATTTTCCTGGAACTACAGAAGTTGCTGCTTTTAAATTTAATACTCTTTTACGTTTTGATATTTCTAAAACCATATTGTCCTCTGTTTAGCTTCTTTCGTTTTGATTTATCAAGTTAACTTAATACACTAGACGTAGACACTGATATTTCTAAAACCATATTCTCGTGTGTTTAGCTTCTCTTTCTTAAAAAAAATTCACTATTGAGGAGATCCGACTTTTGAATTTTGAAAAAATTTCTTCAAATGAGCGCTATTTAGGACCCCTGGAACCCAAATCCAAAGTTGGTTTCAGACTTTATACGTTTCTACACACACACCTTCGCAAGTGGCTTGAATAAGTTTGTTAGCCAGGAAAATCCGCCGAGGTCTTCCCGTAGAATTTTGTGTTTTCTTTCTAAAAAAAATTATATCTCGGGAATTAACAAAGCAAAAACAACCCAATTTAGTGCGCGAGTTTATATCATTATAGGTAAGTCACCTACCAAAATTTAGCTGTGTAGGTTAAAGGTCAAAAAAGTTACAGGCATTTAAAAAAATATAAATTATATAAAACGTCGAAAGTCGCGATTTTAAACGTCAAAATTGGTTATATTTAGGCAATGAATCTGAAACTAATATGAGATATGGAAGGAAAATGTTTCAAGAATAATGTTTAACAAAGCCTTAAGTCTTAGCTTCAATCGTCATTGTCCTTCATTTTACTAAAATATTCCTAGACAAATCATCTCAAATAGACATTTTCTCTGATGCTTTGGCAGTAGTGTTGGCTATAGAGTTTATCAGATAATAGTATATCATTTTTGTCGAATTTTCATTAAAAATCTTCAAAGCTCAATAAATACGTCATTTGCAATATACGAAAACAAAATTGTATACATTAATTATAGGATGTCTTGAGCTACATACTAAAAAAATATTTCTACAATTACAGCGTGGCCCATAAGTCGTTGGTGGTTCAAATTTTCTTCTAGTGAATTTTCTTAAAAAATTCACTAATGGGGAGATCTTTATAAATATATATATATATATATATATATATATATATATATATATATATATATATATATATATATATATATATATATATATATATATATATATATATATATATATATATATATATATATATATATATATATATATATATATATATATATATATCGTACCGATATCTCAAAAAATAATAGACCGATCTTGATCAAATTTGGCGAGTCCCTGCCTTTTGCAAGTGGCTTGGATAAGTTCGTTAGCTAGGAAAATCGGACCAGGTTTTCCCGGAAAATGTTGTATTTTGTTTATAAAAAAATTCATATTTCTGGAAATAACAAAGTGAGGGCAACCAAATTTGGTACGCGTATTTGTATTATAAAGAGTAAACCATGCACCAAAATTTAGGTCTCTAAGTTTAAGGACAAAAAAGTTACGGGCAGCTAAACAGCAAATTTTGGAGTTTTCCTCAAAACGTGAAACTCGCAATTTAAAAGATCAAAATTGGCAATGTTTAGGCAAAGAACGTGAAACAAATACGGATTGTGAAAAGAAAATATTGCAAGAAGAGTGTTCTGAGAACGCTTAAGTTTCAGGTTCAACCGTCATTGCCCTTCATTTTACTAAAATGTTTACAGAAAATTCATTTCAAATAGACCCTTTTTTTGATGCTTTTGCTGCCGGTTTAGTTAAGTTGATGCTTTCGCTATGGGTTTAGTGAAGTTTATGGTTTAACGGTCTATAATTTTTAGATAATTTTCGTAGAACAAATTCGTTACTGCATTTTAGCATTTATTATCGAAATATGGTGCATGTTTGTAAGAAAAAATGGACGCAGTAAGTGCGTTTTGGTAGCAAATTTTCATTAAATCCTTCAAATTTCAATAACTCAATTTGCTATTAACGTAAGTTTTGTTGGTTAGGAAACCAACATTTAACTTTATTTTCAGTTTGCTATTAGCCTAAGGTTCATTGGCTAGGAGACCAGTTTTCTCAGAAACATTTAAAGTTTATTTTCAGACAATTTTTGTACATTTTCAAATAATTATTTTCATAAAATATGGTACATTTTTCCTACTATATAGGTTATACCGGTAACCAAATTGATGCCTGCTCGCATTAGAGCAATATATTTGTGTTAAAAATATTTTTATGAAAATTCACTTCCATAACGCACTTGCTGCGCCCAGAGTTTCTTGATTTATCAAGGTAACTTAATGCACAAGACAATGTATAAAGCTAAAAATTTCAGCTTAGAAAAAATATGCCATCCTTAGTTGTTTCTGATAAGCAAATCTGAAATAACACTATGGAATTTATGACCTCAGGTGTTTAAATGATGTTTACGTGTTTATTTTACATTAAATATCTTAATATATTACGTAAAAAATACAGAAGCGATGGGCTCAGGAATTACTTTAGGACCAGTAGCATAAGAGTAAGTAGATAAATTAATGAAGAATGAAGCTATTTTTCACAATCGGTGTCTATAAATTCACGATCTCCCCATTACTGACCTTTTTATATGATCAAAAATCAGCTATGTTAGACGGCATCTCATCATTTATTTTTAAAGCGAGTGACGAATTATTAATGCCTCTAACGAAATTGTTTAACCTGTCGTTGCTTCAGGCATTCGACCAGAACTGGCAGGCAGCGCTGCCTAATAAACTTCCGACCTATGGCCTACCACCAAACTTTTTACCTGGACAGCAAATTGCCCCTCCAACCGGGTCATTTCTGTTGTCGTGGATTGCCATTTCTCTGAACTGTATCCAATTAATGCAGGAGTCCCTCAAGGTTCAGCTTTAGCGCCTACTTTGTTTCTTGTCTACATCAATGACGTCCCCTCTAGCACATTCAACTCAGTTCACAGTTACGCGGACCACAGCACCCTCCACTCAAATATACAATATTCTAAGCCTGTCTCTTCAACCCAATTAGATGAGGATCGCAGACTCATGAAGTGTTCTGTCTTTGTGGATCTGCAAAAAATATTAGAGTCGGGAAGTTGAAATCTTGTACAATTCAACTTCACCAAATCTCAGTTTTGCTTTCTATATCATAAGAGATACACCAGCCCTAGACTTATCACAATGAACAACCAAGTTATTCAAAGTAATGAGTCCTTTTCACTTGTTGACATTTCTGTGGATCGAAATCTCAATTGGCACCAACATGTCACATCAATTGCAGAAGCGGCTGCTAAGAACTTAGGTTTCTCCTTCCGGGCTCGCAAATACTTTTCACCAGCTAATCTCTATACCTTATATACTTCACAAATAAAGCCAAACTTCGAATACTGCTTCTACATCTGGGGTGGTGCTGCCGCTTCTACACTCGCTATCCTGGACTCAATTCAGAAGAGAGCTATACGTCTCATCGGTGACCCTACCCCCACCCAAAGGCTGCCACTCTTGCCCACCGACGTGCCGTTGGTGACCTCTCTCTCTCTCTCTCTCTCTTTTATAGATATTTGCACGGGCACTGGTCACAGGAGCTTTCTTCCATAGTTACTTCACCTGCTGCCCTCAACAGATCTACCAGGGGAACAGAGCGAATGCACCCTTTTACTGTCCAGGTGATCAGACACAGAACATCTTGTTATGCCCTCTCTTTTGTCTCGAGGACTTCCAAGTTGTGAAATTGCTTGCCCGAACATGTTTTTCCTTCTCCTCCGAACCTCCAAACCTTCAAGTGCAGAATTAACAAGTCGCCTCTTTCCTCCTTGTCGACACCCACGTTACGATAGTATTTATGCTGTAAGCCCCCGTGGTGTGTTGTGGAAATATAAAAAAGGCTGTATTTCCCACACGGTTAAATTGCTGTTATGATAGCTGTGCATAAAAGGTGAGATAAAAACAATATCGATAATTATACGCATCTCTTGTTGCTAAGCATTTTCTCCAAAATAAACATAAAATGGTTTCTTAAAGAATGCAAGAATGTTTAGACGTAAACCATTTAATCTGGAACCGACAATGTGGTTTCTGTAAGAGACTCTCTGCAGAACCAGCTGTGACTAATTTTGTGCAGGCAGCACTAGAAAAAAATGATTTGAAGGAATACATGGGATTGTTTTCTTGATTGGCGTTCGTTACGATGAATTCTAGGGAATTAAGGGGAGCTTGAACAACTAGATTCGATCATTCCTGCCTAACAGAAAACTTGTTAAGATTGCCAATGCCTTATCAGACGAAAAAGACATAAACTCTGGAAGGAAGAATTTTAGGCTTGCTGCTGCATATATATATATATATATATATATATATATATATATATATATATATATATATATATATATATATATATATATATATATATATATCGATTGGACTGGTATTCGTGCACGTATGTTGTCACGCCAGCTCCAAATAACACGAAGTGTTAAAAAATAGAGACTGTATACAACCAACTAACAATAAAGAAAATTGTCAGCTAGGTGGCGGCACTTCCACCACTTACTTAGTGTTGAAAGTCTGGCTAGTATAGCCGTATTACTTTATAGGTGCTTTTTTGCTACAATTAGTATGCCGTACTAAAGAGCTCTAATGAGAGCGAAAGCGGTCTACGGTTCTAATTGTTGCGAGAATGCATCTAGCCTTATATACTTTGTCCCTATATTAGGGTAGAAATGGGTATAAATGGGCCAGGGCTGACAGTTTTCTAAATTGTTAGTTAGTTGTATACAGTCTCTATTTTTTTAACACTTTGTGTTATTTGAAGCTGGCGTGACAACATACTACTTGGTTCCGCAAGTAGGTGGCGGCACGTCCACCACTCACTTAGTCATTATTTATAGTTTTTACGAACTTTTATGTTCTAACAAATTAGATTTGTTTTAAATTGATAACTATAATTTTTAAAATTAAATCCTCTTTTGGTTTCTGGCATTAGTTTACCTTATAATGGCCTTAGCGTTGGACAATGTTCATTTTAATTGTAGTAATGTTCGTTTGCTTTCTTTGTTTCATGATGGGATCTCTGAGTTTATCAAAGCCTATACATTTTATTTTTGGCTTGGGTTGATTGATTATATGTAGATAATCTACCCTTGTTATTCATCTATACATTAAGATGAGCTTACAAAAGCTTTACGGATTGATATGCATTTTCTGTAAGTTTTATCAAAATTCTGCGTTTTCTCTACTACTAACAAAGCCTTATGAACCTATCAAATTTCATTCCAAATTTGCCTCTATTCCATGATTCTATTTCTCTTGAATTTTGATTCAGAAAATTCACTAATAGAGACGTATCGATGGTGAGACTTTCGGAGAATTTCTTCAAATGAGCGCTAATTAGGTCCCCTGGAACCCATTTCCATGGTCAGTTAAAGTCTTTATATATATATATATATATATATATATATATATATATATATATATATATATATATATATATATATATATATATATATATATATATATATACATGTATCCAAGCGATAACTCAAAAAACACTTCACTGATTTGGACCAAATTTGAGAACTACCATTATTTTGCTAACGGCTTGGATGAGTTCGTTCATCAAATCTTAGCGGACAATTTCCTTTATAAAAAATTAAAAAATATTTTCTAAAACGCAATATCTCTCAAATTGTTTAAGTAATTGAAACGAAAATTTACAACTTAAAAGAACATAGGCAGACGTGATTGTGTACTAATTTTCAAGTCGTCTGATTAAAGGAAAATAAAGTTATTCGAAATTAATAATAAAATAATCCACGACATCACTTCAGATTCTGTAATGCAATATTTACAATGTTGGACAAAGACAGATGACGTTATCTGCACTGCTATGCTATTTAAATTAATCGTAGATAAAAATTTAAACAATGGAAGTTGTTGCAAGATGTCAGACTGGAGAACATTGTGAGAGATACGACAGGGACGCCATCTCGGTGCAGGAGCAGGTAGTATGTTGTCACGACAGCTCTAGTTGACACAAAATGTTATAGATAGAGCTGTGTATAATGTACAGCCAACTAACAATTTTGTAAATTGTCAGACTTGGACCATTTCTTTCCTAATACCGGGACAAAGTTTGCGTCCAAAAGCGCTAAATTTTAGCATGTGAATATATACTAATAAATAATAGGATTAAAGAAAGTGATTCAATTTTTTTAAAAGCAAGCTAGAACGACGTTTCATTATGTATAAATATTAAGCTTCGCATTCTTCACGTTCACGGTATTTAAAACTAAAAGCCCCTTTCTCTCTCCTAGTTTAATCTGACCACAGGTAGCTATTTGTCACAGAGAAACCTGTACGCTTTGCTCATCGCATAACCTTGAAATCGACTCCGCTGATGCCAATTGCTAATACCTTATTAGGATCTTATAATATAAAACAACTAGGTGTCTATATACTAATACAAATAGTAGGTAAATAATAACCCAACTTTTAATTTTAACTTAACTTTAACTGAACTAGATTGTAGATATTGTATGTATTACCAAGTGAACTGTATACAGAATTCACTGGTACGTATTACCAAAGTGAACCAAATTATTTTAAGAAGAAATATATCTACCTTAAACTAATACAGTAAGTACTTATAATATCTAGGTAGGTACTACAAGGTACATACATTACTAGTTAAATTATATACACAGATGTTTAGGTTAAATTATTAATATTTTAATTTCAAAATTTTGTATCTATATATATTTCATTTTCAGAAAGTATGGATACAGCAATAGTAAATAAGTGTTGAAAAGACTTCAAGTGAGTTATGGTAGCGAATTTTCATTAAAATGTTTTAAATGGTTATAACCCAATTTCCCATTAAGCTAGAATCTTCAGTTTTGATACATAGTAAAACCTATATGAAAGAAGCGTGGATGCTAAATTTAAAAAATAATACGATGAGCTCCACAAATAATTACATATTTGTTTTAAAAAACCTTTTTTTGTTATTTTGTTTTGCAGAAACTGGCTCGATTGAGTTGATTAAAAATGATCATTCAAGCGATTAATATGGAAAAATAGTTACCTGCCACCTGTAATTTTATAGATGCATTTCGTTTGTAAATAAAAATTAAATCTTTGGTAAATTTGCAGATTAGCACATGGGGGGTGTTTACAAAAATATGTTCAGAAATATACTTAGAACCCCTTCTCGATGCTCAAACCATAAGATGGTTTTCTTGCAAACAGCCCACCAGAAAGTTACGGGACCAAGAGTGAGTAGGGGGCTGCTGGGCGGAGAAGAATACAAAAAGAAAATGTGAGCTCAAAGTCCAAAAGAAACTGCTTAGTTGGGCCTCCTTAAGCTGCCTTTATCCCATTTTGCAACTATACCTCCGTAAAATCCCGTTTACCGCTCGCAGAAGTTATATTCACCGGAGGTCCCGTTACTTTCTTAGGGGTTGCTCTAAACGATTTTTTCTTGTCTACATTATTCTTGTTTATGCAATGAGGGTTGTTGTAGGCATGCAGGAGGGGAAGGAGAACCCCTGCGACGAAGCAGCGAACCAAGATTTTCAATTTATGTTTAAATTGTTATCTTATTTCATTTTTTTCACTATTTTTCCAAAAATGATTTTGTGGTTGCCTTGTTTGTCAGTCTTACATAGCAAGCTGCAGTATTCTATCATTTTCAAAAAGTATGGATACAGCAACCGTAAATAAGTGTTGGAAAGGGTCTGAGTGCAGTAAGTATATTATGGGAGAAAATTTTCGTAAAAGTATTTCAAATCCGATAGCTCAATAAATTTCCCATTAAGCTAGAATCTTCAATCTTGAACCATAGTAACACCTATGTAAACGCAACGTGGGTACCAAATTAAAGAAAAATAACATAATAAGCTTCGCAAATAACTACAAATTTGATTCAAAAGCCTTTTTTGTTGTTTATTGTGTGCAAAAACTGGATGAGTTGAATAAAACATAACCATCCAAGCAATTAATAAGGAAAAAAATTGACATGCACATTCCCTTTGTAAGCAATAATTTTTTTTCTAAAAAACTTTTGTAACTTTAATGAAATTTGTAACACAACTTTTTTTAAGGCACTTGCAGTACTTACATATTATATCTAAGACCAAACTTTAATTTTTTAGCTCCATATAAAATATAATTTTGTTCAAATAATCACTTACTAAATTTAAAGAATTAGTTTAAATAATATATATTACTAATAGTGTACAATTCTTATGAAAATTGACTACTATAACGCACTTAGTACGTCTCGAAATTTTTTTTAATGACGTTTATACTACATAGTGTTTTACCCTTCTTTATTACGTGCTTTAATCTAATTTATAACTTTTAATCTTTATTTGATAACTTATTGTATTGGCATGGTATCGGTAAAAACTGACTTTGCTGTTCTGTGATTTATGTTTTATTTTTGTAAAAACGTATGTAAAAATACACACTTTTCATGCCCAATACCTGTAATAGCGCTACTTCTCTCTTGTAACCTGATGTAGAAACATATATATATATATATATATATATATATATATATATATATATATATATATATATATATATATATATATATTATTGCATGCATAGACCTAGCGATATTTTTAATAATAAAGTTACTAATAAAAAAAGGACAAAATAGATACCTGGAAGTAAGAATCCACTTTGTTGTCACAGCTACATTCAGATACAGGGGGTAAATTACATTGCAGACTATTATCCAACTGAACCTGAAATTAAATATAATCAACTATATGTATTCGTCAACGAATGGATCATGACATCATTTAAAGTTACCAGATAAGACATAACGAAATTTTTGTATTGCACATATACTGAACAATTCAAATAAATAAATGAACTGCCTAACAATGTACAAAGCTATAGAAGTGATATAAATCCCAAAGACAAAACGTTATAGACAGATATAAAACAAGTTTAATAAACTTTCTTCGGCGAAGTAAAAACTAGTGAATTTTTTTAAGAAATATGTTTCATTATAATTTTGATGAAAATTTGTGAATATGTAAGGAAAAATTATGTAAGGACAGGTAAATTTGTTAAATTAGTGAATTAGGAAAGAGTTTGTTAATAATAATAAGGATGATTAAGGATTGATTTTTGTTGATGAAAATATAGATAGGTTAGAAATTTAAACATACAAACAATTTTGACTAACCTGACTATAAAATCCAATATTAAATTAATATGATCGAAAGGAAATGACTTTCTTTTGACTCATTTCGTGAAATCTATGGTATTATTGAACATATCTGAAACAGAAACAGTAATTGGTTGACAAGCGAATTTAAATAGTAATTAACAAATTTGGTTCGTCATATAAAACAAAAACGAGACGAATCTTAATTTCCGTGAGGATGAAGAGATTGTTAAGAAGAAGGCAAAGGAGAGAACAAGCTAGTAGCTTGCAGATGAAGAAAAATGTTCAAAAAAAGTTAAATAAATGCGTAAACAATAGTCAAAGTGAAATAAAAAAGTTGTACCTACCAGTAAACAACTTTAGAAGAACTTCAAGCAAGGATACCAGTACGTATATCGTAAATAACAGTAAATAATGGAAAATATCAACCCACGCTACAGTTTCAAATCCAGGTATTCCATCAAAGATTAATAAAAACTGCAGTATAATTCCAAACAAGATTGTAAACATTCATTAAGACAATAATAATATGTCAATTTGAGAAGTAAATGTCATATATGAAGCAATTTTGCCAAATATAGGAATATAAATCCAATCTATATAGGAAGTGCTCTAAAGAACCAAAAGAGGACGCTACGCTGGAGATCACGTAAGAAATACAAAACCCTTTCAACCAATTTAAGACTCAATCTCCTATGTTACCAAATTTAGCCAAAGCGGGGTTGCTATGGTGATAGATATAACAAGTGAAAATGATTGGAAGTAAGTAAAAATTAATTAAAGATAATTTCATAAGAAATCTGGACAATTAGAATAAATGTTATCAAAGTTTTAAATAGAATATCGTTCATTTTTCTTTCTACCGCTGTTAGAATGCGTCCATTAACTAATCAATCTTAAAGTAAGTAAATAGGTTCAGCAAATAAAATATAGAGGCTGCAAGTGTGAGAATTTCAGCATTGGGGAACCCAAATAAAAAACATTCCCTGTAGGGAAAGGAGAAACTCAACTATAGCTAGCTGTGGTAAAGTAAATAAACCAATAAAAGGACCAGGTAAATATTTATTATATTAGAAAATCTATAATCAAAAATTGGAATATTGAAAGATATACTTGACATTCAAAAGAAATATGACTTTAGCTATAAAGGCCTAAGTAACGGCTGTCCTAAAATTAACAAACATTCGTGTATAAATTAAGACATTTAATTCAATAAGAGTAAAAAACAAAAGGCGCCCAACATAAATACACAATCAAACATAATATTTACAAACACATTTATTCAATATAAAATACAATTGCGAATATATTCACTTTCTATAAAATACACACAAAAATATACATTATTAACAATATAAATACATATAAACTTAGATAAAATACATAATATTCAAATGTACACCTTGAAACACTAGAGATACAATATAAATAATACAATAAATAAAAACACCCTACAAATACTTTAATTAGCGAACAAAACGTAGGACAAATAAATACAAACACACACAACATAAAAATTACCATAATTGACACCCAATCTTGGGGCTTTAATTACAAATAAAAACACACATAAACTACAAATACCATATAATATATATATATATATATATATATATATATATATATATATATATATATATATATATATATATATATATATATATATATATTGGCCTGTGCAATGCACCACTGTCTAAATACACCAATATATAAAGATATACAAATTGAAACAGACCCTGAATATGTGTTCTTGGGGGCCTAGATCGCCGGGTTCTAAAAAACACTAAATATATTATTTGTTTGATTTTGGACTAAATAAATAATAAACGAGATATATAAACGCATGTTGCACAAGACTAACAATAAGAATTACTCGTTGCTCTCTTTCTGTTTCCTTCTGCTTTATAAAGCCTTCAGTGTGTGCTCAACAAATAATTGATCAAAACGATCAGATTCACGCCAGTTCAAGTAAGAAATGAATCAGGCGTAGTAATTCTCTTGAATTAATGATTCCGTGGAACTGCACTTGGCCATTTCCAGCTGGCTGCACATGCAGGATAAATAAAGAGAAAATCTCTAGCGGCGAATGGAATTTTCCTTTTATTATTTTTTAACACCATAGATAACGGCTCAGTGAGGTAAATAACCGAAAGGGGATTAGGACGACGTGGTCAGAGGGTCAATACCGCAATGTTGGAGTTTCGCACTGTGGTTTTTAGAGATAAAATCACCTTTGGGTCTTTCTTCTACAGACCGTTAACATTAAATGGCTTTATGTTACAACGTGGATCTAACGATAACATCAACTATGAGGAAATGACGCCGTGTAAGACAATTTGGACACAACGGAAAGAGCTCAGGTGGATGCCTCGGTAAAGGACGATATAAAAGGGCTAATATTTTACAAGACAGAGTGCATTGTAGAAGTTTATATAAAAAACATTATAAATTTTAGTGTTAGTGCATTTTTGTTGTAAAAATTCACCATTGGAAAGATCCCGACTTTTAAAAATTGAAAAAAATGTCTTTAAATGAGCGCGAACTAGGCCTCCTACTGAGATCTTCTCTGCATAAGGGGTGTTGAAGTATGATGTCGAGTATCTGGAAGGCAATTAGAAGTCGTTATAGTTGGTCGAAGCTGGAGATACCGTGAGAAACACGAAGGGCCATATGGCCTGAACATTCTTACAAACAAGGAAAATAGAACAATGCTTGCGGATTTTGTATTAACCGCAAATCTTTATGTCAATGTTTGGAAATATGCAGCTTATGAGTTACGTATTTTAATTATAGATGTCTCTTTGTGAAATAAATGGCTTCCCACTTGCTTTCACGCCTTAATCCATCCTGGTAGCCCAGAAAATTAGTCATCCTTAGTAAGCAAATGTAGAGGCCTTTAAAGTAAGGTAAGTGAATACATTTCAGGTCACCCGTAGTAATTTAATTTAGTCCGGGATTTATTACATATTAGTCAACAATGCAAGACAGACTAAGATGCATTTCCTTGAAATAAAATGTTTAAATTAGGTATTACACAATATCATTTTAGTTGTATCCTTGCCTTTTGTTTAGTTTTCTTTTGTTTGTAAAATTTGATTAGCCTTTCGGGATATTACAATATATATATATATATATATATATATATATATATATATATATATATATATATATATATATATATATATATATATATATATATATATGTATATATATATATATATATATATATATATATATATATATATATATATATATATATATATATATATATATATATATATTAACTTAAAAAAATTGTGGACAAGCCGTCAGTTGCAAAATAAAAACTATTTATTAAATGCCGAGCTTTCGGAAAAGTTCATTCCATTCTCAAGGCTGCAACATGGAAAGAAAAAAAGTTTACAATTTACATTGGAAAAATATAAAGGTTTAAAATGCTTACATATAACGTGAGTTCTACTTTAACTAATTATGGAATACCAAACATGAAAAAAACCTTTTTGTAAATTTGACTGAAGTCGAAAAGTGTCAAACTGATATATGCGGCTAACTATTATGTATTTGAATTAGTTTTCTCTTTTTGTCCAGGAAATATAAATAGGTGTGTGTGTTTTGTTTTTTTAAAGTCGGCCTATTTCCGCGACTATGGCCAATCACTGACGCCAGGGAGCAGTTTCACCTTACTATCCTGAAAATTTTGCCGAACCCCTGTCTTTCTGTGAGGAAGGTAGGAATCTTTAACGTGCCCAACGTCGCATGGACACGGGACCGACGGCTTTACCCCCTCCCCCTTCGAAGGGCGGAACGTGCAGACATTCAACTTGCTCAAATACAATGCCAGAACCTTGGTTGATGTTAATGTTACAGTTAGTACTGAAAAAGTGAAAGGAGAACCCTGGGATCGAACTCAGTACCCTTGTGTTTAGAGGCTCACGTTCTTGCCCCCCAAATAGGGGTAGTGATTTCTAAAATTATTATTTGAATATGTCAGGATGACAGTTTTCTACTTCAATCAAAGTTACAAAAAGGTTTTTTCATGTTTGTTATTCCATCATTAGTTAAAGTAAAATTTGCGTTATATGTAAGTATTTTAAACTTTTATATTTTCCCTATGGAAATTGTAAACTTTTTTTTCTTTTCATGTTGTAGCGTTGAGAATGGAATAAACTTTTCCGAAAGCTCGGTATTTAATAAAGAGTTTTTATTTTGCAACTGACGGCTTTCCCACATTTTTTTTAAGTAAATAACAATATTACCGTCACAAAAAACTGAACACTATATATATATATATATATATATATATATATATATATATATATATATATATATATATATATATATATATATATATATATATCGCAGGCATGTTTCGACAAATTTAGTGCCAATTCAGGAACATCAGGGACATAATAATTTTCAGATAGCGCAGCTCTAAAGCGCTCTGTTAGAACATGAAGACATTTTCGGTGAGCTTTGATTATACCAGTTACCTATCATCGTTAGTTTCATACTGATTTTACATTAAAATATATACCGCAAGGACCTCAAGTCAGTCGCCACCCTCTTAGCTTTTTAGTGAATTTTTTTAAAAACAATTCACTAATGAGGATATCGCGACTTTGGAATTTTGAAAAAAATTATAGATTAGCGCTATTTAGGACGCGTGGAACCCAAATCCGAAGTCGGTTTCAGTCTATTTAGGTTTATATATATATATATATATATATATATATATATATATATATATATATATATATATATATATATATATATATATATGTATTTATGTATTTATGTGTCACACCGATAACTCAAAAAATAATGCGCCGATGACAATCATATTTGGTGAATGTCTTCCTTTTGCAAGTGACTCGGCTAAAATCGTTATCCAGGAAAATCTGCTCAGTACAAATATATTAAACAGTGCTTTGTTTTAATTAGACAGCCGGATTCTGAGCTGACTTTTAATGTATCTAATTTCGACCACGTTAATTATCATGCATTTTTGTATATTTTCAAACAATACAGTTATTTTTATGATATATGGTGCATTGTTTCTACTATATAGGTCATAATGGTAACGAAATTTGATGCCTACTTTCTTAAAAAAACGAATTTGCTATTTAGAACAGTTTTATGAAAAATCACTACCATAACCCACTTGCTGCGTCCAGACTTTTTTTAGTTTTCATGTCTACCAAAACATATTATACAAAATTTTCATGGTAAAATACCCCTCTATTCGGATCTCCGGGAGAGGGGTGTACAGGGGGCGCCAGCATCAAGATTTAGCATATCCTTCTCGAATATATGTGGCCTAAATTCTAATCTGAACTCCGTCCACCATTTCCTCCAGGCTAATAGGCCCCAACTCCTCTTCCTGACCTAAACCCAAATCAGTGCCAAAACAGCCACTAATCACCTTAATTTACCTGGGTATGAACTCCTTACTTCCTTTAGATTGCATGGAGGCGTGTGCGCATACGTCCGTAGCCATCTAACCTGCACCAGACTCCCCAATTTAGAAGCTGGAAGAAAAGACATACTATGGATAAAACTCTCTCTCGGGTCTGCAACTAAATTTATCTGTTGCATTTACCTATCACTTTCAGACAACAACTTTGTCCAGCTCTTTCACTACCTCTCTGAAAAAACAGACTATCTGGTTTCTGATTATCCTTCCCCCGAGTGACTTCTTGGTGACTTCAATGTCCATAATAAGGAACGACTAGGATCTTCAAAAACCGATCCACAAGGGAGAGCAGCGGAGGCCTTTGCAGTCAGAAATTCTTTAGCCAATATTGTTCAGCAACCTACTTACTTTCCTCGCATCCCAACACACAGCTCAAATCCCTTGGATCTCCTTCATACTACAAAACCTAAATGACCTAAAATGACTTTTATTTATAAAAAAAGGGCGTATAAAATTAAGTAGCACTTGAAATACATTTAGCTTTGATGTATATGTTATGATAAAATATACACATATAAAATATATACATTATGCATTTTTTTATGACAAAACAACAACATTGTCTACGTACATATTGGTAGTATCTTGTTCGTTACAATAACACACTGGCTGTGTCCGTATTTTTAAATTTGGATTTTAATTGAATACTTACCTTACTCGTTACCATAACGCACTTGCTGAATCTGTAATTTGAAATTTAGTTTCTCAGGCAAGGCCAGAGTAATAAAGAGAAGGTAGTGGCACCACGAGAATCTGGCTGGTACAGAGAGCTACATTTTGTGATTATCCCTAACCTCGGCTAAGAGCTTCTACGAGTCTTAGTTTACGTTCATCTGAAGAAAATTTTCAAAAGTCTCAAAAACTCATCATAATCGAATTCTATGCAAATTCGCTAGAAAGCTGTTTTACACAAAAATGAGGAAAACAATCCACGAGAACGTTCTAAAAAATTGTTTACAAAAATCCACCAGCATTTTCCAAAAAAATGTTTCCACACAAATTCGCTAAAACCAAATACTTCCACAAAAATGGGTTAAAAAAATGTTAAGTAAAAAAAATTCTTATCAACATTTTCTTAAACACAAAGCACAAAAATTCATTAAAACATTATTTTCCGTCAATTTCGTTGAAAAATATTTCATCAAAACTTCCCTAAATATTCTTTTACACAAAAATTTGAAACAAAATTTTCTTTCAAAAAAAGAAAATTCGCTATTTCAAAAAGATGATGTACATGAAATGTCGTTCATAAAATACATAAAAAATAAAAACTCTGATCTAAATACAGACGTAGAGATTTTCATGTGACTTTACAGGAAAAACTTTCGTTTCCTTGACGATGCTGTATAAAGCAAAATCGGTCGCAGAGAATAAAACAAGCACTTGTGAAGCCACATGAGAAGTCTCTACGGCTGTATTAAGTATGGAACGGTTTTACCAAGTTAGGACATTAACAAGCAACCAGATCTGCTATTCAAACTGAATTAAGGCTTAAAAGATGTTATCTCACCTCTAGTGAATTTTTTTATACAACATTCTTCAGAACTACACAATCTAGTCATATAACGGAAAAACGAAATAAAAGACTAAGTCACTACTATGATCGGACTCGTCTTATATAAGTCTATTATTTAATGATAAACAGTTTCTCGGAGAGCCATGCTCTTCATGACAGATAATAGTATTACATATAACATGTAGAAACGGTGTCGCCTGTTAAATTTCTGCCCTCTTTACTATTTATAGAAAACAATTTTGATTTTAAATGGAGTTTTTGTAGTACTTTGATTAAATGAACGAAAGTAACAGCTAAGGAACAAATCTAAAATCTTCTTAGTGATTAAATTAGATATTTTTCACTCACAAAGCGCGTTGGTAAGCCTACCAGAATTATGAAATTTAACATTCCAAAAGCTTATAACTTTTTTCCTTCAATATAGAGATCTGAATTTTGGCACGTGGATTATACTTTACAACAGAAACGGCCGTGCCAAACTTGGTTGCAGTAGCTTTGTTATTTACGGAGATCTAATTTTTTCAAAATAGGCCCGTTATTTTCTGAGTTATCGGTGAAAAAATTAGATCTCCGTAAATAACAAAGCTACTGCAACCAAGTTTGGCACGGCCGTTTCTGTTGTAAAGTATAATCCACGTGCCAAAATTCAGATCTCTATATTGAAGGAAAAAAGTTATAAGCTTTTGGAATGTTAAATTTCATAATTCTGGTAGGCTTACCAACGCGCTTTGTGAGTGAAAAATATCTAATTTAATCACTAAGAAGATTTTAGATTTGTTCCTTAGCTGTTACTTTCGTTCATTTAATCAAAGTACTACAAAAACTCCATTTAAAATCAAAATTGTTTTCTATAAATAGTAAAGAGGGCAGAAATTTAACAGGCGACACCGTTTCTACATGTTATATGTAATACTATTATCTGTCATGAAGAGCATGGCTCTCCGAGAAACTGTTTATCATTAAATAATAGACTTATATAAGACGAGTCCGATCATAGTAGTGACTTAGTCTTTTATTTCGTTTTTCCGTTATATGACTAGATTGTGTAGTTCTGAAGAATGTTGTATAAAAAAATTCACTAGAGGTGAGATAACATCTTTTAAGCCTTAATTCAGTTTGAATAGCAGATCTGGTTGCTTGTTAATGTCCTAACTTGGTAAAACCGTTCCATACTTAATACAGCCGTAGAGACTTCTCATGTGGCTTCACAAGTGCTTGTTTTATTCTCTGCGACCGATTTTGCTTTATACAGCATCGTCAAGGAAACGAAAGTTTTTCCTGTAAAGTCACATGAAAATCTCTACGTCTGTATTTAGATCAGAGTTTTTATTTTTTATGTATTTTATGAACGACATTTCATGTACATCATCTTTTTGAAATAGCGAATTTTCTTTTTTTGAAAGAAAATTTTGTTTCAAATTTTTGTGTAAAAGAATATTTAGGGAAGTTTTGATGAAATATTTTTCAACGAAATTGACGGAAAATAATGTTTTAATGAATTTTTGTGCTTTGTGTTTAAGAAAATGTTGATAAGAATTTTTTTTACTTAACATTTTTTTAACCCATTTTTGTGGAAGTATTTGGTTTTAGCGAATTTGTGTGGAAACATTTTTTTGGAAAATGCTGGTGGATTTTTGTAAACAATTTTTTAGAACGTTCTCGTGGATTGTTTTCCTCATTTTTGTGTAAAACAGCTTTCTAGCGAATTTGCATAGAATTCGATTATGATGAGTTTTTGAGACTTTTGAAAATTTTCTTCAGATGAACGTAAACTAAGACTCGTAGAAGCTCTTAGCCGAGGTTAGGGATAATCACAAAATGTAGCTCTCTGTACCAGCCAGATTCTCGTGGTGCCACTACCTTCTCTTTATTACTCTGGCCTTGCCTGAGAAACTAAATTTCAAATTACAGATTCAGCAAGTGCGTTATGGTAACGAGTAAGGTAAGTATTCAATTAAAATCCAAATTTAAAAATACGGACACAGCCAGTGTGTTATTGTAACGAACAAGATACTACCAATATGTACGTAGACAATGTTGTTGTTTTGTCATAAAAAAATGCATAATGTATATATTTTATATGTGTATATTTTATCATAACATATACATCAAAGCTAAATGTATTTCAAGTGCTACTTAATTTTATACGCCCTTTTTTTATAAATAAAAGTCATTTTAGGTCATTTAGGTTTTGTAGTATGAAGGAGATCCAAGGGATTTAAGCTGTGTGTTGGGATGCGAGGAAAGTAAGTAGGTTGCTGAACAATATTGGATAAAGAATTTCTGACTGCAAAGGCCTCCGCTGCTCTCCCTTGTGGATCGGTTTTTGAAGATCCTAGTCGTTCCTTATTATGGACATTGAAGTCACCAAGAAGTCACTCGGGGGAAGGATAATCAGAAACCAGATAGTCTGTTTTTTCAGAGAGGTAGTGAAAGAGCTGGACAAAGTTGTTGTCTGAAAGTGATAGGTAAATGCAACAGATAAATTTAGTTGCAGACCCGAGAGAGAGTTTTATCCATAGTATGTCTTTTCTTCCAGCTTCTAAATTGGGGAGTCTGGTGCAGGTTAGATGGCTACGGACGTATGCGCACACGCCTCCATGCAATCTAAAGGAAGTAAGGAGTTCATACCCAGGCAAATTAAGGTGATTAGTGGCTGTTTTGGCACTGATTTGGGTTTAGGTCAGGAAGAGGAGTTGGGGCCTATTAGCCTGGAGGAAATGGTGGACGGAGTTCAGATTAGAATTTAGGCCACATATATTCGAGAAGGATATGCTAAATCTTGATGCTGGCGCCCCCTGTACACCCCTCTCCCGGAGATCCGAATAGAGGGGTATTTTACCATGAAAATTTTGTATAATATGTTTTGGTAGACATGAAAACTAAAAAAAGTCTGGACGCAGCAAGTGGGTTATGGTAGTGATTTTTCATAAAACTGTTCTAAATAGCAAATTCGTTTTTTTAAGAAAGTAGGCATCAAATTTCGTTACCATTATGACCTATATAGTAGAAACAATGCACCATATATCATAAAAATAACTTTATTGTTTGAAAATATACAAAAATGCATGATAATTAACGTGGTCGAAATTAGATACATTAAAAGTCAGCTCAGAATCCGGCTGTCTAATTAAAACAAAGCACTGTTTAATATATTTGTACTGAGCAGATTTTCCTGGATAACGATTTTAGCCGAGTCACTTGCAAAAGGAAGACATTCACCAAATATGATTGTCATCGGCGCATTATTTTTTTAGTTATCGGTGTGACACATAAATACATAAATACATATATATATATATATATATATATATATATATATATATATATATATATATATATATATATATATATATATATATATATATATATATATATATATATATATATATATATATATATATATATATATATATATATATATATATATATATAAACCTGTAAAGACTGAAACCGACTTCGGATTTGGGTTCCACGCGTCCTAAATAGCGCTAATCTATAATTTTTTTCAAAATTCCAAAGTCGCGATATCCTCATTAGTGAATTGTTTTTAAAAAAATTCACTAAAAAGCTAAGAGGGTGGCGACTGACTTGAGGTCCTTGCGGTATATATTTTAATGTAAAATCAGTATGAAACTAACGATGATAGGTAACTGGTATAATCAAATCTCACCGAAAATGTCTTCATGTTCTAACAGAGCGCTTTAGAGCTGCGCTATCTGAAAATTATTATGTCCCTGATGTTCCTGAATTGGCACTAAATTTGTCGAAACATGCCTACCTCATTAACCTACATCCATCTCGGGCCATTTAATTATACAATACAACCAGATAGGAACTCCAAGTGTAAATTTATTTGCGTTGATCAAACGCGCTGCACTGCACACATGGCAATCATGCAAGCATTTAGCACGCTGCATCTGATACGCTTTGACATGGGCCATAACGGCCTGTGACGTTTGGCAGGAGTGCACCTATACACATGATGCGTTGGTCCATGCTCGAGCGTTGTTATTAAGTTAAAGGAGATAGATAAAGCTCTATCGTCAGGTCATTAGATTGGTAATGTAGTGTGGCTCAAACAATTCCATTAGTTCCGCTACATGAAGCAAGGCCTAACGGATCTGTCAGCGAAACGGCCGTGGAACATGGACTCAACAGCCATTCATTTTCTGCACTCACTGACTTGATCCTAGATTCTCCCACTGGCTTACGATATGTGTTTAGAACTTGAAGGGTGCTGATCGTTTATTTCTCGATGTATTTCTCGGCTGAGCGTCTTCGGAGAGAAACTGGTTGGGTGGAACTATGTTTTCAAGTAGTTCGGATGCACGTTTGCCATAAAGAACATCTCTCACTAAATTGTTTCGTAACCATATGGGCTCGAGTATTCCAATAAGGGAGTCGTTGAGACAAAGGCACAGAACAGTTTTCAAAAGGGACAAGGAAATATTTGCAATGTTATTTAAGTAGCAATAGATAGAGAATATTCTGTTCATTCAAATATATTAAGTATTTAAAGTTAATGTAATTCATTCACTATTATTTCCCCAATTTACTTGACGTATTTCATACTGAATACATAAGTAAATACTTTTATTCTGGCTACACCAGTGCTGCTCACTAGTGAGAAGCCTTTTATATATTGAAAATATGACTTTAAATGATCAAAAAATAGGAATCCTAGAAGGCATATCTGAGGTCAGTTTTAGTTTTTATACGTTTATATATACACAGTGGTCACGCTTAGCTGGCTCACAGTTGGTCAAATTAAAAAAAAAAACGTGCGCCATTTTAGACTTATTCATAACCAGAGGACAAACTATGAATATATCCTATAACTCCTGAAATATCTTAAAAGAACTGAGAACTTGATTTATCTTATTTCTTTGATATCTAATATATTATCAGATCGACTGTAAAATTGGTAGGTTTTTGTAATTGATTATAAGCGATTAAACGTGTGAGTTAGAATATATAGGGTGGGTCATTGAAAAGAAAATAGACCGATTTGCCCCCGAGAATTTTTTTTTAAGATACGCTGAAATACGTCAATTTTAATAGTGAGGGGGACATGTTTTGACATAAAACTCAACTTTGTCAGATCAACCACTTAAGGGTGGTGATAACAAACCTTAAGTTTTTAATAGGGAACATGAGTCGAGTGTTACATCATTTGAAAGCTCTTTCTTTTCTAAATTCAGCACACTAATTTTTTTGGAAGTTTTAGCAATTTGTTTGAAGATTGATCACAGTTGAAAATGCAAAAACGCATTTCACTCATTCCGATAAGAAATATGCTGATAGTCAATGAATTGTTGGTTTGTAAACAAAAAATTGACTATCAGAACATTTCGTATCGGAATGAGAGAAATGCGGTTTATTATTTCAGTTTATCGGTCGGTTTGACACTTGATAGTCCCACCGAAATTTAATTTCACAATGGTGTATTCTGTAGAAGAAAGAGCTGAAATAATTACTCTTTTTTTAAAAAACGAAGACTGTACCAACGGTACCGCAGACATGTTAACACAAAATACATTTTGGAGTTAGTTGCAAAGTTTCGACAAACTGGTCCAGTAGCCAACAAAAAAAGGGATCCTGAACTTTAATTTCCGGTTAGAAATGAGACTTCTGAGATTGAAGTTTTATGACAAATTGCTGCAGACCCAACTTTGATCACAAGTAAATTGGCTACTGTTTCAAACATCAAAAGAAGAACTATCCAGCGAATATTGAAGCATCATAAATTTCTCTCGTATAAAATTAATCTTGTACAACAACTGAATGAAGATGATTTTGATGGGCGGCTGGAGTTTTGTGAAGTTATGACTGCCCGAATACCTGATAACGGGAACTTTCTGTTCAATATCTGTTTTTCACACGTGTACGTTTTTATTAAACTCTACAATTAATCGTCATAATTGTCGTTATTGGGCAGATAATAATCCAAAAAAATTTCACAAATTCCACATTCAAACTCCACAGAAATTGAATGTCTGGACTGGCATTTTTGGAGACCGTTAAATCGTACCAATTTTTCTTGATTGCAATTTGAGTGGCGAAACGTATTTGGAGTTACTAGAAGATATCGTTTACCCTCTACTAATTGTTAAAAATGATGATCGCTCTCAAGAAAAGCAATTAGTGTTTCAACCAAATGGAGCTCCTCCGCATTTTTTAGAACGTGTTGAACGTTTTGAACAGAGAGTTTCTAGAGCAATGGATTGGGCGTAGAGGTGCTATTGAGTGGTCCACTAGATCACCCGATTTAACTCGTTTAGACTTCTTTCTATGGGGTCGTTTAAAGAGTAGAATTCTTGCAACAGAACCGGAATCTGGAAGAATTAAGACGACGCATTGTTGAAGAATGCCATATAATAACTCCACAAATGCTCCAGAATGTCAGAGCTCGTTTTAAACAAAATGTGTACTTTTGTATGGCAGCTGGTGGTCAACAATTTGAACACTTACTTAACTGAATGAACATTTTTGACCGTCTGGTTTTGTCTTTTAGTTTTTTTTAACGAAAAATTTACTAATTAGTGCATTTCTTATCACAATGAATGAAATAGGTTCTGACAACCCCAACTGTGAATAATTTTTCAACGAGTTGATGAAACTTAAAAATTCAGAAGAAAAAGAGCTTTCAAATGATGTAACACTCGACCAATGTTCCCTATTTAAAATATAAGGGTTTTTGTCACCACCCTTAGGGGGTTGATGTGACAAAGTTGAGTTTTATGTCCAAACATGTCCCCCTCAATATTATAATTGACGTGTTTCAGCGTTTCTTAAAAAAAAATTTAGGGCGCAAATCGGTGTTTCATTTTCAATGCGCCACCCTGTATATAAGCTTAATAGATTTTCAGTTTCCATGAACAAGTTTTGTTTTTATTATAGGCACCATATAAGATTTTTCCACCGTTGGATAAAGTACCACATTATGAATCCAGCTCTGTATGACACATTACTCGGCGTTAGTTAACTCCATTAAGCCGCGATACTAAATTATATATACACAAATCATGTTTCAATGGATGGCATGATAGATACCTTCAACTCCAAGTTTGAAATTACCATCTTAAAGTTAAGTGTTAAAAGTTTGTGGTGTGCCCACAAGGGCCCTGCGGTAGATAAGCGTCAAATTATTTTTCAGTACATAGTGTCAATTAATACAAATCTGGGTCGTGACATTTGTTCGAGCAAGTTAAATTTCTGCAGGTTCCGCCGTTCGAAGGAGGCGTAATAGTAAGCCAGTCACAAATAACCACCGTGTATATACAGGCAGTCCGAGAAATACGTATAAAACTTATTCCTCGCGTAAGAGAATCCATCTGACCCACTTTATCTATATCCAAAAGTGTACAGTCCCTTAGAGGGGGCTTTAAAAATAGACATTTTTCTTAGCTCGAATTTGGCTTAACCTCTTGATTTCAAGACTAGATGCATTCTCGCAACAATTAGAACCGTAGACCGGTTTCGCTCTCATTAGAGCTCTTCAGTACGTCATACTAATTGTAGCAAAACTGCACCAAAAGTAATACGGCTATAGTATAGCCAGCCTTAAAATACTCAGTGAGTGGTGGAGGTGCCGCCATCTAGTTGCGAAATCAAGTAGTATGTTGTCACGCCAGCTCCAAATAACACAGTGTTAAAAAATAGAGACTGTATACAACTAACTAACAATTTAGAAAATTGTCAGCCCTGGCCCTTGTCTACCCCAAAATAGGGAAAAAGTATGTAAGACTAGATGCATTCTCGCAACAATTAGAACTGTAGACCGGTTTCGCTCTCATTAGAGCCCTTCAGTACGGCATACTAATTGTAGCAAAAATGTACCAAAAGTAATACGGCTATAGTATAGCCAGCTTTAAACTACTCAGTGAGTGGTGGAGGTGCCGGCACTTAGTTGCGGAACCAAGTAGGTGGCGGCACGTCCACTGAGTATTTTAAAGCTGGCTATACTATAGCCGTATTACTTTTGGTGCATTTTTGCTATAATTAGTATGCCGTACTGAAGAGCTATAATGAGAGCGAAACCGGTCTACGGTTCTACTTGTTACGAGAATGCATCTAGTCTTACATACTTTGTCCCTATATTGGGGTAGAAATGGGCCATGGCTGACAATTTTCTAAATTGTTAGTTAGTTGTATACAGTCTCTATTTTTTTTTTTTCGAGCGGGCGTGACAACATACTACTTGGTACCGCAACTAGGTGGCGGCACGTCCACGACTCACTGAGTACTTTTGATTTCAATTTTGACACAGGTATTTTCCATTGCGTACTGCACAATTTCACTGAGTTTTCAAAATTTGAAGTACAGGGTAGCCTATTTTTGACAGTTTTGTACTCTTCTTATTTAATAAAAGAGTATGTCGCCAACGACTTTGAGATTTTCTTGTAAGTAGTACATTTGATTTGAAAACTTTTTTGTCTTCAGAAACTGCTATTAGTTCAGCGGTTTAACAGAAAAAAAATGCAAATAACATCATGCATCAGCTAATTTGTTAGAAAAATATGGTAATAGTAAAGGGGTTCTATAGTAAATGTTCAAAATAACTTGATAACATTGGTATTGCTAAAATTTATGACACAGGTTATATTAAAAATTATATATTTATTTAAGCCGATAATAGGCATTTAAAGAAATATCAATTAAGTTTCCTTCTGGAAATCTTTTGTATAACTTAAATGATATTTGTAATACAGGTTTATTTTAAAGAGACTTACACTATCTACAGTTATAGAAGAAATTTATTTTTAAGCTACATAGGAAATTGAGTATCGGAAATTTTTCTCAAAAGTAGTTAGAACGCAAGATTTTTTTAAAATAGAGAGATATCGGTGGTAACACTTTCGAAAGAACTCTTCAAATGTGCTCGTACTAGGACCTGTAAAATCAATCTTCAAGGTCTGTGTAAGTTTAAAGTAATAACTTTACTACTATGCCTTATAATAATAGTGTACAGTTCTTATGAAAATTCGCTACTATAACGCACTTGCTACGTTCCGAAATTTTTTATTGTTAATGAAGTTATAGTTACGTTTTTTATCCCCATTTGTTATTAAGTAAAATAAAGTGCAACTAAACAGAGTCAGCGACGTTATTAGTTAGTGGTACGTCTATACTGTGTCAGGAACCCATGATACTCCCATCAATTTCATTTATTTTCAGAAAACTTTTAAATCTTTCCAAAAAAAATAATCTAGCACAATAAAATTTGGTACACATTAGATTTTACTTTTCTAGTTGAGATGGAATTAAGTTTTAGCATTGAAAAATCTTTCGCTCCTATCAAAGCAAAGAAGAACCCAAAACTAAAAGTTGTTTTATAATCAACATAATTTATTCAATTTCATAGTTAGCGATACGACCATATCATTTCAAAATTAATTAGTTTGATGAAGCTCTTAGTTGTGTTGCATAATTAATACATATATCCTATTGCCTTATTGTCTGAATATTCCATATATTTTACACTGACCGTAGCATTAAACATTTATTCTGGTCCTCTGGTGTATTTTGTATTAAATTGTGACACAGTTGAAGTAGACTCCATTGGGGAATGGACTGAAGGAGTACAGAATTACACACAGCGAGTTAGCTGTCGTCCGGTCCATGCACTGTCTATATATTATAGTTATTCTACTTTATTTGCTTAGCAGACTTAATTTATTTTGCAATACCTGCGGGCCATTCTGGCTTTTACGCCCTTTACAGCTGCGATGTTTCCTGCAATCCAGAGTGAATGTAATTCATTTACTGTTGGACGTGACATAATGTTCTTTTACTTTATTTCACTCAGAAAGTGTCCGCATGGTTAGTCTTCTCGGTCCTCCATTCAGGAACGCAAGAAGTATTTACTTTAATAAGCTCTCCAGCTGGATATTTGATTCAATTTTTACAGTAAGTCTTTATTAAAATCAACGAATATATTGTAACAACAGAAACCATAAGCAATTGCCGTAATGCTGCATGTAAACCTCATATGAATAATCCTAAATATGTTACATCTACGGCACTGCTTATGTTCTTTCGCAGGTAGTCGGTCCATAAATGTAGAGGCTGGTCCAACAACAACAAAAATTGACATATTTCGTTTGGTGGAAATATCTAAATTATTAAATTATTTAATTATCTATGGGACGTGCTTCTGCCGGTCTTTCCTGTGAAGTGATCTATCAGCCGACTTACCATAGGCGGCAATTTTTTTTTCTTACAATTTTTATTATTACTATATTTAGCAATATATACATGTTTAACGAATTTCTCGTAACACGAAAAATGCACTCATGAAGAGATCTATATATATATATATATATATATATATATATATATATATATATATATATATATATATATATATATATATATATATATATATATATATATATATATATATATATATATATATATATATATATATATATATATATATATATATATATATATGTTACGTTCTACGGGGTTTTGGATTTGTTGGCTAACAAAACACAGCTTTTCAAACTACTAATTTATTATAACCAACTATTTTCCAACACCAGTATCAACTAAAATATTTCTTTCTCTTACTAAATGTTCATATAACTGTATTCCACTATTCGCCTTCTATGATCGCATCTTATACACAAACACTTACTGCTGACTCGCTTAATACTCTGTGATCACTTATTCTACACCACACTAATTTAATACTGAACTAACTTACTCTGTGTACTGCTCGCCCATTTATAATGTCCATAGTGATTCTAGACCTTCTACACTGTTCTACACCCGTCACTTCTGGTCACTTCTAGAAATATCATTCCAGAGTGTTAGCTGTTACCAACACACTACAATTGACCATAGAAGTAACAAAGTCCATAAACTTAATTCTCATAGACAAATGTGTCACTGCCCCCCTTTTATATTCGATCACCCCAGTCGAATTCTGAGATTTCTTGGTATGGCGTAAGTCTGTGTATATGGACTACCTTCATCTGGCTCTTCGGGCTCCTCTGAATGCAATAGACAACGTCATTGATCCTTTTGACTACATTATAAGGATGTTCCCATAATTTCTGTAGTTTCGGTGACCGTTCCTTGCGTCGTACTCAATTGTAGAACCACACACGATCTCCTTCTTTAAAACCAGCTGGATTAGCTAGCACGTCATAACGGATCTTCATGCGGTCGCTTTCCATTCCTGTATGCATTTCGACAGCAGTTGATGGTTTTCCTTCTCGTCAATATGTCGGAACTTTCTTTGAGAGAAGTTTTTACGTGATGCTGGCTCTTCAGTGTAATTGTTTTTGTTCTGGTGTTTCTACTTGCAAAAATATATCGGCGGGCCCTATGCACCCTGACGGCACCGGCTCTGTTCCAACCAATATGTTCACTGACCTTTTTCTGGGTTGGCTTCACATTTACATGCTCTTTACACCCTTCATCTCGTACTTCTCTCATAATTTCTTCTCCACTTGCTGCTGGATGAGTAACTGGGTCGTCACTTCCTCTCACAGCTCTCTTCACTGGAATGGCATTTTCACGGCAGACGTTGCTATTTTCCTCTATGGTGATTTTTCCCACTACCAGGTTACTGCCAGGCGACATTATTATTTGTTCACCGCCGATAGTCAGGATGTTAGTGTCAAGATCAAGTTTAGCGCACTGACCCTGAAGTATGTTCAAGCCAATTATAATTGGGTCTGATATGTCAGCGACTATGGCTCTCTGCTTTGCCTTTCACGTCCCAATTTGCAGCTCGACGTCAGCTTCGCCAAATACCTGGATCCCATCACCACCAGCTGCTGTTACTCTGTACACTCTGTCTGGCTCTCTTACCCGCCATCTGGGAACCATGTTGCGGCAAATAATCGTCCTAGGTGCGCCTGTGAAGACGACCATCTGGGTTTTATTACCGCCTACCTATCCGTCTACGACGAGAGCGCTGCCAGAATCGATAACCTGCGCGTGATCTTAGAGCCACTTTGCCGCAGTTCCAGCAGCGCAAGGCATTTGCACGGTGAGCTCTTATTTAATGTCCATCAGACGTCAGCCTTATTTATTCTGCTATTTTCTCTAGTAGCTGCATGATGTTGGATGAATCAGTTTTATTTTCTTCTTGGACTTAGAGACTGCGAACTTTCACACAGCTTTCCAACGCTTGCTTTACCGCTTCAAACTCCAAGGAATGTGCCAAAGCATTGTTCAAATTTTTATGTCTCGCCATCCTCAGCGCCTGCTGAGTGTCGGTGTCTCTAATGCCGTCAATGAAGGTTTGCACCGACAGCTGGTTTAAAACTTCCATCGGAGCTATGGGGTAGGCTAATCGCGTCAGTTTGACAACGTCCTCGTGGGGAGGTTGTAGACTTTCGCCCGGTTTCTGACAACGGTTTTTGAAATGCAATCGATACAACTGTAAATGCTGGTCGCCAAATCTCATTTCTAATTGATGTCTGATGCTGTCAAAACTCAGCGGTTCTTCCCTGGGAGTACCTTGAACAAAATCTAGAGCACCTCCTCTGAGAGCTACAATTAACGAAGTCCCTTTCTCTCTCTCGCCCCAACCATTTGCTGTAGCAGCGGCTTCGAACCGGCGTCACCCCATGGGACTGAGCCATCAAATGTGGGAACCCTAATTCTTAGGTGGCTATCTTTGAGTCTGATGTTTCCCTTGACTAGGGTATCATACTTCTTTTCTAGTGATTGCATATTCTACTATACCTCCGCTTGTACTTCACTTCTTGCACACTCGTCAGCTTGTCATGTACATCGTCGCTGATACCCCTTACTGGACGTTCTACTTGTTGGAAGATGTCGTCTTTTACCTGCTTCATACGTTTGTCCACACACGAAGTAATATTCTCAATTCTGCTGGCTTATTCTTGCATAATTTTCTTTCTTTCTTTATCTGTTCGCCTGGCTTCTTCATCGCTTTTCTCATTTCTTCTTTTGTTTCTTCATCTCTTTTTCTCTTTTCTTCTTTGACTTCTTCGACTTTTTTTCTGGCCTCTTCATATCTTTTGCTCATTTCTTCTTTGACCTCTTCGTCTCTTTTCTAACCTCTTCATCTCCTTTTCTCATTTGTTCTTTGGCCTCTTCATCTCTTTTTCTCATTTCTTCTATCGCTTCTTCGTCTCTTTGTCGCAGCTCTTCTTTAGCCTCTTCATCTCTTTTTCTGGCTCCTTCATCCCATTTTCTGGCCTCTTCTTTCATTTATTTAATCCATTCCAATAGCTGGGCATTTATATTGGCTGTTGCGCTACGTGTCTTAGGCAAAGACGTACATAAAGCTGGTACAGTTTATCCTGTTTGAAGAACACACCCAGTTATGACTTACTGCTGACACTGATCTTCCAGAGATTCTATAAATTTCCCCGTTGTCTAACGAATATTCTGGAAGATATTTCCGCTAGCAGCTTGAAAATCCCACTTCTGGCACCAGTTATTACGTCCTACGCGGTTCTGGATTTGTTGACTAACAAAACGCAGCTTGTCAAACTGCTAATTTATTATAACCAACTATATTCCAACACCAGTATCAACTACAATATTTCTCTCTCTTACTAAATGTCCATAGAACTATATTCCACTATTCGCCTTCTATGATCGCTTCTTAATAATCTATGATCACTTATTCTACCCCCACACTAATTCAATACTGAACTAACTTACTCTGTGTACTGCTCGCCTATTTATACTGTCCATAGAGATTCTAGACCTTCTACACTGTTCTACACCTGTCACTTCTGGTCACATCTAGAAATATCATTCCAGAGTGTTCGCTGTTACCAAGACACTACACCTGACCATAGAAGTAACAAAGTCCATAAACTTAATTCTCATAGACAAATGTGACACTGCCCCCCTCTTATATACGATCGTCCCGGTCGAACTCTGACGTTTCTTGGTATGGCGTAAGTCTGTGCATATGGACTACATTCATCTTGCTCTTCGGGCTCCTCTGAATGCAATAGACAACGTCATTAATCCTTTTGACTACATTATAAGGATGTTCCCATAATTTCTGTAGTTTCGGTGACCGTTCCTTGCGTCGTACTCAATTGTAGAACCGCACACGATCTCCTTCTTTAAAACCAGCTAAATTAGCTCGCACGTCATAACGGGACTTCATGCGGTCGCTTTCCATTCGTATATGCATTTCGACGGCAAAGTTGATGGTTTTCCTTCTCGTCAATATGTCGGAACTTTCTTTGAGAGAAGTTTTTACGTGATGCTGGCTCTTCAGTGTAATTGTTTTTGTTCTGGTGTTTCTACTTGCAAAAATATATCGGCGGGCCCTATGCACCCTGACGGCACCGGCTCTGTTCCAACCAATATGTTCACTGACCTTTTTCTGGGTTGGCTTCACATTTACATGCTCTTTACACCCTTCATCTCGTACTTCTCTCATAATTTCTTCTCCACTTGCTGCTGGATGAGTAACTGGGTCGTCACTTCCTCTCACAGCTCTCTTCACTGGAATGGCATTTTCACGGCAGACGTTGCTATTTTCCTCTATGGTGATTTTTCCCACTACCAGGTTACTGCCAGGCGACATTATTATTTGTTCACCGCCGATAGTCAGGATGTTAGTGCCAAGATCAAGTTTAGCGCACTGACCCTGAAGTATGTTCAAGCCAATTATAATTGGGTCTCATATGGCAGCGACTATGGCTCTCTGCTTCGCCTTTCACGTCCCAATTTGCAGCTCGACGTCAGCTTCGCCAAATACCTGGATCCCATCACCACCAGCTGCTGTTACTCTGTACACTCTGTCTGGCTCTCTTACCCGCCATCTGGAAACCATGTTGCGGCAAATAATCGTCCTAGGTGCGCCTGTGAAGACGACCATCTGGGTTTTATTACCGCCTACCTATCCGTCTACGACGAGAGCGCTGCCAGAATCGATAACCTGCGCGTGATCTTAGAGCCACTTTGCCGCAGTTCCAGCAGCGCAAGGCATTTGCACGGTGAGCTCTTATTTAATGTCCATCAGACGTCAGCCTTATTTATTCTGCTATTTTCTCTAGTAGCTGCATGATGTTGGATGAATCAGTTTTATTTTCTTCTTGGACTTAGAGACTGCGAACTTTCACACAGCTTTCCAACGCTTGCTTTACCGCTTCAAACTCCAAGGAATGTGCCAAAGCATTGTTCAAATTTTTATGTCTCGCCATCCTCAGCGCCTGCTGAGTGTCGGTGTATCTAATGCCGTCAATGAAGGTTTGCACCGACAGCTGGTTTAAAACTTCCATCGGAGCTATGGGGTAGGCTAATCGCGTCAGTTTGACAACGTCCTCGTGGGGAGGTTGTAGACTTTCGCCCGGTTTCTGACAACGGTTTTTGAAATGCAATCGATACAACTGTAAATGCTGGTCGCCAAATCTCATTTCTAATTGATGTCTGATGCTGTCAAAACTCAGCGGTTCTTCCCTGGGAGTACCTTGAACAAAATCTAGAGCACCTCCTCTGAGAGCTACAATTAACGAAGTCCCTTTCTCTCTCTCGCCCCAACCATTTGCTGTAGCAGCGGCTTCGAACCGGCGGAGGTAAACACCCCATGGGACTGAGCCATCAAATGTGGGAACCCTAATTCTTAGGTGGCTATCTTTGAGTCTGATGTTTCCCTTGACTAGGGTATCATACTTCTTTTCTACTGATTGCATATTCTACTATACCTCCGCTTGTACTTCACTTCTTGCACACTCGTCAGCTTGTCATGTACATCGTCGCTGATACCCCTTACTGGACGTTCTACTTGTTGGAAGATGTCGTCTTTTACCTGCTTCATACGTTCGTCCACACACGAAGTAATATTCTCTATTCTGCTGGCTTGTTCTTGCAGAATTTTCTTTGTTTCTCTATCTGTTCGCCTGGCTTCTTCATCGCTTTTCTCATTTCTTCTTTTGTTTCTTCATCTCTTTTTCTCTTTTCTTCTTTGACTTCTTCGACTTTTTTCTGGCCTCTTCATATCTTTTGCTCATTTCTTCTTTGACCTCTTTGTCTCTTTTCTAACCTCTTTATCTCCTTTTCTCATTTCTTCTTTGGCCTCTTCATCTCTTTTTCTGGCTCCTTCATCCCATTTTCTGGCCTCTTCTTTTATTTATTTAATCAATTACAATAGCTGGGCATTCATATTGGCTGTTGCGCTACGTGTCTTAGGCAAAGGCGTACATAAAGCTGGTATAGTTTATCCTGTTTGAAGAACACACCCAGTTATGACTTACTGCTGAAACTGATCTTCCAGAGATTCTATAAATTTCCACGTTGTCTAACGAATATTCTGGAAGATAGTTCCGCTAGCAGCTTGAAAATCCCACTTCTGACACCAGTTATTACGTCCTACGCGGTTCTGGATTTGTTGGCTAACAAAACGCAGCTTGTCAAACTGCTAATTTATTATAACCAACTATATTCCAACACCAGTATCAACTACAATATTTCTCTCTCTTACTAAATGTCCATAGAACTATATTTCACTATTCGCCTTCTATGATCGCTACTTAATACTCTATGATCACTTATTCTACCCCCACACTAATTCAATACTGAACTAACTTACTCTGTGTACTGCTCGCCTATTTATACTGTCCATAGAGATTCTAGACCTTCTACACTGTTCTTCCCCTGTCAATTCTGGTCCCTTCTAGAAATATGGCATTTCTAGGGTAAAGCTAAATATAATTGTTATTATCCAAGATGCGAGAAAAATTGTATACATTACCTATAGGGTGTCTTGAGCTGCATCTTATAAAATTATTTTGACAATCACAGGATGGAACATAAATCGTTGGTGACATTTTTTTTAACATTCCTTATATTTATTATGGCTACGGCAGTGTGCCATTCGCGCATTCTCTCCCACACGTTAATTCACAGTATATATTGTTTATATGAAATGACCTGGCCAGATCAGTATATTTCACAGCTGTCGGTTTTTCTTTTTTCTTCTCTGTTATCTACATTAAATAATAGATTATAATTTTCGAGAAACGAAAAGAAGAATCAATAATAAATGATATTTTATTCAATCGATTGAAAACAAAGGCCCAGCAGTTAGGGTTAACATAAAAAGCCATCGTTAATATTGTAGTATGGTGGCTTAATTTCCAACATCTTCTCGTTAAGTGGCTCTTGATCTCCTTTTCAGCTTATAGGTTGTAAGCTCGAGGTCCTATACATAAAGGTAGTAGAAGTTAATATATGAAATGGGAGATTCTAATCCTCTCCTGTTTGATAAATGGCTTGCCATTCAATCCCCGTTTACATGCAACATGCCCTTTACAAAAGAGTTATCGATTCGTCAGAGGATTAAACTACATCCACGAACGTAAATTTCAACAAAGAAGAATTTTGTTCAACAAGTTAAAGGTTAGAACCTGAGTATAAATGCAGTTATTCTCCAAAAGTTATGAAGGCTGGTCGTCTTGAATGGGGACTATAACCGAAAACAGATTGCAGTTAATGTAGTGGAAATAAAAGGAAGTAACATAAAAGTGACTACGCAACCCCTGAAAACTTTTCTCAGACAAGTGTGAAACTTATTTCTTAAAGGTTGTGGCTCGTCTTTCGATTTCCCCTATGCCGTTTGCTGCGGCGTTGAATTTCTTAATTAGTCACAGTTCATGACTAAACGGTTCCTTTTTGACCTTTGACCCAAGCAGCGACCTACAGAATTAAGGTGAAAGTTATTCTACTCAGGCTACTAGATCCTCGTGAATAACTTGTAATCAGAATTTTCTGATCAGACTTAATTAAAAGTCTGAACTGCTAGTAAAAAGTTATGAATACACAATTATGAGCATTGATATAAGTCTACTAGTAACTCAACTTGACATTTGAGCACAAGTAATTTCGGTCCTTTAAATGAAAAAGACGCAGCAAGTGCGTTATGGAAGTGAATTTTCATAAAAATGTTTTTAATAGCAAATATGTCTCATTAATGCAAGCAGGAATCAATTTGATCACCGGTATAACCTATATAGTAGAAACCATGTACCATATTTTATCAAAATAACTTGTTTGAAAATGTACACAAATTTTGCGAAAATAGACATAAAATATTTACGAGGAAACTCGTTTCCCAGCCGACGCACCTTAGGTTAATAGCAAATTGAGTTACTGAATTTTGAAGCATTTAAAGAAATTTCGCTACCAAAACGCACGCATCATATTTCAATGCAAATGCAAAAATGCAATAAGGGTGTTCAAAAAAAGTTGTAGGTATCACCAACGACTTATGGGCCACCTGTGACCTGTGCCTATCAAAATAATTTTATAAGATGCAGCTTAAGACACGCGATAAGTTAGGTTTAAATTTTTTCTCATATCTTGCATAATAAGAATTATATTGAGGTACCGTAGGAATGCGTCACCCTGTATATATGTAAACAGAAGGTAAAGCCGGATATAGATTCTAGGAGTCCTAGTTTGCTATCATTTGAAGACATCTTTTTAGAATTCAAAACCATCAGAGAAGGTGTCTATTTGAAATGAATTTCCTGGAAATATATTATTAAAATGAAGGGCAATGATGGTTGAATCTTAAGCTTGGGTTTGCAGAACACTCTTTACATAATCCGTATTTTTGTCAGGTTCCTTGCCTAAATGTTGCCAATTTTGACGTTTCAACCGCGACTTTTTACGTTTTGAAGAAAACCCCAATTTTTGTTCTTTAAACTTACAGACCTTTGTCTTGGTAAATTTTTCACCCTATATATATATATATATATATATATATATATATATATATATATATATATATATATATATATATATATATATATATATATATATATAATTGAAACTGACACTGGGTATGGATTCTAGGTGGCCTAGTTCGTACTCATTTGAAGAAATTTTTTCTAAATTCAAAAGTCGGGATCTCCTCGCTGGTGATTCTGTTAAACAAAATTCACTAAAACAAGCACTTGTGAAGCCACGAGAAAAGTCTACGACTCTATTAAATATGAAACGGTTTCACTAATTTAGGGCAAGAACAAACAACCAGATATGCTATTCAAATTAAATTACGTTTTAAAACTTTTGATCTCTTCATTATTAAATTATTTTTTTACAAAAACTTGTTAAAAAATTTATCGGAATAACAACAATCTGATTAGATAGCGGTAAAGTGAAATGAGAAAAAAAAAGATAAACAGTAAAGTCACTAACTAGGATTAGAACTTGTCATGTAGATGACCATTATTCGATGTACAGGGACTTGGCCACTGAGCTACGCTCCACATATATTAACTAGCAGGTATATCACATAATACATGTTAACTGTTCCACGTTTTAAATTTACACAAAACCATTTTGACTTACAATGGATTTTTTCCTTACATTTTAAGGAAATCAAGGAAAATAACGACTTAGACACAGGAGCTTGCTAGTAATTTTTCGTAGTATTTTTCACTTACATTCGTACTCAATCAATTTTGACGTTTTAGCTTTCTTGAATCAGATTTAATTAATTAAAAATTAATTTACCCCTAACTTTTTTGTCTTTTAAGATAGAGATTTGGATTTTGGTACATAGGATCTTTATGACAGAAGCCATCGTACCAAATTTGGTTGCCCTTACTTGGTTTTTTCCGGAGATATAAATTTTTTTCTAAATAAAACACAACATTTTCTGGGAATACCTAGGCCGATTTTCCTGACTAGTCACTTGGAAAAGGTATGTGCCGAATTTGATCAAAATCGGTTTATTTATTTTTTGAGTTATCGGTGTGATATATATATATATATATATATATATATATATATATATATATATATATATATATATATATATATATATATATATATATATATATATATATGTATATATATATATATATATATATATATATATATATGAACCTTAAAAAATTAAAACTGACCTTCAATATAGGTTCCATGGGGCCAAGTTCGCCAAGTTCGCCTAGTTCCTGACTAACAAACCTATCTTAGCCACTTGCAAAAGAAAGGTATTCACTAAATTTAATCAAAATCGGCTGATTATTTTTTGATTTATCGGTGTGATACACACACACACACACACACACACATTTTACTATGACTAATTATGCAATAACAAACAAGAAAAAGCTTTATTTAACTTTAATTGAAATTGACTTTTATGAAAATTCACTACCATAACGCACATGCTGCGTCCAGGCTTTTTTTTAGTCGAACACGCCTTATGTTATTACATTTTTGCATTTTCCATTGAAATAGAATGCATGTTTGTAAGAGAAGAAATTCTGGACGCAGCAAGTGCGTTATGGTAGCGAATTTTGATCAAATGCTTTATGTTTGAATAGCTCAATTTGCTATTAACCTATAAGGTTGACCAAGAAACTAGTTTTTTCGGGAACAATTAAGTTTACTTTAGAAATTGTTTGTGCATTTTCAAACAATAAAGTTATTTTGATATAACATGGCACATGGTTTTTACTATATGGGTTATACTGGTAACCAAATTTGATGCCTGCTTCCTTAAAAACAACACACATATTTTCTATTAAAAACATTTTTATGAAAATTCACTACCACAACGTACTTTTTTAATATCAACAATAACAAAATATCTGCTGAAAATTATAATTTCAGACTCAAATGTGACAAGGTTATTCAGACGTTTAAAAAAAAATTATGAAATCTGTGCACTATTGTTTCTCCAAATATCAAAACAAATCAAAAGAAAAAACCATATATTCCTCGAGTTGGATTCGACCACGCAAGCTTTCGCTTAGAAGACAAGCACGCTACCAATGAGCTATCTAAGGATACGTTAACTAAGGTTTTGTTTATATGCTTTTTTTTTTTTTTTTTTTTTTAATGTCAACAACACACCACGAGGGCTTACAGCCTAAATACTATCGTACCGTGGGTGTTGACAAGGAGGAAAGAGGCAGCTTGTTAATTCTGGACTTGAAGGTTTGGAGGTTCGGAGGAGAAGGAAAAACATGTGCCGGCAAGGAATTCCACAACTTGGAAGTCCTCGGGACAAAAGAGCGGGCATAACAAGATGTTCTATGTCTGGTGACCTGGACATTAAAAGGGTGCATTCGCTCTGTTCCCCTGGTAGATCTGCTGGGGGCAGCAGGTGGGGGAATTATGGAGGAAAGCTCCTCTGAGCAGTGCCCGTGCAGATATCTATAAAAGAGAGAGAGGTCACCAACAGCACGTCGGTGGGCAAGAGATGGAAGCCTTTGGGTGAGGGTAGGGTCACCGATGAGACGTATAGCTCTCTTTTGAATGGAGTCCAGGATAGCGATTGTAGAAGCGGCAGCTGCACCCCAGATGTGGGAGCAGTATTCGAGGTTTGGCCTTATTTGTGAAGTGTATAAGGTATAGAGATTAGTTGGTGAAAAGTATTTGCGAGCCCGGAAGAGGAAACCCAATTTCTTAGCAGCCGCTTCTGCAATTGATGTAACATGTTGGTGCCAATTAAGATTTCGATCCACAGAAATGCCAACAAGAGAAAAGGACTCATTACTTTGAATAACTTGGTTGTTCATTGTGATGGGTCTAGGGCTGCTGTATCTCTTGTGAGAAAGAAAGCAAGACTTAGTTTTGGTGGGGTTGAATTGTACAAGATTTCTACTTCCCCAGTCTAATATTTTTTGGAGGTCTACGGAGACAGAACCCTCCATGAGTCTGCGATCCTCATCTAATTGGGCTAAAGAGACAGGCTTAGAATATTGTATGTTTGAGTGGAGGGTGCTGTCGTCCGCGTAACTGTGAACTGGGTTGGATGTGCTAGAGAGGAGGTCATTGATGTGGAGAAGAAACAAAGTAGGGGCTAAAGCTGAACCTTGAGGAACTCCTGCATTAATTGGATAGAGTTTAGAGGAATGGCCATCCACAACAACAGATATGCTCCTGTTGGAGAGGAAATTTGCTGTCCAGGTACAAAGTTTTGGTGGTAGCCCATAGGCCGGAAGTTTATTAAGCAGCGCTGCGTGCCAGACCTGGTCGAATGCTTTGGATATGTCTAGAGCAACAATCTGGGATTCACCGTGTTGTTCCATAGACTTGTTCCAAGAATGGGTGACAAAGGAAAGGAGGTCGGCAGTCGATCTGCGCTGACGGAATCCATACTGCCTGTCGTGGATTAGACTGTGTTTTTCAAGGAATTTTAGTAGTTCGGTGTTTATATACTTTTCCATCACTTTAGAGATGACTGAAAGGAGAGAAATAGGCCTGTAGTTGCTAGGAAGCGCTTTGGATCCTTTCTTGGGGATGGGTTGTACTCGAGCAGTTTTCCAGTTACTAGGGAATATGCCTTTATTGTAAGATATCTGAAACAGACGAGTCAGGACAGGAGCAAGTTCTGGTGCGCATTTTTTGAGAACAATTGCTGGGATCTCATCAAGGCCAGAGGCTTTCCTGGTATTAAGAGAAGAGAGCATCTTTCGTACCTTTTTAGTTTTGAAAATGATATCAGTCATTTTATGCGCGACATTGGGGACTGTTGGTGGTTGAACATTTGGAGGTGGGTTGAGAGTAGAATTTCCGGCGAACAACGAAGCAAAAAGCTCAGCCTTGCCCAGGGCGGTAGAAACAATTTCATCACCTGAGACAAGAGGTGGGAACGTGCTCTTGCAGAAATTATTCCCAATAGACTTAGCAAGAGTCCAGAAGGGTTTGCCGCCGTTGGAGCTTGAGAGGACTTTGTTTTTGATGTGGTTATTAAACGAGTTTTTTGCCTCAGAAAGAATGCGGACATAGCGGTTTCTTGCGTCGTTGAATGCTTGACGATTTTCTTGACTGGGATTGTGTAGAAGCGTTTTGTGAGCTTTGACCTTTTCAAGTCTGGCCTTGTCACAGGATTTAGAGAACCAGGGCTTTTGAGTGGCTAAAGAGGTTTTCTGTGTACGTGGAATAAATAATTCCATGCCAGCTTGGATAATTTCGGTGACGTTTTGTGAGATATCAGAGGGGTCGGGATGAGAGAAGCAGACAGACGCCCATGGAAATGAGGAAAAGTAATCCCGCATTTCGTCCCAGTTTGCGGAGTTGTAGTGCCAAACGATACGTGGGTGTGATGACTGTGTGACCTCGGGTTGCATTGCACAGGAAGCAGTGACCATGCCGTGGTCTGAGCGACCAAGGGGGGCGGTGACTGATATCTTATAGCATTCAGGATTTGTAGTAAGAAGGAGATCCAAGGGATTTGAGCTGTGTGTTGGGATACGAGGAAAGTAAGTAGGTTGCTGAACCATATTGGCCAAAGAATTGCTGACTGCAAAGGCCTCCGCTGCTCTCCCTTGTGGATCGGTTTTTGAAGATCCTAGCCATTCCTTATTATGTACATTGAAGTCGCCAAGAATAGTGACCTCGGAGGAAGGATATTCAGAAATCAGATAGTCGGTTTTTTCAGAAAGGTAGTCAAAGAGCTGGACAAAGTTGTTGTCAGAAGGTGACCGGTAAATGCAACAGATGAATTTAGTTGCAGCCCTGAGAGAGAGTTTTATCCATAGTATGTCTTTTCTTCCAGCTTCTAAATTGGGAAGTCTGGTGCAGGGTAGATTGCTACGGACGTATGCGCACACGCCTCCGTGCAATCTAAAGGCAGTAAGGAGCTCATACCCCGGGAAATTAAGGTGATTAGTGGCTGTTTTGGCACTGATTTGGGTTTCGGTGAGGAAGAGGAGTTGGGGCCTGTTAGCCTGGAGGATATGGTGGACGGAGTTCAGGTTAGAATTTAGGCCACATATATTCGAAAAGGATATGTTAAATCTTGATGTTGGCGCCCCCTGTACACCCCTCTCCCGGAGATCCGAATGGAGGGGTATTTTGCCTCCGGAATATTTTATACAAGGAGGAGCCATCATCATTTTTGTTTATAAGGGAAACCGACTCATACACCAGAACCGGAAACGTCCGTTGGGACTTCACCGGCCCCTTGATGTATGGGGTGGTACCTCCTCGGGCGTGAAAAAATCCTTTACTATTACATAAAGGAAAATTCCACTACCACCTGCTATGGATTGGATTGGATCAATGTCTACCCCTTTAAAAATAAGATTAATAAAGGGACTATCAATTGTCCAGTAGTTATGATCTTCGACATAGTAGGAGGATACAAAACATTTTCATCATTTTGCATCTTGACACAGGCTTCATGCTCGGGAAGTTATATTCAAAGTATACGTAACAATTAAATAGAGAATTAGTAGAATTGCCATTGAAACACATTCGACGATTGTTTTAGTCTTATATGACATCTTGAGTTTAAAGATAAAAGATACTATTTTATAATCATTGTTATAGAGACTTGACTTGATTTTGTTTTATACTATATTATGCTACGCTAAACCCACATCATCATATATCTATGCTGTGCTAAAATTGTATTTGGGGCCGTTCATCAAGCTACAAATATATTGTATTTTAAAAATTTGTTAAATTCCCCAGTTAAATAACAATGACTTGGCAAATTTTTAATTTCATGTCGTCTGGATCATTTGCGATATTTGTGGCCGAGATTTCACGATTTTTGGTTGGGGTAGTATGTTTTATGCATGTTAGTTATTTGGTTTGGTTATCGTTGATGTATGGTTTATACCTGTTATAGGAATCAATCCACGCATGACAGTTAACTACTCTGTCAGCAATGGACTTTAACAACTAAGTCGGTTCAACGCATGCCTTTCAGATTTTATTTTTAATTTGGAAGAAACTCTAAATATTGTGTACAAAATTACATAAAATTTACAACATAGGTTTATTTATACCATTTCTAGTCACATGTAAAGTCTCATAAAGCTACTCTGATAGTTACAAAAATATAGCGTTTTCCAAATCATTTTTGTATATTTTTGGGGGAAAAATCTTCGTTATAGCTGATATACGAGCTCGTCCGCGCTTTTAATTCAGTGAAGATATGTGCCAAGTTTCATTCAAATCAGTTGAGTATCTTTTGAGTTATCGCTGGAATAGATACATACACACACAATTATATATATATACAGTGTGGAACAGCCAAATGGAATAAATTCGATAACGGATAAATGAGGACGTGTTGGGAAAAACGCTTGGACACGTCGATTTGTATTTTTAACTGCGCATCTTTTTCAAGAAAAAAAATTATATAGGGTGCGTCATGTGACAGTGGCCAATACCAACTTTCTTATTTTGAATACAAGCCCCTGTATATTATTAATTTTTTGGATTCTTCAGAAAATTCTAGACATAATTCATGTACAATGTCCTATACCTATCTTCAACTGTTTCGGAAATATTAAGTATTTTCAGATTTATTACAAAAATTAACATTAAAAATAGAAAATTATTTTATTTCACAAATTCTAATAAGAAATACTGATTATTTCTTAATAATTTAAAAAAACAAAAAAAAATTAATGTCAATGTAGTAAATGTTCAAAATGCTCGCCACGAACATCTTGGCAACATGCTAATCTGGTATAGAAATGTCTTCTAACATTACTCAACATCTCAGGCGTGACTGATCTAATCGCAAGCGTGATTCGTCTTTTTAAGTCATCTAAGTTGAGGGGCTTAGTTTTGTATACAATACTTTTGACATATTCCCACAAAAAGTAGTCTAATAGCGACAGATCAGGAGATCGTGCTGGCCATTCTATCGATCCGCGCCTCCCTATCCACCGATTTGGAAAAATTGGGTCAGGTACTGCCGGACATTGATTTGGTAATGGGGCGGTGCTCCATCTTGCTGAAACCATATTTTATTGGCAGGAACTTGTGGGTTTGCTGGATCTGGATATAAGTTTGTCAAAGTTGGCACGACATTATTTTGGAGCAGTTCTAAATATTTATCCCCATTCAAGTTGCCATCAATGAAAAAGGGACCTACGATATGATTTCCAACAATTCCTGCCCAAACATTAACTTTTTCAGGATATTGCGTATGTTCCTCTCTCATCCAATGAGGATTCTCATTAGACCAATAGCGGCAATTTTGACGATTAACATGACCGTGAAGTGTAAATGTGCTCTCATCAGAAAACAAAACATCTTCTAATTGGATCACATTGTTATCTAACATTGCCATCATTTGTTCACAAAAATACGTTCTCCTATCGAAATCGTCCTCCATGAGCTCCTGAGTTGGTATCATTTTATAGGGATGCATTTTACTTTCCTTTAATGTTCGAAAAATTGCTGTGTGGCTAACGTTGAATAGTTGGGCTGCTTGTCGACCAGAAGTATGTGGGTTTTCTTGAAACTCAAGCGTAATATCCAATTTCGTATCATCACTTACTGCATTGGCAGCTACTTTTTTTATCTGTCTCACATGACCAAGCTCGCGAAACTGCTTTTCTATTTTGCTAATTGTTCCTTGGGATACAGGCGGCAAATTTGGAAATTTTTCGTGAAATAAGCGAGACACTTCCATCTGTGTCCGTGTGTTATCTCCATAACCAATCATTTGTAGAATGGTTATTTTGTGCATTTCTGTTAAATGAACCATTTTTCTGATATTATTACGTACAGTTAACGAAATTCAAACGACAATAGCACTGACACTAATCACTACTGTCATGCAGGCAGACAACAAGTTGCTAAGGCTACGAGTTTTATACGAACAGAAAGAAAACTGTTTTTGTTTTTGTTTCATTTCATATCAGTAAAAAGAAACGCAGGAATGGTTTTTGTTTACTTTCTCATTATCAAGAGCTTAATGGGAAATAAGTATTGAATGCAATGTAGCGAATTTGTGAAATAAAATAATTTTCTATTTTTAATGTTAATTTTTGTAATAAATCTGAAAATACTTAATATTTCCGAAACAGTTGAAGATAGGTATAGAACATTGTACATGAATTATGTCTAGAATTTTCTGAAGAATCCAAAAAATTAATAATATACAGGGGCTTGTATTTAAAATAAGAAAGTTGGTATTGGACACTGTCACATGACGCACCCTATATAATTTTTTTTTCTTGAAAAAGATGCGCAGTTAAAAATACAAATCGACGTGTCCAAGCGTTTTTCCCAACACGCCCTCATTTATCCGTTATCGAATTTATTCCATTTGGCTGTTCCACACTGTATATATATATATATATATATATATATATATATATATATATATATATATATATATATATATATATATATATAATTTTCAACGGGCCATGGTTTTCGGTTCTAGGGACACAAATTCGCTCTCATCTGAAAACAAAAAATCCAAAAGCTTTTCATCGTGACCTCTCTATTAGGGAATTTTTCTTAATCAAAATTCGCTAATAGAGATGCGTATGAATAAATTGATTTATTTTGTTACAGGTACCGGTAGCGTTAAAATCCAGTTTATAATATAATAATATAATGAGTTAGTGAAATAAATTTATCTTTATCCACCCAACTGTTTAAATTTTAAGTAAATTTTAAGTATTATCTTTACTAATATGCCTTACTAATGGTGTACAATTCTTATGAAAATTCACTACTGAGACGCACTTGCTGCCGCCGATTTTTTTATCTTAGGAATCTAAATTTTGGCACACTGTATACCTTTCACAAGGTTAATCTATGTCCCAAATAGAGTTGCCATAGCTCTGTTACTTTCAGAGTTACCGAAGTTTCTGAAAGAAAACCCACAATTGTCGCCAAAAAACTAGTCCGATTTTCCTGGCTTGCAAACTTTTCCAATACATATATATATATATATATATATATATATATATATATATATATATATATATATATATATATATATATATATATATATATATATATATATATATATATATATATATATATATATATATATATATATATATATATATATATGAGACATATGGGCTTTGCTCACGGTACTTAGAGGATCCTCTAAGTACCGTGACCAAAGCCCCCCTAGTTGACCGGGATCCTACTACTTTCACTGATAACGAAGCAGGTAGACGGAACGACATATATAAGACGAGACTTGCAACGAACTACCAGATCACTCTGAGGCCTAGGGTTGAACACACTGAGACTTCACAGACGATCTCCGGCGATATTTGGGGAGTAGGCAGATTGAGGCTCCATAATCGTGCTACAACAGCCCAACCCACCTTTTTCCACCGCTCTAATGAGTACGCAGTTTGAGACCTTAGAGTTTCCTTACATGTTTCCTTTACCTCTTGAAAATGGCTCGGAAACTGGAACCGAAACGTCGAGTTTTCATAAATTCTGGACGCCGTTCAACCCGAGAACCAAGTATGTATCATGTATCACATTAAAGACCGCGGAAATCTTTCTGAATATATGTATATATATATATATATATATATATATATATATATATATATATATATATATATATATATATATATATATCTATATATATATATATATATATATATATATATATATATATATATATATATATATATATATATATATAACTACAAAAATTGAAACTGGCCCCGAATATGGGTTCTAGGGATCCTAGGTCGCGCTGATTAGAAAATATTTTTTCAAAATTGAAAAGTCGAGATCTATTTAATAACGATTTTTTCCTAAGAATATTCACCCTAGTTTTTAAATATATATCTATATCTATAGAAAGATCCAGCATATTTAACTTTTTTTTCTTGAATTTAGATGGCTATGGCTATTTGCCGTTTGCACGTTCTTCCCCGCTCCTAATGTTGGTTACATCAGTCGTATTCCTATTTAAAGTGGGTTAACTTGGCCAGATCATTAGGTCTTACATATATTTTATTATATAGACATGCATACACACATATTCTTACTACTCTAAATTGGGATAAGCAGGGACACACGCTTCATGTCTTAGGCAACTTTAAAAAGACACATAAAGAGACCCATGAGAGAATGACGAAACAGACAGTAGGACCTTATACTTAATCACAAAACTATTATTATGTTATATAATATCCATACATATGTCCACACTTCTAAAGATTACCTAAATATTAGTTCAGTTACTTTCACCCAATCGTTTCTTTTACATTACAGCAGTATCCTTACAAACATAAAATTACACATCCACACTTATAAAAATAGAATAATTTACTTAGCTCCTTAATTATGTTATCATATAGTTTTATATTTTAATTTTCAAATTGCCTATATGTTTAGCAAGCTGTGTATTTACTTCTGTATTTTTAGTATAAAGTAATTGTGTCAAATTAAAGGGACACGTGACAGTCTTTAGCTCATTAACTATATTAATGAAGGAATCAATGGTGCTTCTTTTCTTTTGACAATTTAAAATCATATGTTCAGTATCCTCAAATTCGCCACATTCACAGTTTGGATCGTCCTTCAGATTTATTTTGTTTAGATGGGAAGGGACCAACGAGTGTCCAAACCTCAATCTGCAAATATTAACTGTAGTACTTACGTTTACATAAGAAAACCACGTAACTGCGGCTGGAAGAGGTTATAAGCTCTTATAATATCTGCCTTTATTGTTGTGGATATATTCGTGATGCCACTTGAGTATTATATTTTGTAAGAATGTAGAGAAAATATCAGCAATTGGACATAGATATTTCTTCTCATATATAGCCTCCTTGGCCAACATGTCAGCTTTTTCATTGGGAACTGTACCTGCGCATGCTTTTCATCATCATCATCAATCACTCCTCTGCGTCCACTGCTGGACATAGGCCCCCCCTAGTTGAGTCCATTCTTTTCTGTCTTGAGCGCTACGAATCCAGTTTTTTGTAATTTTTGCAATGTCGTCTGTCCAGCGAGTTGGTGGTCTTCCTCTGTTTCTTTTATCGGATCTGGGTCTTCATTCAAGTAATCGTTTTGTCCACCTGCCATCTTGCATGCGAGCCACATGTCCCGCCCACTTCCACTTAAGTTTTGCCACTTGTACGACCGCATCAGTCACTCCTGTTCTTCTGCGTAATTCTTCATTTCTAATGTGGTCACGTAACGAAAGGCCAAGCATCGACCTCTCCATTTTGCGCTGTGTTACTTTCAGTTTCTTAGCAGAAGCGTTGGTAAGGGTTAGTGTTTCGGCGCCGTAGGTCATTACCGGTAGAACACATTGGTTAAAAACTTTTCTTTTCAAGCATATCGGAAGGTCGCTTCTGAAAACGTCTCTAAGTTTGCCGTAAGCCGCGCAGGGGAGTATAACTCTTCGGTTTATCTCGCATGTTTGGTTGGTTTTGGATATGCTTATCTCGTGGCCCAAATATGTGTATTTGTCTACCCATTCCACCTTAGAGTTTTCAATAATTAGATTGTTACTAGGGACGAGGTTTGTCATAAATTTTGTTTTTCCGATGTTTATTTTTAGACCTACTGTTGCACAGGCGTCCTGAAGTTCCTGTAGCATCACTCTAGTATCTTCCAAGTTGTCAGCTAGTAAGACAATGTCGTCTGCAAACCGTAAGTTTGACAGACTTTGGCCGTCTATTCTTAGACCTTTTTGGTCCCAATCTAGCTTCTTGAACACATACTCCAGGACGGTGATAAACAGTTTTGGAGACATCGTATCTCCCTGGCGTACACCTCTCCCAATTTTTATAGGATTCGTGTTTTCATGTAGTTTTACCACAAGAGTAGCATTTATATATATATATATATATATATATATATATATATATATATATATATATATATATATATATATATATATATATATTGTAGATTAGTTTGGTGTAGCGATAGTCAATACGGCATGCTTCCCGGGACTGCAACACTGCGTCCAGCTCAACAGTGTCTAAAGACTTATGGAAGTTCACAAAAGCAAGGACAAGTGGTCTGCCATATTCGATGGTCTTTTCAATTACTGTTTTAACGCTTTGAAGATGATCATTGGTTCCAAACCCACTTTGAAAACCGGCCTGTTCTACTCGCTGGATAAAGTTTAACTTCTTTTCATGTGGTAATTGTTCTAGTAAAGACTTATCGGCCTGTAATTTTCTAGGTTCGAGATGTCCCCTTTCTTGTGGATCAGTATTACGATGGTGTTGTGCCACTTTTCTGGTATCGTACTATTGAAGAGACAATGGTTGAAAAGAGATTTGATTTTTTGGAGCAAGCAAGGACCACCAATCTTTATCGCATCGGAAACCACACAGTCTTCTCCGGGCGATTTTTGATTTTTCATCTTTTTTAGGGCTAGTTTAATCTCATCTAGTGATATTTCCATCAGTATTTCCGAGCCTTGGTTAACCACGCCTTTTTTACGGGTTAGTATGTCAGATTCTGGATGTAGATTTATATCACTTTGGCTTTTATATAGCATTCAATAAAACTCTTCCACTATATTTAGAATATCTTTCCTGTTCGTCGATGTGTGCCCTTGTGCATTTTTAAGTTTTATTATTTCTCTCTTTCCATTGTCAAGCTTTCTACGTAGAACTTTCATACCATTGTTGTTCTCTATGGTATCTTTGATTTGGTTGTGTCTAAAAGCTCTTACGTCGCGTCGGATGCCTTTTGAAATTTGTTTATTTATTTCTCTTAATTCTCCTTCAGGGGTAGTGTTTTTGGACCTCATGCTTTTACCCATACTAAATTGACACATCTCCCTTTATTTTGTAGGCTTGTAATTGTGTTAATTATGTTTGCGGTGATATAATTACAGGTTGAACGGGGACAGATATTTTTTATTTTGTCCAGGCTACTTTTGCATTCTATAAAGATCGTTGGAGGTTATATTGATTGTTGACATATTTAACTTAAAACATTGTCAGTTGCTGTAAAAATCATATTTGATCGCTGTAACGTGGTAGCGACTATCGTGATAATTTCTAAGTTTTTTTTTGCACGTGTCGAAGATTCGTTATGGAACTCTTATGGAAAGGTTCCTATCACGGAGCAGCCACCAGAATGGTGAATAATCTGCCGCAAATATTTAATAACCACACATTGTAAGTTTCGATCTCTGTTTCCATCACTTGGTATTGGAATTGAGTTGACGCATTGGCGCAACTGATATTTCCCGTTAATACTTCAAAGCGTTTTTTCTCAAAGAAAAAAAAAAAAAACAAAAATTCCCTACAGTTTTAACAAATTTGGTTCATTTATTATGAAAGCGCTGGATATAGGTAAAATTTGTAATAAACTTACAGTTATGATTTTTTCTTCGTAATATTTTGTGTAGACACTGTAATATCCTTAGCACTTAATATGCTGGGATTAAGCACAGCCATGTACAAAAAATGTTACTTTGGGTGTAGGTAGGCAATAAACTTAATGCTAAGACAAATTGCCTTTGGACAGAGCGAAGGTAGACCACAGACTGAGATGGATCGAAATGATTCATCAAAACATTAAAATAACAAATCTACATAGTTATTTCTAGACACTTGGTGTGTAATATCTTTACTGTTACATAAATTTCCATTGTCTTTTACAGCAGACAAATTAATTCCTGTCCATTTATATAACCACTGCTTGACGAGAAATTAATATCACGAAAACCGTTTCAGATATCCGTAATAAAAAAAAGTGATGCTGACACATTTTTTGTACCTACAAAGATATTAAAACAGTCTTAATTACAATCTCAAATGCGTTGCTTTTAGCGAATTTTCGTGGAAAGAATTCACTAGCGACGAGATCGCTACTCATGAATTTTGAAAACATTTCTTCAAATTCGCGCGAACTAGTCCCCTAGAACACATATCCGTATTCCAATTTTATTGGAATCTTAAAAAAAAGGTTTTATTTAAAATATATACAGACAGGCAAACTACATTGAATAACTAATTACTAATAATAATATAAATGCTCTGAATTATACAAGTGTTGTATAAATTACAGGAGCGATGAAGATTACAGTGAACCCGACTAATGTTTCCGTAATAATGATTATAACGTCTCTTGCAAGAGCATACACTCTGTGCATGCTCTTGCAAGAGCATACACTCTGTGCATGCTCTTGCAAGAGCATACACTCCGTGCTGTGTAAGAACACTATCACATGCGAAGTAACTTGAGATGTTGAGTAAGCTGTTCATTGCACTTTTCATATGACGACTGTTTGTGGTCGACTAGGCCAAAGGGTTTCGTTTTGCCTTAACTATATATATATATATATATATATATATATATATATATATATATATATATATATATATATATATATATATACGGTGTGTCCCAAACTGGATGGGAATGTATTGCTATCTCCGTTATTATTACAGGATAGGAAGACCGTTGAATTAAAAAAGTTTTGTAGAATTTCATGCTCGTTCCAAATATGACTTGTATTTTGCCCTGCCTCTTTTCGTTTTTGAGTTATTTTGATAAAACTTAAATTTGTGTATTTCTTTTTTCTTCAATATCTAAGTAGGCGTTGATCAGACATGTCTAAGACTTGCACGTAATTAGGACACTTTTTACAGAGTAATCTTTTTGTGCTACTTTCAACTTTCGATTGTCATTTGTTTTTAAACTACAGGTATCAATGTCTGTTTTATTGCGGCAGTCATAAAATATTTTTTGCTGATGTGGTAGCCTGTGAAAAGAGCTTTCCAATGATGTACAACATGCTTGAGGAATCTTGTAACTGCACTGACAACTTTGAGAAAAACCATTTTGAGGATAGTAAGCTATGAAATCCAATACCAAAAAACAAATGATAAAAAAAGTGTTCAAAAAGCAGCATGCCATGGGGTCTAGACTTCTACGTTTAACATAATTTTCTGTAATGATTTACGATAAAAAATATAAACTTTGAGCACAGCAATGAATCGGCCCATTATTACAAATGATATTTTACATTACAACATTATCCTAAAAGATTGTTATAATTTAATTAAATAGGTAAACCTAGTTTACTAAATAACTAAATTTACAAACAGAACTCAATAAAAAGCAGACTAATAATTTACGAAGACGCCTTTGCAAATTGTTTGGTTTTTAAAAGTAAGTCAACTGAAAAACAACAAAAGAAAAGTTGCTATGGATATAACACTATCGCGACAATTAAGAATACTGTCATTCTTAATTCTCTGAACAATTTGAGGTGTATTTAACATGCTGCTTAAAATGTTGTACTAAAAAGTTTGTTTCCTGTTAATTTTAAATATTATTCAACAATATGTTCATGAAGAATATTTTAACATGTTGGAATGTTATATACGTTCTAACCGAAATACTGAGGCAGCTGCAAATTCATATCAAAACAACTATCCAGAAAGACGACAACCAAACATCAAAATATTTCGCAGGATAGTGACCAATCTATTGAACGACGTAGCTTCCACGCAAAGAAACTACCAATGCCTAAAAACGAAGAAAAAAATAATGCCGTCTTACGCGTTTCAAACGAAAACCCTCTGCAATATGTTCGGTTTTATGGTGAACAAATTGACGTTCCAAAAAGTACGGTACACCATGTAATAAAACAAAGTCCTTACCATCCAAAAGAAACCTACAATCGTACCAGGATTAAATGTTACGATTACCCTAAGCGACTTCAATTCCGCAGATGGTATCAAGGATAATATCAGCAGGATGAAGATTTTTATTTGAAAATAATATGGACTGATGAATCCAGATTTACAAATTGTGGTGTGTATAATCGCCATAATAAGCATTATTTGGGCAGATGAAAATCCCCATCTAAAAGAAGAAAAACAAATGCAAGACAGATTTGATATTAATGTTTGGTGCGGCTTATTAGGTAAAAAACTGTAATTTTTATTTGTATATTAGACAGTTAATTTAAAAAAATTCAGGTAACTCCATTGTTGGTTTGTTCTCTTTTGAAATTCATTTTAATGGGGAAAGGTATTTTAATCTATTGAAAAGTTTTATCCTGCCAACAATTAAAGTGTTCATGAAAACTTAGACGAGATTTGGTACCAACAAAGCGATTGTCCAGCTCACAATGCTTGGATCGTCAAAGAATTTTTGTACCAAAATTTTAATAATCGTGTCATTTGTGACAATGGGCCGGTTCATTGGTGTGCTCAAAGTCCTGATATAACACCCGTGAATTTTTATTTTTGGGGTTGAATTATGTGTATAAATTCGATCCACCACAAAATATCAATGAATTACGAAACAGAATCACGGAAGCTATAAATCATATTAACCGATCCACTTTCACCAGAGTGTGCAGACGTGTTTCAAAAAGGTGTATAAAGTGCATTGAACAAAACGGTGGCCATATTCAACAGTTTTCTATTTAGTGTATTTTTAAGTTTCTAGTTTATTATTTGTTGAGTTCCGTTTCTAATTGTGTTGTTTTGTGGAGTTTAAGTTCCTATTTGTTATTGCTGGGTTTCGTTATTAAACTGTTACAAATAGTATTACATAGCATTATTACCTAATTAAGTATTGTAAATTAAACCACAATATTTTTTTATCGTAAATCATTATGGAAAATTGTGTTAAAAGTAGAAGTCTATTGTTAGACTCCATGGGCTGCTGTTTTTTAACACTTTTTTATGTTATTTGTTTTCTGGTATGGGATTTCATAGCCTACTATCTTCAAAACATTTTTTCACAAAATTGTCAGTGAAATTACAAGATTAATCAAGCATGTTTTACATAATTGGAAAGCTGTTTTCACAGGCTATCACATGAGCAAAAAATACAACATGGCTGCCACAATAAAAAAAAAAACGTTGATACCTCTAGCTCAAAAACAAATGACAATCCAAAGCTGAGAATAGCACAAAAAGATTACTCTGTAAAAAGTGTCCTAATAATGTGCAAGTCTTAGACATGTTAGATCAACGCCAATTTTGTTTGTTTCAAAATAACTCGAAAACGAAAAAAGGAAGGGCAAAATACAAGCCATATTTGGAACGTGCATGAAATCCTACAAAACATTGCTGATTTAACCGTCTCCCTATCTCTAATAATAACGGAGATAGTAATACATTCCCTCCAATTTGGGACACACTGTATATAGTGTGACGCATTTCTACGGTAAAGCTCGATATGAATGTTATTATACAAGATACGAGAAAAAATTGTGTACGTTAATTAAATGGTGCCTTGAGCTGCAATTTATAAAATTATTTTAACTGTCACAGGCTGGCGCATAAGTCGATACCGACAATTAAAATTTTCGATCACCCCAATACTATTGAATTTTTGCATTTTTTATCGAAATATGGTACGTGTTTGTAAGAAAAAAATCGTAACGCAGCAAGTGCGTTTTGGTAGTGAATATTAATTTCATGCTTCTTATTTCATTAACTCAATTTGCTATTAATATAAGGTTCGTTGGCTAGCAAACCAGTTTTCTCGGGAATATTTAAAGTTAATTTTTGGAAAATGTTTGTACATTTTTAAACAATAACTTATTTTGATGAAATATGGTACATTGTTTCTACTATATAGGTTATACCGGTAACAATGACAGTTGCCTGCCTGCATTAGAGAGATGTATTTCTTATTAAAAACATTTTTAGGAAAATTCACCACTATAACGCGCTTGCTGCGTTTAGACTTTTTTCATATATCAGCAAACCAATTATTCGATAAAACAGAAACTAAATAGCGCGTAATAAACAATACAGACTAAGGAAGTAGAATATATGGGTTGCATTCGACTTTGTCGAGTACTGAATAGGTATTTGGCCTTTTGGAGGAATGTCGCTAAAACCAAACCAAACCAAACCAAACTCGTTGTTGTTGTTTTAATAAACGGTCGCCATCGTATATAAATTTTTTACATTTTAAAATCGATCGTATTTTATCTGGCGTATTAATGAATCAACAATATATATATATATATATATATATATATATATATATATATATATATATATATATATATATATATATATATATATATATATATATATCGCTAAGTTTCTTCTCGGCTTTCTTCTTGCTGCACAGTTTGTAGGTGGAAGCTGCTTTGGAAGTCTAGATCCATTAGAAAATCAGAGATGGCGCTCTGCGGTATTAATCACTGCATTAAATGGCAGTACCTGCCTTAAGGCCGAATTGTTGTAGTGCAGAAAAATACGCTTAAACATCGAAATTACAGTCCTAGACGAGTTGTCTTCAGACCACAACCCTTACTACTGACTATAGGTAATCAATCAACAAATCCTACACATAATAACATAAACAGCACCTTCACCAACTGGAAGCTATTTAAACAAAATATACAGGAAAAAACGAAAACAGTGCCAAGCATCAACTCGAAAGCCGAGGTAGATTACGAAATCACCAAATTTACCACAAGTGTTATAAGTTCGGTTCAGGAAGCCACATTTGCCGTAGTGAGACAGCAAAACAAAATAAAATTACCCACAGACATACTCCAAATCAAGCAAGAAAGAAATAGAGCCAAAAAAGATACCAACAGATACTATATCCAGGTGATAAACAAATTCTAAACAGACTAAATAACAATTACAGGAAAGCTCTTCAAGAGTACCATAATCACCAATGGGATAACACGATTCACTACCTAAATACTAGCGACAACTCAATCTGGAAAATGATCAAATGTCTCAAGAACTCTAAAAGAAATCAACCACACACCCCTCCAATAAGCACACCGAGCGGCCCAATCACCAGTCCTATTCAAAAGTCCGAACTATTTGCAGAGTCTCTGGAAAAACAATTTACGCCCAACGCAATAATAAACAGCACTATCTCAGCCCAAGTAGACTCAAAACTAAAGGGATTCCTCGAAAACCGCCCGCACAGCATCACCAAACCGGCAAATCCTACTGAGATATACTCTATAATCAAAAATCTGAAAAAAAGAAAGGCACCAGGTCCCGATCAAATAATAAAGATGCTACCGCATAAATGTATAATGGTAATAACATCGCTAATAAATACAGCACTAAGATTAAAATATTTCCCCCAACAATGGAAAAAAGCCAAAGTAATTATGAATTGAAAATCCAAACAAAAACCCCAAAGATATTACAAGTTACAGACCAATAAGTCTACTCTCCTGCCTGCGCAAAATATTAGAGAAAATACTACTAACCAGAATCACAGACCACATCAACGACAAAGAAATCCTACCTAATGAACAGTTCGGTTTTCGCAGACAACACATCACGCAAGACCAGGCTTGCAGACTCGTTGAACATATCACTACAGCCTTCAACAAAAACGAATCTGCCGTAGGATTATTCATTGATATAGACAAGGCCTTCGATAAGCTATGGCAAGAAGGATTGATATATAAAATGGTAATAACCTCTCTCATAAATACAGCACTAAGATTAAAATATTTCCCCCAACAATGGAAAAAAGCCAAAGTAATTATGAATTGAAAAGCCAAACAAAAACCCCAAAGATATTACAAGTTACAGACCAATAAGTCTACTCTCCTGCCTGGGCAAAATATTAGAGAAAATACTACTAACCAGAATCACAGACTACACCAACGACAAGGAAATCCTACTTAATGAACAGTTCGGTTTTCGCAAACAACACAACACGCATGACCAGGCTTGCAGACTGGTTGAACATATCACTACAGCCTTCAACAAAAACGAATCTACCGTAGGATTATTCATTGATATAGACAAGGCCTTCGATAAGCTATGGCGACACGAATGATTGATATATAAAATGATTTTACTCGACTACCCTCCTAGCCTTATACAGACAACGTACTCCTTTCTGAAGAACCGAAAGCTTATATGTAAACATTCAAGACGCCACATCAACAAAGAAAGCCATACTAGCAGGGGTTCCCCAAGGATCCACATTGTCACCAAACGTCTATGCAATTTTCACATCAGATATGCCCAAACCAAATGGTCTCACCACTGCACATTACGCCGATGACACGGCTATCCTAACCACTTCCTTAAGATGCTTAACTTAACCCTGACAAATGGACAGCGATCACCTTTACCTGAAAAAGTGACGACCCGCAAGAAAACGTTACTATATTCAACAAACAACTACCCTGGGAAAAAGAAACCAAATATTTAGGCGTCATATTAGACCAGAAACTTACATTTAGAAAACATGCAGCGGCAACAAAAACTAATGCCATGGCCGTAGAAGGCGCACTTCATCCGCTTATTGGTTACCATAGTACGATGTCTCCGGAAAACAAACTCCTAATCTACAAAACAGTAATCAGACCCATGCTGATCTACGCTTGCCCGGCTTGGAGTCATGCTCCAAATCATATATATATATATATATATATATATATATATATATATATATATATATATATATATATATATATATATATATATATATATATCAAATAAAAATTGTACAGAACAAATGCCTACGTCAAATAATGAAAGCCCCATGGTACGTACGAAACACGGAACTACATAAAGATACAGATACGCCAACAATCCAAGAATTTATCAGAAACTCCGTAGCCAAAACTTGTGGAAAATTCTCTACTCATGACAACCCATTACTACAAGACATCTCCAATTACGACGAAAAAGCCACTCTCAAATACAAACGACCGAAAATAGTGCTAGCACAAGTACATTAAAACACCCCAGGGGCATAAAACCCCACTAAACCAAACAAAATGAAGTAATCGTCCGTTACATCAATCCGATAAAACGGCCCACAGACATATGTCTGGCCAAGAAATCATTTAGTCAATAATAGTAGCAGGTATGGCATACTGAGAAGTCCAAAAAACAACCAAACCGGTCTTCTTCTTTCTCTACGAAAATTTACAAAAACGATATTAAAGTAAAAGCTATGACTAATTTTAATAATATTAAAAATTAACATCCACCTCTTTCGTTAAATTTCACTCGCCTATCCAGATGCAACTGCATTTGTGTATTCTATTACTTAATAAAACTGAAGTTAACCATTCCAAAAACTTCCATTAAAAATGTATTTCCATTGTGCTATGAAGTTTTACATTTTATATAGGTAGTTCCTAGCCTACGTTAGGTTTATTAGAAAATTGCACCAAAATATTGTATCGCCTAAAAAGAACTGTTTCGTGAATCTTTATAAAAAAATCAAAGAAAAGTTAGCTAAGTGTATTGGATCCAAACATTTCACAGTAAAAACATAGGGTGACGAGAGGCAGGCTCAATGCGTGTGCCATATTTTCTCATGGACAGCTTTCTAGCCAATATCATCTCGCGAATGTCTCATCTTTCATATTTCGCTGCGGTAAATTCTAAATCACGGTCTTTAGTGGGACACATTTTTAGAATAACAAAAAAAGTGCTGAACTGTTAGTTTTCTTGAAAATATTACACTGTGTCAGATGAACTTCTTCAAAAGAAAGTTATTATGAATGGGGCACATCTGCTGAGCCAGCGTGAGTGCATTCAACAAAAGGATAATGTACCGTTTATTACAAAAGTAGGAAAAAATATATATTTATGCCTGGAGGATTGTAGATACGAATTTTTCGCTTGAGAATCACACGCCATATAATACAAGCAGAAGTTAGGATTAAAGTAAAAAATACCCTTTTACGTTTTTATGATTTCATTGTGTTCCCTTCCGGGCAAAAAGGGTATTTAGTTACTTTCATTCTCGTGAGTGCTGACAATGAATTTATTATATGAATTGTATAATTTTTACTTGAAATCTCTTTAGCACCTATTGCTTTGCATATTTTCAGCGAATTTTCGTAGAAAAAAATCGCATACAGACGGTTTCATGAAAATACGACACAAGCGCCAATGATGTAATTTTACAGGAGACGCAAAACGCTTACCCAAATTCATGTGGCGAGAAATATTTCAACGATGTCTGTGTTATCTTATTCCCCAATTTTTTTCTGAATTTTAAGTACATTATTTTCCTCGACAGTGTGTTAAATCACCTAAATAAATGTAAAAAACGTATCAAATGGCGCTTTTCCAAAGTATCAGTACCAAGTGGCCTTTCCACTGTATTTTTGTCTGGTGTTTATGACAACCAAGAATAATATGATGAAAATAAATGGCGTTTAGCTTACCTTGTGCCATTTCAATGTTTGTACATGGAAACCATCGAGCGTCGCCTATGCCATAAAATTCAATGAATGTGGACGATAGTGTGCAAGCTTAAAAGTTGATTTGGAAAAAGACGACTACAAAAGTCTTCTTGATCAGTATCTTAACGTAGGAAGTTTAGTCAATAAGAGACCAAAGTTTTATGTTATCTTTAACCACAATAGGTGCCTCGAACATAACAGTTATCAACATTAACATACACCAAGGAACATCTGAGAAATAAATACTTAATTCAGTTTTTATCGAAACATTATCCTATCCAGGTACAACGTAGTTTAGTCTTACAGTTTTCTTGTGGGAAGAATAGTACTGCTACTCCATTAAAGACAGCTGATTGAGATATTATTATCCTAGGCAATTTTAGGCTGCCCATTAAGGATGTTTTGAGAATAGATTAATATCATCATCCCTCGCATCATCCTGACTGAAAATCATAACATATTTTTGTCAAATACTCTAGAAGCATTCTTTCTTCGGCTATTACATCTGAATTGTGTTCTTTCAGAAGAGTTTGATGGTCATCTTCTTTTGATGTGCCAGGTAAGCTCTAAGAAGGTCAGTAAATTATAGCATTTCAGCATTCTCATTCTCCAAGTTAAAAATGTCGTTTTCTAATCCTTCTTGCATATCTGAGCCCAGAATAGCTGCATGACCAGCGCCAATATCCTTTCACTACGTGAACTCCCATCCATCAAGCCAATCTCCATAAGCTGGAGATTGGCATAAGCGACATAGAGAATTTCAATGAGTTTGCCTACTTGCAATAAGACCAGTCACAAAATTGAGTTCATACAATTAAAATTATTGCTCTAGCTGTGATTTATACTCAAATATCATGAGTTTGACACAATGCAAATCAAATTTTTCTTCATTATCAATTACCATTGAATCTGGATATGCCAAATGGGTATACGTGTGATGTAGTTTGGCACAACCGCCCAACTTTCTTATGAGGTATTATCCGTTCCGCGTGGAATTGTGCGAAAACTCAATGGCAATTATATTTCCTATAGATAAGTTATTATAACCTCCAATACAACTTACCGTTTCACAGAGTTTCACAGAGTTTCACAGGCAAACTTAACCATCAGATTCTAACATCACCATTGGTCTTCCTATCTGCAATGGCACAAGCGCCACTGTGACTGTCTTTGAGCGTGCGCATAGTGACGACCCTGGCGCTTGTTACCACTTGAAACCAGTTTTACGTCGCCGATAAATTTTTGTCGCTAATGCCATTCAAACTGTCAGACGCGGCTTGAAATTATCTACAAAATGATACCAAAGACGCGAAATCGATTTTTTGGCACTTGTGTCGTTTTTCCATGAGACCGTCGATATGTTAATACACCTAATCCTAAGATTAGAAAAGTTATGAAGAGCATATGTGTATATATATAGAAAAAAAAACTAAAAATAAATAAAAGTCTGGACGCTGCAAGTGCGTTATGGTGGCGAATTTTCGTAAAAATGTTTTTAATGTTAAATATGTGTTGTTTCTAAAATGACATTTGGTTGGCAGTATAACCTATATAGGAGCAACAATATTTCATTAAAATAGCTTTGTTGTTTCAAAAAGTACGCACATTTTTCGAAAATAAACTTAAAAGTTATATATTATATTTTTCACAAAAATTCGACAACTTTTATTTACAATAACTTAGTAAGCATTTATTATTAATTACCAACATTTCACAAAAATGGTACAAAAATTTAATTCTACGGAAACAGTAAAAACGTTTCTGCGAAAACTTTTCAAATTCGGCCACTACTTGAGAGTGCCTGTATACGGCAGCTTGATTTTTTCGACGAGTTATACAAACCAAAAGCTTTCTGAATGCATTATTTCCATGGGGCTCAGCTCTCGATTGGTACAAACGCCTTTTTACAATTTATGATATGTGTTTGTGCAATGTGCGAAAAATCTGAAAAGTTGCAAAACAATTGAAATAACTTTTAAACGACGACCGTTATCTTTTTTTTTTTTTGTCATTACAAACATGCATTATAATTCAATAGAAAATGCAAACATGCAATAACATAAGGGGTATTCTATTTAAAAAAGAAAATGTGTATCACCAACCACTTATGAGGCACCCTGTGGTTATCAGAATAGTTTTAGAAGATGCAGCCTAAAACACCCTGTAATTAACGTATACAAATTTTGCTCGTATCTTGTATTTAAACAAATAAGGTTTTAAATATTGTGTTCTACTGTCGAAATGCGTCACCCTGTATATGTGTAAACAGACAAAAACTGAAATTTACCTCGCGTATGGGTGTTTTACTTCGCGCACATTTAAAGAAATCCTCAAAATTCATAAGTCTACGAAAACTTGCTAAAATATAGACTATTAAACCATATAACTACAAATGAAACTACTGCCAAGGCATCAGAAAGAGGATCAATTTGAAATGGATTTTCCGATAACATTTTAATAAAATAAAGGACAAGGATGGTTGGAGCTGAAACGTAAGGCTTTGCAAAACACATTTATTACGACATTTCTTCTACACGATCCGTATTTGTTTCAGATTATGGAGCTTAAAATTGCAAATTTTGACGTTTCAAATCGCGACTTTGACGTTTTAAGAAGAAAAATCAAAATTTTTAAAATATTTTTTCTGCTACTTCTTGACTTTTTGCGTCAAGAAAACTTAACCGTTGTATGTAATATTTAATTGGCTTTATTAACCACATAAAATATTTTGTTTTTGTGCTTTCCTTTGATCACCAGTGGCACCCAGTTTTTTTTTTAAATGCCTAGGTCTCCTTTCCTTTTAGCAAGAGATCTGAATTTCGGCGTGTGCGGTAAGTTCGATACAAATTTGGTTGTCATAACTTTGTTACTTTCGGATATACAAAAATGTTCCGAAAGAAAATCCAACATTTTCAATTTTCAATATCGGCAAAAATATGGGTAGTTGAGGAAGGTTTGCAGTTGGAAAAGTATTATGGAGTGATTAGTATTAATTGTAAATGGAGGTATCAGATGAAACATTAGAAGAACGAAGTGGAACGGGAAAGACATTTTTTGGAATGTAAAAATTTTAAGGTTGTTGAATTTGGAGTGTTGTCAAGCAGTTTTGGATGCAACTATGTATAAAGTTATGTTAATATTCACCACAAGTCTGAGACTTATTGAATTAACATGTTGTATAATTTTAAGCAATAAAGGTAATAATAATATATATATATATATATATATATATATATATATATATATATATATATATATATATATATATATATATATATATATATATACAGATCTCCCCATTAGTCAATTTTTCGTTTCACCAAAAATTCGCTAAAACAAAAACACGGGGTTGTCAATAGTTTTTAAGCTTAAGTGGATGCTGGAGAATGTAAATATGTTTTAAAGGGATATAGTCATCCTGGAATGATCACTTTTTAGCGGCCACGAATAAAACTAGCATGCTTTGATGGTACCTCATGCAGCATATGTAACAGTGGTAAAAGAATATTTCAAAAGATCATCGGAGCCGAGATATACAGGGTGAATTATAAGGAAAGAGGCATTCATATGTCGGCAACTATGGCAAACAAAGCATCGGAAAAAACTGTTCGACGAGCTATTGTAAGCATAAACCCATAAGACTATGTCGTGTATAGGCTGAAACACTCCGTATAAAAGCTGCTCGTCGCAAATTCAACGTCTGCTATATTATGAGCTGCACACACCACATTGTAATATATTATACTTCCACATCGTCAATACGTGTGGAAGTATCGCATCGGCGACAATAATTTCCAATTTTTTTTCCACTTAACCCATTTCCGGCCGCTGATGCGTTTACGCATCAGTCATATAATATTTTTTTTCTGTGCAACCACCTTAAGCAAAATCGAATACAGCTAATGTGCGATGTTATATAAAGATGCTATTATCTAATGAAAAATAAAAGACACGTATATCATAGAATATCTATATTGGAGGAATTATTGAAATAGGAAGAAATTAGGATTCTTGTCGGCATATACTTGTATTTGTTCTTACAAATGGTAAACAGAAGAATGAGCTAAAAATTCTTGAAAGTTCTATTGGAAACCTAAAGGAGAAACAATTAAATGAGAGTCCTTCAGAAAATTTTCGAATGGAAAGAAAAAACCAGCAGCTAAACATGTGTGATGCGTATGCGCATCAATGGCCGAAACCGTCAACTTCTGCACTTCTGCATGTCGAGACGTGTTAGAGCACTGTGATGTATTCTGATTCCAGATTACGGATATAATAGCATTAGTTTGTTTCCTGACTGTGCTACGTTAGGTTAGTGTTGTGAATTGTGAAGTGATATTTTTTGTCGTGTGAGAAAATGCCGCAATTTCTTACCCAAAGAGAATTAGAACTTGCTTTAGAGGAGATCGTGCAAGAATTAGCAGATGATCGAGGTAAAATAAAATTATATTTATAATTATTGTGTGCTCGTGAAGTAATTCTTATGTTTGTTTTTTATACAGATAATAATGTAGATGCAGTGTATATACCGCCAGATGTAGACGAACTAACTGACGAAGAGATTTTCGAAGAAGACTGTGAGAAAGTAAACGAATTCAATGATATTGCAGGGACATTCGAAATTCATACAGCCGATGACGATTTGCTTTATGACTCGGATGATGAATGTTTGGCAGCGAAACGTAAGAAGTTGTTACAATATAAAGGTGTAGATCGAAAACCTATCTGGAAAACAGGAGAACACTTGCATAATTCAAACAGCAATCACGATGTCAAAGAAAAAGAAAATATTGCTAGGCTGAAGAATGAGTTAGACGGCAAAACACCTTTAGATTTATTTTTTATGTACTTTGATGATGAAATGCTTGAAAACATAATTCAGTATAGTCAGAAATATGCACGTGACAATAACAGACATGACTTTATAATCGACAAAGATTATTTGCTGAATTTCCTGGGTATCATGATTTTATCTGGGTACCACACTCTCCCTCAAGCTGACTTATATTGGTCTACAGAAGAGGACAAAGGCTTGAAAATTGTAAAAGATTGCATGAGTCGAAACAAGTTTAGAAATATGAAGAAAAACATTCACCTGTCTGATAATAACAATTTAGACATACATGATAGATTTGCCAAACTTCGGCCGTTTTTCGACCTCTTGAATAAAAAGTTCATGAAGTTCGGTGTGTTTTCGACTTGTTTGTCAATAGATGAACAAATGGTGCCGTATTTCGGACGACATTCATGTAAAATGTATATGAAAGGCAAGCCTGTCAGGTTCGGATTTAAATTATGGTGTCTCTGTTCATCTGATGGCTACCTCTACCAATTTATTCCGTATGCTGGTGCATCCACAGAAAAAACTCCACTTGGTTTAGGAGGCCAAGTTGTGGTCAATTTATTAACAGTCATCAAAGAAAATGCCGCACACAAGGTTTTCTTCGACAATTTTTTCTCCTCCTATAAACTATTTTCAGTTCTAACTGATAAAGGATACTCTGCCACTGGTACGATACGCGACAATCGAACAGGAGTTTGTCCACTGGAGACAAACAAAATAATTTCGAAGAAGCAGCGTGGGTCACATAGCTGCGCTTATGATGAAGAGGCTGGTATATCACTTGTTCGATGGAATGACAATTCAGTGGTGACGGTGATAAGCAACTGTTACAATGTTCAACCTATGAATATAGCGAAGCGATATAATCGAAAAGAGAAAAAAATTGAAAATATAAATCAGCCTGCAGTGATTTCCCATTACAATAACTTCATGGGAGGGGTAGATTTACACGATAATGCAATAGCAAACTATCGTACCAGGATCTTGGGAACGAAATGGTGGTGGCCTTTATTCTCAAATGCTGTTGATAGTACTATTGTAAATGCTTGGAAACTTTTCAATCTGGTTAATGAAAAAAAGATGTCACAACTTGACTTCAAGTCATATATTGCATACCGTCTCTTGAAAATCCAGAATCAAGGAGGCGAACAATCTTCAAGTCGGGTATCCATATCTAATAGTATACCAACTGAAATACGGACAGATAAATTTGACCATGTGGTGGTTCAGGAAGCAACGAAAGCTAGACGACGATGTCGATTATGTCATAGTGCAACAATATATATGTGCAAAAAGTGTAATGTACATATTCACGCCAACTGCTTCGAAGAATTTCATAAGAAATAATGTTTGTACATTATATTTTTATATAGTATCAGTTAGCACTTGTATTGCATATATTTGGCCATTGATGCGTTTACGCATCAGCCTGTAATTCACTAATTAAATACAAAATATTTTTTTGTTTGTTGGTTTTATGTTTAGAAACTTTATTGTTGCTGGAGAAAATGAGTGACATTCAATTTTGAACGTTTTTTGATACCTTGGCCATAAATGGGTTAAATGTCGTAAAAAGTGTCAAAACCTATTGAAACCATGACTTGGGAACGACATTTTTTGTCTGTCGGTCTATCTGTCTGTCGTTCTGTCGGTCTGTATCTACGTCTGTTTGTAGACACGATAACTTTAGAACGAATTAAGATATCGTCTTCAGATTTGGTATACAGTTAACACCCGACGCTCCAGGGGTAGGGGACGAATGGGTATTTAGTGAAAATTTTAAATTTTTTTGTTAAAACTCGAATAATATAACGTTTTAAGATTTGTTTATTAGAAAGCTTTCAATTTCAATAAACCACTGGTATTCTGTGTTGAAACTAAATTTGGGGTTGAATGTGTGGGGGTGGAATGTCGATGACAAAACTTTCGATTTTTTCTGCTAAAAGAACGTAAAAGTCTCAAAACATATAGAAAACTTGATCCTGGAAAGAAAGTTTTTGTGTCTGTCGGTCTGTCAGCATTTACGTCTGCCTGTTAATAGGCGCAATAACTTTTGAACGATTTGAGGGAGTCACTAATAATAATTAATTTAATATTGATAAGTTAATTATTAAATACATTGTGCGGCAGTGATACAATCCGATATAAGTGTATTCTATTGCTTATCGTTCAGTAAATTAAGTAAAAAGTCTGGACGCAGCAAGTGCGTTATGGTGGTGAATTTTCATAAAAATGTTTTTAATTTCAAATATGTGTGTTTTTTTTAAAGAAAGCAGGCATTAAATTTGGTTACCAATATAACCTATATAGTAAAAACAATGTGCCATGTTTCACCAAAATAACCTTATTGTTTGAAAGTGTCCAAAAGTTTCGAAAGTAAACTTAAAGTGTTCCCGAAAAAACTTGTTTCTTGGTCAACCTTATAGGTTAATAGCAAATTGAGCTATTCAATTACTAAGCATTTGATCAAAATTCGCTACCATAACGCACTTGCTGCGTCCAGAAATTCTTTTCGTACAAACATGCATTATATTTCCATGGAAAATGCCAAAACTCAATAACGTAAGGCGTGTTTGATTAAAAAAAAACGAGAATTTGTATTACCAACGACTTATGGGCGACCCTGTGGTTGTAGAAATATTTTTTAAGATGTAGCTCAAGGCACCCATTTATTTATATATATCATTTTTGTCATATCTTGTATAATAACGGATATATTGAGCTTTATTGATTTTTTACGAAAATTCGACAAAAATCATATACCATTAAACGATAAACTCTATAGCCAACGCTACTGCCAAGCATCAGAGAAAGGGTCTATTTGGAATGAAGCTTCTGGAAATATTTTAGTAAAATAAAGGACAATGACAGTTGAAACTAAGACTTCAGGGTTTGTAAAACATTCTTCTTGAGACATTTTCATTCCATAGCCCGTATTAGCTTCAAGTTCTTTGCCTAAATGTTGCCAGTTTTGACGTTTTAAATCGCAACTTTGACATTTTGAGGAGAACCCCTATTTATTTTTCTTTAAATGCCTTTTTTACTTTTTAACCCACGGAGCTAAGTTTTGGTAGGAGACTTACCTATAACGATATAAACCCGCGTACCAAAACTGGTTGCCCTTACCTCCTTAATTCGGAAATATTTTTTTTTCGAAAGAAAAGACAAAATTTTCCGGGAAAACCTGGGTCGATTTTCCTATAAAAATTGAAACTGACCCCGGATATGTGTTCTGGGGGGCTAATTAGCGCTCTTTGAAGAAATTTTTTCAAAATGCAAAGTCGGGATATCCTAATTAGTGAATTTTCTTTAAAAAAATTCACTAATTAGGAGATCCCGAATCTATATAAGTGTATTTTATTGCTTTTCGTTCAGTAAATTAATTTGTCTTTAATAATATATTTGTTATTAATATGCTCGCGCCCCCCATTTAGATTTATCCTAGTGGGTCACGCTGCACAGTTTGAGAATCGCTGATGTGGTGATTTGGGAAAAATTAATATAACGTTTCAGAAGTTTGTGGGTACAGGAATACCAATATTTTCAAGTCATGGACCCTTAATTCATTTTACGAGACTATCTTGCTGAGAGTACATTATCGCAGCTATGTGGACGTTATGATCCAATTTGCAGCACTATTTTTTGTTTTAATCAAAACGACATGAGAATATGCAAATTAATACATAACTGCAATATTAAATAACCGTTTTGTTTGCTGATTAATCACAAAATAGTTTGAATACCACAACGGAGTTGTATTTGCATTTCACATAATATATTATCTGAAATATATATGAGTTTTCATCACGATAACATATCCATAAAATATGCATTGTTTTAGGTGCTGTTTACATCCCAATACATTTAACGATAGTATTACCCTGGTTACAATAATTACATTCTGCTACATATTTTTGGGAAATATACTGAGTTTCGAAAAAATCCGAACACCCAATAGAAGTCGACCAATTTCCAAGAAATCTTGTACATACCTTTTAGTGAATTTTCATTAAGAATTAGGTATCGGTGGTGGGACTTTCGGAAAATTTCTTCAAATGAGCCCGAACTAGGGACTCTGCGACCCATTTGCATGGTCAGCTAAAATGTTATATATATATATATATATATATATATATATATATATATATATATATATATATATATATATATATATATATATATATGTATGTATCCAACCGATAACTCAAAAACCTTCACTGATTTGGTCCAAATTTGGGAATTACCCTTATTTTGCTAATCGCTTGAATGAGTTCGTTCATCAAATCTTGGCGACCTATTTTTCTTAGTAAAAAATTAAAAAATATGTTTTAAAACGCAATCTCTTTCAAATTGTCTAAGTGATTGCAACGAATATTTACAACTTAAAAGAACATAGACAGTCGTGGTTGCGTACTAATTTTAAAGTCGTTTGATCAAAGGAAAATACAGTTATTCGAAATTAATAATAAAATAATCCTCGACATCACTTCAGATTCTGTAATGCAATATCTACAATAATGGACAAAGACAGATGACGTTATCAGTACCGCTATTTTATTTCAATAGATCCTAGATAAAAATGTAAACAATGGAGATTATCACAGGTTATCAGCCGGGAGAACGTTGTGAGGTACGACAGGGACGCCATCTCGATGCAGGACCAGGTAGTATGTTGCTGTAGTTAGTAGTACACAACAGTTTATAGATAGAGCTGTACAATCAACTAAGAATTGTGTAATGTCAGCCTTGGGCCATTTATTTCCTAATACCAGCACAAAATTTGCTGTCAAAAGCGCTTATTTTTAGCATGCGAATGTATACTATAAATAAACATTTCTGGAGGCAGGAAGTGCGCTATAGTAGTGAATTTGCCTAAGAGTTGTATACTATTAGTAAAATATATTATTAAAACTAATTCTTTAAATTTAAATGGACCTTGGAGATCGGTTTTAGAGTCCCAGTTAGCGATTATATGAAAAAATTTGTAGTTTCTATGGAGCTAGAAAATTAAAATTTGGTCTTAGATACAGTATGTAAGTACTCCAAGTGCCTTTAAAAAATTGTGTTACAAATTTCATTAAAGTTTTTCAGAAAAAAATTATTATTTACAAAGGGAATGTACCTGTGAAATTATAAATACGGCAGGTATTTTTCCTTTCTCATTGGTTGGATGGTTTTGTTTTAGTCAACCCATCCAGTTTTTGCGAACAATAAGCAACAAAAGTCTGGACGCAGCAAGTGCGTTATGGTAATGAATTTTCATAAAAATGATTTTTATAGCAAATACCTATGTGGCTGTTTTTTTTTAAGAAAGCAGGCATCAAAGTTGGTTACCAGTGAAACCAATATAGTAGAAACAAGGTTCCATGTTTGACCAAAATAACTTTATTGTTTAAAAATGTACAAAAATTTCCGAAAGTAAACTTAAAGTGTTCCCGAAAATCAGGTCACTTGGTCAACTTTATAGCTTAATAGCAAATGGAGCTCTTCAATTTTGAAGCATTTAAACACAATTCTCTACCATAACGCACTTGCTGCGTCCCGAATTTCTTTTATTTTATTATATTTCGATGGAAAATGCAAAAATGCAATAACATAAAAAGCGTTCGATTAAAAAAAAAAAGAGAATTTTTATCACCAACGACCCTGTGATTGTAAAAATATTTTTTTAAGATGTAGCTCAAGACACCCTATAATTAATGTATACAATTTTTTCGTATCTTGTATAATAACGGATATATTGAGCTTTATTGATTTTTTACAAAAATTTGATACAAATTATATACCATTAAACGATAAACTCAATAGCTAAGACTACTGCCAAAACATCAGAGAAAGGGTCTATTTAAAACAAATTTTCTGGGAACATTTTAGTAAAATGAAGGACCATGGCGGTTGAAGCTAAGACTTCAGGCTTTGTAAAACATTCTTCTGGAGACATTTTCTTTCCATTGCTCGTACAAGTTTCAGGTTCTTTGCCTAAATGTTGCCAATTTTGACGTTTCAAATCGCGACTTTGATGTTTTGAAGAAAAAGCCATTTTTTTTTCTCTATAAATGCCTATAACTTTTTTGCCCGTCTAATCTACAGACCTAAACTTTGGCACATCGTTCAGTTTTTATAATACAAACCCGCGTGCCCTTACTTTGTTATTTTCAGATATAAAAATTTTCCGAAAGAAAACACAAAATTTTCCGGAAAAACCTTGGTTGGTTTTCCTGTCTAACGAACTGATCCAGGCCACTTGTAACGAAATTCACTAAAAAAGTAAACCTACTTACAAATAGGCACTAAAAAACTAAAAAGAACTGGATTACAGGTTTAATTCAAAATCCAGTGCGCAGTGAGTACGGTATTAGAAAACTCCTATAATAAAATTAAACTGCCGTATGACAGTAGAACTTTAAGTTACATAGATTTTAAGTAGTCTTGCTTGATTTCCCTGAGATCACATTATCAGATGCTGCCTTGGTGTAAAATGGGACCACCTCAGGAGTTTACCCTTTCAAACAAACAAAAATCTTTTAAAATTGATCTACAATTGAAGAAAATATCGGTGAACAAACATAATTTTTTTTTGGAGTATTTCCCTAAATTTATCCGATTGATCATCATCAGACCCTCACTTGGTGAAAATAGTAACACGGTAGAAGTACGAATAGTCTTTTAAACAAACAAAAAAGATTTTCTAAAATTGGTCCACAATTGACGAAAATGACGATGAATATCCATATAAGAGAATAACTTTTAAGGATTTCCCTCAATTTCTTCGAGAGTTCATCACCAGCTCCTGACTTGGTGAAAACGGAACCACTTCAGGGGTTTACCTGTTCAAACAAAGAAAGATTTAAAAAAATGTCCACAACTGACGAAAATATCGGTAAACATACATAAAAATAATAATTTTTGAGGATTTCCCTTGATTTCCCTTCATGGTGTCCCGACTTGATGGAAACGGAAACACCTCAGGAATATACACTTTCAAACAAAGAAAGATTTTTGAAAATTGCCACACAATTGACGAAAATATCGGTGAACACACATAAAAACATTATCGAGGATTTTCCTCGATTTTACCTAGACCCAATCATCACATCCTGACTTGGTGAAAATGGCACCACCTTTCATTAAGAAAATTCTCTACTATAAAGGTCACGATGAAGAGCTTTTGGAAATTTTTTTTCAGACGAGCGCGACTTTGGGTCACTAGATCCCAAAACCAAGGTCTGTTAAAATGTTTATATGTTTATGTATATATATATATATATATATATATATATATATATATATATATATATATATATATATATATATATATATATATATATATATATATATATAGGTATCATACCGATATCTCAAAAAATAATAGGCCGATTTCGATATAATATGGTGGGTACCTTTTAAACTGTTCAAAACTATCAAATGCATTCGGTGATAGATCGACGATCTAATTTTTCCGGTTACAAAAGCATATTTTTCAAATTTTTTGTTGTACGTAAATATTTTTTTAATCCTTCACAAATATCTAAAAATCAAAATAACTTAAAAAACGTAATAAATAGGTAAAGGGAACTCCTATAGACGTGGATCTTATTTTTTGCGTAAAATTAAAACTTCCGTCAAACATAGGCCGTTCCATAAGAAAACAACCATAACTTTGTTGTGCCACCCTTAATTATAACACCCTGTTTACTAAAAAATATTTTTTAAATGTAGCTACTATTGACCTACATAACGTTACTTCCAAAATCTTTTAAAAGTGTGCCGCTTAGACGTAAGACACCATCCCGTTACCCGTGAAACAACCTGTATAGGTTATACTGTTAACCAAATTTGGTGCCTTTCATTTAAAAAAAAGCCTGGACGCAGCAAGTGCGTTATGGTAGTGAATTTTCATAGAAATGGTCTGACACAAAATATTTTATTATAACTTTCTTCTTGTAACATAGAAATCTAAATTTTGGAGTAAAGTTTAACTTTTATATCGTAAACCTACTTACCAAATTTGGTTATCATAGCTTTTTTATTTTTAAGATAAAAAAATTTTTCGAATGAAAACTCAAACTTTTCCCGGAAAACCTCGTCCGATTTTCCTGACTAACGAACTTATCCAAGCCATTTACAAAAGGAAGGCACATGCCAAATTTTATCAAAATCGGTCTATGATTTTTTGAGTTATACATTTTTGTGTGCTGAAAATTTGTATACGGGGTTTCCAAAAATTCTCTATTTATTGGAAATAATTTCCAAAATGGCGGACTTCCGGTTACACCGTAAATAAATACAAACATTGTTATTTCAAATACAACACCCGTATATTATTGCATTTTTAGAATACTCATCTAATTTTAGGTTAAAAGTTATAAGGGTATGCTCTCCCTATCTTTAACTGTTTTCGAGTTATGTCAATTTATTTGAGAATTCTGCTCAAGGGGAGGCTGACTTAATGAAGGTGATTTTGTGTCGTGTTAGGATGCTGAAAATTATTTAATTTGTCAGACACGTTCCAAGACCATTAAGCTTCGACAATATTGTGAGGAGAAATTGTTTCATATACAGGGTGTTTTGTAGGATGTATTAGAATTTGGTGTGCTTTAAACTGCAATCACTCATTTATTTCAAATAGAACACCCTGTGTATTATCTTCCCATTGAATAGAGCAGATAATTCCCTTTTAAACTGTATTAATTCCCTATATCTAAAGTTGATAATTGTCAAGATATTTGCGGTTTACCAAAAAAAAGTATTTAATATTTATGAAATTTCAACAAATAACAGAGAATAACCAAAAGTATTGAAAGTTGAAAATGATTATGACTAGCTAAGAAACTCATGATTGATATTGTTCAAATTGTGTACCATTCGCACTAATACATCGCTCTAAGCGTATTACAACTCCTTGTTGTACGCCGTATTTCTGCGGGATCAATATTATCCAAGCAATTACGGACTCTATCTTCAAGTTCTTCCCTAGTGTTGAGTCACACAAACATCTGATTTCAATTTACCCCATAGGTAAAAATCCAGAGGAGTGAGGTCGGGCGACCGTGGGGGCGAATTGTATGTTCCGCCGCGTCCCATCCACATCTCTCCGAATTCATCATTTAAAAAGCCCCCTGCTTCTGCTGAATAAGGCGCAGGAGCCCCATCTAGTTGATACCAACAATTCACATACGCAGTAAGTGGTAAATTGTCCAAGAATTCAGAGACAGTGGTTCGCAAAATCTCTAGGTATTGCACAGCTCTCAGATTATTATCGTAAATGCAGTAAGATATTTTATCATCCATCAGAAGAGCAAACAAGTTGAAGCCGAATTTTCTCTGAAAACAGCCTTCTTTTTGACATGAGCATTGTCTTGAGCCCAGTAGTGAATATTATGTCTGTTAAATATTCCTTCATGGGACATCTTTGTTTCGTCGGTCCAAATTATGCTTTTCAGAAATAAATGATAGTTGCAGTGTCTTTCAAGGAGAGTGTGACAAAATTCAATTCGGTGGACTGGGTCGTTCGGTTCCAGAGTTTGTACACTTATAAATTTATAATTATGCATTTTATGCTTCTGCATAGAGGAACGTGCTATGTTCATCTCATGTTCAGCTGAACGTATTGACGCCTTTGGATGAGCTTCGAAATAAGAAAAACACAGAAATTTGTATGTCTTCGTCTTCTGTAACTGGAACTGATCTTGATGTTTGTTTGATCGTGCAACTTCCCGTTCTCAAGAAATTGGTTTCATAACGCCTGAATTTCAACGCATTCATTGGAAAGGACTCAGGATACCTATCATTAAACAGCCGATATGTTCTGCTGACCACTCTGTTGCACTTTCCATGAAAATAAAATAAATTCAGAAATTGTTTGTTTGAATAGCTAGCATTATCCATTATAACGTAGAATTCCTATTAATTCAGACAACAAAGACAAAATAACTCACGTTGTGAATGACAGAAATATAGAACTGACAATAAACGTGAAAATGTCAAACATCACATAGCACTCTTAGAATTCGTACAGATTTTAGACATACTCCTAAATTTGTCTTTTTTTTTGATAAACCGCAAATATCTGGACAATTATCAACTTTAGTTATAGATAATGCTAATACAGCTTGAAAGAGAATTATCTGCTCTATTCAACGAGAAGATAATATACAGGCTGTTCTATTTAAAATAAATGAGTTATTATAGTTTAAAGCACACCAAATTCTAATACATCCTACAAAACACCCTGTATATGAAAAAAAAATATTCTCACAGTCATGTCGAAGCCTAATGGCCTTGGAACGTGTCTGACAAATTAAAGAATTTTCAGCATCCTACCACGACACGAAATTACCTTCATTAAATCAGCCTCCCCTTGAACCGAATTCTCAAATAAATTGACATAACTCGAAAACAGTTGAAGATAGGGAAAGCATACCCTAATAACTTTTAACCTAAAATTAGATAAGTATTCTAAGAATGCAATAATATATAGGTTGTTCTATTTGAAATAACGATGTTTATATGTATTTACGGTATAACCGGAACTCCACCATTATTTCCATTAAATAGAGCATCTTCGGAAACCCCCGTATACAAATTGTCAGCACTCAAAAATGTATATTTTCGGAAATAATCTAATACATTACTCGACGTGGGACACCTATATATATATATATATATATATATATATATATATATATATATATATATATATATATATATATATATATATATATATATATATATATATAAATTGAAACTGACCCCGGATATGGGTTCTAGGGATCCTAGTTGGCGCTTATTTGCAAAAATGTTTTCAAAATTCAAAAGTCGGGATCTCTCCAATAGTGATTTTTTTCTACGAAAATTCACTAAAAGACATATTTGTCATTATAACATTTTTATGAAAATTCAGGACCATAACGCACTTGCTGGATACAGGCTTTTATTTAATCTTATTTGAAGATATTGTTGGAAACTATGATATATAGTAATATACACCATCATAAGTATTTATTACGTAGGTATAAAGTCAAGATTACACCACAGTAAAGATTACTTCATAAATAAAATTTTTAATAACACCGAAAGAAAACTGAGTGTATCCATTTGAAAAAATATGGTTAGTCACTAGACATATGAGAGAGTATATGCGACCTTATGGATATACGCTGAAGGGCATCATACGCCATCAACATTAACTACTCATATGACGCCACTAGGTCGCTAGTTATAACCATTACCGTTCTACGTTTTCACTGGAAAAATACCAAGATTCATTATATGAAGCGCTGCTTCCGGCGAATATGTGGTATGTGTTCTGTCTCCGTGAAAAACTTTAATACATTTATAACCGTGAATTATTCCACTACCTCTGCGTGGAGCAATCGCAGCGCATTTGTCATAACTTTCCCTTACTCTGTTTTTCCGCTTCTCTTACTGAGTGAAAAGTTCCTCAGGAACTTGTCACTAAATTGATAAACATGAGACAGGTGTTATGAAAAGTAATGTTTTTTTTTACTTCCGAAGAAAGTCAGCCTTAGAGTTGTATATTTGAAATCGAAATGTAAAATTTGATATACAGTGTGTCTAGAGATGGGAAATTCGGATATTTTCTAAGAGTCGGATCACCGGCTCCGGATCTTTTTGAAGATCCGGATCCTTGAACCGGTTCTTGAATCCCAATGAATCTCTATATTGCATGACTGTGACTTGTTACATACTGCATTCGGTAAGATCGACCAAAACAGAAGACGTGATCAAGAGCGAGAACCTAATATACGGATTGAAATATATATCCAAGATTATATGAATTTGTTAAAAAAAAGAATATGTCTTATGGCTACTTCAGTGCCACATCCAAGAATCTTTAGTAGGTAATCCTGCATTTAAGACACCTCTTTAGTAAACAAACAATTCGGGTGAAGTCGGAACGTGAACTGGACGCGGGACGATGTGCACTGTGCCAGATGAGTATTAGCAAGGGTCATTTTAAATATAGAAGGCAATGAAGGGGTGAACAAATGTTTTCATCATGTAAATAAATGATAGTATTGCGTCATGTACATAAATTGATATTTGACATATTTTGCGGAAAGCAGTAGGAAAACGGAAATGTAAACAGTTAATTTTCAGCAATTGTGGTCTAGGGGGAAAAACGTGATATAGAAGGAAATCAAGGCGTGAACAAATGTTTTTATAATGTTAATAAATTAAAATATGGCGTCATCTACATAAATCGATATTTTGCATATTTTGCGGAAAGCAGTAGGAAAACTGAAATGTAAACAGTTAATTTTCAGGCCTAGGGGGAACAACGTGTGCCTCTCCTCCCTTTTTTGGTACATCAGTAACATCAACAGAGGTTGTGCCATTGTGATTGAGCAAGGTAATCTGCACGTTCCACCCTTCCCACGAGGCGTAAAGCCGCCGGTCCCGTGCCCATGCGATGTTGGGCACGTTAAAGACCCAAATTTCCCGGACAGTGAGGTGAATGAATGACACTTTAGTAAAGTCAATGAAGCAATTTCCGTTGCGAATCGCCGATGATAAATACAACTGTATATGCTAATAGCAAACGGTAACCAGGATATTATTTTGAAAAATCGCAATGTAATCGCATGGTAATGAAACAGTTTTTACTGACAACTGTCGATGATAAACAATACCGAGAAAATGTCTCGAAATGGGCTTCCCTTCCAAGTGTCTGTTTATATTTTACTTTCCAACCTTAAATGAGTAAGAAAAGTCAACGAAGCAATTTCCGTTGCGAATTGCCGATGATAAATACAACTGTATATGCTAATAGCAAACAGTGGCCAGTATATTATTTTGAAAAATCGCAATGTAATCGCATGGCAATAAAGCAATTTCTACTGACAACTGTCGATGATAAACAAAACCGCTGGGGGGATCTACGGGCACCATGTTATTATCCATCAGGAGAACTTCATAGACCCCGGCGATGAAAATGTGCATACCCAGAACGTAGAAAACATGTGGATGCGGGCAAAAAGGAAACTGCAGAGGCAATTTGGAACATCCAGGAATCTTTTTGAATCCTACATGCATGAATTTATCTGGCGAAACACATTAACAAATTCGGACGTGTTTTCTGAATTTTTAATTTGCGTTTACCAGCAATATAGTGTTTAGGATTCCGAATTATCTCCTGCCTTCTTTGGTTTGCCAAGACAAAACAAAAATTATTTTATTTCTATCATTAATTCGTGGATTAGGCCTCCTGGGGATACCACGCTAAAAAAACGCGCCGGCGACCCTACCTCCCCAGTCTATATGACAATTATTGGGTCAAGGTGGTGTGGAAACGGGTCAATATAATACATTACATTTGTATTTCACATAAGCAATTTGCAACAAACATTGCTTCATTGACTGTTGTCATATGCCATTCAAGGTTGAAATGTGTTTTTTAAAGTATTAAGGCAAGTTAATGTCTGAGTATGTGTATATATGCCTGCATGCATACTGCTTTGTAACTCTTAAGATATCTTTCATATTAAGCCAGGCGAAAATGCAAAATGCATCCCTTCCTCTGAAACAAAATAAAACATTTCGTAGGTAAGCCCATTTCGAGCCATTTTCTCGGTTTTGTTTATCATCGACAGTTGTCAGTAGAAATTGCTTTATTACCATGCGATTACATTGCGATTTTTCAAAATAATATACTGGTTACCGTTTGATATTAGCATATTATACAGTTGTATTTATCATCGGCAATTCGCAACGAAAATTGCTTCATTGACTTTACTAAAGTGTCATTCATTCACCTCACTGTCCGGGAAATTTGGGTCTTTAACGTGCCCAACATCGCATGGGCACGGGACCGGCGGCTTTACACCTCCTGGGAAGGGTGGAACGTGCAGATTACCTTGCTCAATCACAATGGCACAACCTCTGTTGATGTTACTGATGTACCAAAAAAGGGAGGAGAGGCACACGTTTTTCCCCTTGGGGCTGAAAATTAACTGTTTACATTTCCGTTTTCCTACTGCTTTCCGCAAAATATGTCAAATATCGATTTATGTAGATGACGCCATATTTTAATTTATTAACATTATAAAAACATTAGTTCACCCCTTGATTTTCTTCTGTATCACGTTTTTCCCCCTAGACCACAATTGCTGAAAATTAACTGTTTACATTTCCGTTTTCCTACTGCTTTCCGCAAAGTATGTCAAATATCGATTTATGTACATGACGCAATACTATCATTTATTTTCACGATGAAAACATTTGTTCACCCCTTGATTGCCTTCTATATTTAAAAGGACCCTTGCTAATACTCATCTGGCAACAGTGCACATCGTCCCGCGTCCAGTTCACGTTCCGATTTCACCCGAATTGTTTGTTTACTAAAGAGATGTCTTAAATACAGGATTACCCTTTAGTGAAAGTGGTCAAGTTGTACCGCAAAAAAGAACTCCAATGAGAAAGAAAAAATAAATGAAAATATATTTTTACATGTTAATATGTAATAAATGTTTCAAACAATTGAATGCATAATTATACTTTTATTGTTGCTATTGTAACCTACTACTATTGGATAAATAAGTAATTTACACAATATGTAGGTACAAGAAAAATAGATTCTACCAACGGTACACCTAATATATAGCCAATAAAAAATTATGAAACCTTCAATAAACCAAATACTAACATTGCAACATGCATGCTGAGCGTTCTAAGTTGAATTCTGGATGTTTCAGGGTTCGGATCTCGGATCGTGTTAGGTGTGCCCTATTCAACCCCTATTGTTTGACTCTCCTTTCGTTGCTCACAGCGCCGTGATCTGAGAGCCGAGAAGAAAAAACGTAACAGCGGATCAGCTGGATCAGACATAACATAAGTCAGAGTGTCAGAGTCAGAGTCAATAGCGGTCCGTTCGTTGCCTCACGACTTAGGACAGATCTAACTGGGATTCAGGATCCGTCATTCACAATTTTTAGAGTCGGTTCATTCCGATCTTTTTAAAGATCCGAATCTTTGAACCGGTTCAGATCTGATCCGGACATCTCCAAGTGTGTCTGAAATTGGTGACAATATTGATGTATCGGAAACGCTAAGAGGTAGGGGAACGGTTAGGTGTGGAAAATTTTACGGCATAATGTTGGTTTCTATTGTAGCTGTGGTTATAGTTGTTTGGATATTTACGATATTAAAAAAAATGCAGTATTTTATGACATTGGATGTAGCTGTTAGTTAGTTTGTTCAGTTAGTTCTTAGGGCAGTATACAGTGTGTCCCAAACTGGATGGGAATGTATTGCTATCTCCGTTATCAGATGAGCAAAAAATCCAATAGGGCTGCCATAATAAAAACAAACGTTGATACCTGTAACTCAAAAACAAATGACAATCCAAAGTTGAGAATAGCACAAAAAGATTACTCTGTAAAAAGTGTCCTGATAATGTGCAAGTCTTAGACATGTCAGATCAACGCCTACTTAGAAATTGAAGAAAAAAGAAACGACAATTTTTTTTTAAATAACTCGAAAACGAAACGAGTTAGTGCAAAACACAAGTCACATTTGGAACGAGCATGAAATTCTACAAACATTGCTAATTTAGCCGTCTCCCTATCTCCAATAATAACGGAGATAGCAATACATTCCCATCCAGTTTGGGACACACTCTGCAGCAGTTGTTATTCGTACATTTTTCTGTGATTTTATAAAATATTTCCGTGATATAACTCTCTGAATAATACTTAGTGGGGTAATATGAACATAAAAATATAATAAAATTGTTCTGGACGCAGAAAGTGCATTATAGTAGTGAATTTTCATAAGAACTATACACTATTAGTAAGGTATATTATTAAAAGTAAATCTTTGAATTTAGACGGACCTGGGATACCGGTTTTAGAAGTCCCAGTTAGCGATTATTTCAAGAAGTTTCTATTTTCTATGGAGCTAGAAAATTGCAATTCGGTAGAGATATTGTAATTGCTGCAAGTCTTTTCAAAAAATTGTGTTACAAATTTCATTAAAGTCACAGAAGTATTCTAGAAAAAAATGTTATATTTACAAAGGAAATGTACCTGCCAAATCATAAGTATGGCAGAAATAAAGATAGAGTTCTTGGAGTTGCCAAAAAATGTAATAGCCAAATACAAAGTTTCCGAGATGAATAATCACGGTTACTTCCACTGAAGTAACTTGAAATTTGGCTAAACTATTGATCCTACAGGCTTTCAGTGCGGCATTAAAGGAATTGCATTACACAATAGTACTTACACCTTTATAGAATACACCTAAATTGTATAGAACATGCCACAAAATCACACTAACTTGCGCTTACACAAAACTACAACTGTCATCGATCAGACCTTTTGACCCTTCCCTTGTATGATTGCTTTCTGCTCTGCTTCCGCAGACTTGATTTTGACTTCTAAAGCTATTTCAATATCCCAATGCCAAATGCTTGTCACCAACAGCATGGATATTCTGGTTGTAAAGGCATACTTTGCCAAAGTGATTCCATATCTGATAAATTGCAAGTTTTATTGTACATTCATCTTCCTACCATATGTCCAGGTCCACATTTTCTGCATTACAGCATTAACTTCTTCCACGGGAGTAAAAATCCTGAGATGTTGGCTTAAGACAATTATTCTTGCACTTTTCCAGTCCATCTACATCAAACTGTGGTGGTTTATATTGCATGACTTAGGTACTATTGAACATAACACAATTTTTAAATTATATATTATACAATGTAGGTGTACCTAATTAGTAAGATGATCCAGTCTCAAGCAAAATTGACGCACCCCTCATGAGTGTTAACTACAGTATATGCTTTAAAACTTGTTTCTTTACTAATTTTTACTTAGTTCTTGATAACATCACACCATGTTTTAGTTGCTTCTGTACTCTGGTCCATGTTGTTTGCAATTGCACAGTTCTCCGTCTTCACATTATTATTTTTAATTAATTATGTTAGAATATAACCTAATACAACGTTGACCACAGACCATTCATTTTGACATTACTTTTTATGTACGTATAGTGGCCATCTTGCCATCTTCCTTTCCGCGGCATGCACATGCGCTTTATGCCTAAAGAATGGATTGCCTAAATATACAATTTCGGATGTGTTTACTATAGACAAGTAACAAAATCAAACATGCAAAATAGTTACAATTATAATTCTCACCACTATACTGTAATCATCATCTATCTTTTTCATTCAATTTTAAGGTTATATAATATTATAAGGACATCTCAAGCACATTCTGAGCGAATATTCGGTATAATAATCTATTCAAATATTCTCAGTATATTGATGAAGAATTTTCTTAGGATGTGATTGAATGAATGTACTCAGAATATTCAGGATTGAAGTTTGTAGTTCTATAAATGTTATTAGAACATTCTGAAACAAATATTGTGAAAAAAGAATGTTCTCACATTGTGAGAACATTCTGAGAATATCTTGTGCTGTATGGGTTTGTGATTGAAAACATTTTTATAAAAATTCGCTACCTGAACGCACTTGCTGCGTCCAAAGTTTTTATCTATGATATCATCTGTATCAGTATTTTGTAGATATGCTTTGCAATATAAAACTCATAAAAATTCCGAGTCACCAAAAAAAAAAACCTAAAAGCTTGACGATTTAATTTAAGGTATACTATAAATAAGCTCAGTTTGCCACCCTCTAGAGACGTCAGCATCTTCAGGCGCTGAAAGCTCTGACAGAGAAATACAGGCAACATGAAAAAGATTAATTTGCTTTATGAATTATGCAACGTTGTGACATTATTTCTTCAAGTATGTAGGTACGATTTCAGATTTCCTGTCAGACGCTTATGCACTCTCGATGATAAATTAAATCGGGAAATCGATCTGAATAAAACCGGTGCTTGGAAGGTAGAATATTAAAAGCAGAAAAAATGCTCGCTTGAAAGCATTTACACTGAAAGCTCAAATGCAGTTTAACCAGAAGTACTATTCAGACTATTTTAGTCTCGTAGTGCCGTAGCTCGCATTCTAATAAAATTTCACTGCACATTTGGCGTTCTCGTGGTCTATTTCTGTGTAGGAATTGGAGAGATTACAGAAATTGGTAGGATAATCATCAGCGTAGATACTGCTGCATATAGTGGATGTAGTAAGTGGATATTCCACATTTAGAAGGATTGGTAAGTAACAAATCAATATATTTCTGTGGATTTGTTAATTCGATGTCTAAAATCAACTCAATTACTAATATAACACATTTACGAGCTACCTAACTAAGCACACAATAATATAAGATAATTTATTTTCGCTTTCTTGCCATAATACACTGATGAGCTCGTTACAATAGATAGAAATAGATAAAAACTCTAGACGCAGCAAGTACGTTATGGTAGTAAATTTTCATAAGAATTGTACACTATTAGTAAAATATATTATTAAAACTAATTCTTTAAATTTAAATATACCTTGGAGATCGGTTTTTTTATATGGAGCTACTAAATTAAAATTTGGTCTTAGATATAATATGTAAGTATTGCAAGTGTGCAAAAAATTGTGTTACAAATTACATTAAAGTTACAAACGTTTTTCAGAAAAAATAAATGATTTACAAAGGGAATGTACCTGTTGAATTATAAAATCTCGGGACGCATCAAGTGCGTTATGGTAGCGAATTTTCTTTAAAATATTTTTAATAGCAAATGTCTTTCTTTGATGAAAGCAGGGATCAAACTTGGTTCCCTATATAGTAGAAACAATGTATCATATTTCATTGAAACAAATTTATTGTTTGAAAATATATAAACATTTTTCAAAAGTCTAGACGCAGCAAATGTGTTATAGAAGTGATTTTCCATAAAAATGTTTTCAATAGCAAATACGAGCAGGCATCAATCTGATTACCGGTAGGTATAGCCTATGTAGTAGAAACAATGTACTATATTTTATCAAAATTACTTATGGTTTGAAAATATACAAAAATTTTCCGAAAATATCAAAATTACTTATGGTTTGAAAATATACAAAAATTTTCCGAAAATAAACTTAAATGTTGGTTTTCTATCCAACAAAGCTTACGTTAATAGCAAATTGAGTTATTGAAATTTGAAGGATTTAATGAAACTTTGGTAAATTTGCAGATTAGCACCCGAACGCTTTTCAACAAATTGTTTTCAGAGACATTACTAGGACCTCACCTGCAGGTTTCTGAACAGTTTTTTGAAAAACGTTCGGGAGCTAAACTGCAAATTTACCGAAAATTTGCTACCAAAACGCACTTACTGCGTCCAGATTTTTTTCTTACAAACGCATCATATTTCGATAAAAAATGCAAAAATGCATTAACGAATTTGTTCTACGAAAATTAGTTAAAAAAAATTATACACCCCTACTCACTCCTGGTCCCGTAACTTCCTTGGGAAGTGTGAACAAGAAATTTTTCTTGGGGTTTGTGTATCCAGAGGGGTGGGGGCCTAGGCAGGTTTCTGAAAACAGTTTTTTGAAAAGCGTTCGGGAGCTAAACTGCAAATTTATCGAAAATTCGCTACCAAAACGCACTTACTGCGTCCAGATTTTTTTCTTGCAAACGCATCATATTTCGACAAAAAATGAAAAAATGCATTCACGAATTTGTTCTACCAAAATTAATTTAAAAAAATTATACACCTCTACTCACTCCTGGTCCCGTAACTTCCTTGGGGAGTGTGAACAATAAATTTTTCTTGGGGTTTGTGGATCCAGGGGGGTTTCTGAAAACAGTGTTTTGAAAAGCGTTCGGGAGCTAAACTGCAAATTTACCGAAAATTCGCTACCAAAACGCACTTCCTGCGTCCAGATTTTTTTCTTATAAACGCATCATATTTCGATAAAAAATGCAAAAATGCATTAACAAATTTGTTCCACGATAATTATCTAAAAAAAAATTATAGGCCGTTAAACCATAAATTTCACTAAACCTACAAATAAATATCCAAACAGCTACCAAACTTAACTAAACTGACAGCCAAAGCACCAGAGAAAGGGTCTATTTGAAATCGATTTTCTGTAAACATTTTAGTAAAATGAAGGGCAATGACGGTTGAATCTGAACCTTAAGGGTTTGCAGAACAATCTTCTTACAACATTTTCTTTTCACAAATGGTATTTGTTTTACATTCTTTGCCTAAACATTGCCAATTTTGACGTTTAATATTGCGAGTTTGACGTTTTGAGGAAAACTCCAACATTTATTGCTTTAACTACCCATAACTTCTTTGTCTTTAAAGCTATGGACCTTAATTTTGGTGCGGAGTTCACTCTTTATAATACAAGCACGCGTACCAAACTTGGTTGCCCTTACTTCGTTATTTCCGAAGATATGATTTTTTTTATAAAGAAAACACAAAATTTTCCGGGAAAACCTGGTCCGATTTTCCTGACTAACGAACTTATCCAAGCCACTTGCAAAAGGAAGGTACTCGGCAAATTTTATCAAGATCGGTCCATTATTTTTTGAGTTATCGGTCGGATATATATATATATATATATATATATATATATATATATATATATATATATATATATATATATATATATATATATATATATATATATATATATATATAACACAGATCTCCCCATAAGCGAATTTTTTTTTTTTAAATTCGCTAAAATATACTGTTAGTAAGATATACTATTAAGACTAATTCTTTAAATTTAAATGGACTTTTGAGATCAGTTTTAGAGTCCTAGTTAGCTATTATTTGAAAAAACTTATATTTTATATAATTATATAATAATAACTTTATTCACTATAAATGCAATAGAAAAACAAAATAGCACACAGTAACTAATGAATAATGACAAAGGTAATTACAAGAGATAAACTAATTCTAACTTAAGTCAGAGACTTATACGTGAGCCACCGCTCAATATTAGGATATATAACTAAGCCATAATATATTTCAAAGTACACACCACAAAATCCGGGCTCCAGATTAGTCACCCGTAGGGAATTACATTTATAGTTGTAACAACTGCTGCACACATACATCCGCACCATCAGCCACACACAAGTCACGCACACTCTCCCACACCATCCCCACACACCCCCACACACCTGCACACACCCTACGCCGTCGGAAGCTTCAATCAAATGCTAAATATTTCTTAAACCCATATACTCGTCTAAGTCAATTCAAGAAATCTGACCTATCCACTCTGTAATCCTACGCTTGAAGAGGTTAACACTTGTAATCTGTCCCAGTGAGGTTGGGATCCTTGTGTAGAGTCGAGGTCCAATAAATCTGAAATGTCTTTGCCCAATGGCCTTAGCACACTTTATCACACCATATTCCGCATCTTTTTTATATTGCGTATCGTGGGTGTGCCCAATGCTCTCAAGAAAGCGTCGATTCTTATGCACCCTTACCAGAACGCTCTTAGCATACATCTGTCTTATGTCAAAAAAACCACTTTCTTGATAAACGCGATCACTCGGATAAGTGTTTGGCATATTCATTATTAACTTTATAAAACGCTTCTGCAATATCTCCAATGGCTTTAGATGAGTGGCCAATATGCCACCATACCCAATTACACCATATCGAATCACAGACTCGGCTAAAGCATGATACAAGTCTCAATTGATGACAATTCAGAATCTTTTTTAATTTAGCCAGTCTGTATGATAGAAAACGGAGCTTACCAACAGCACCAACTATGTGAGCATCCCATCTTAAGTGTGAATCAATTATGACTCCCAAATATCTAACCGACATTTTCGATCCTATGTCATAAGCATAATCTCCCATGTCAATTTTCAATGTCTGGTATGGGGCAACCCTCGATTCATTGCACGCAAAGGCTAGAAAATTGGTCTTTTTAAAGTTTATGATTAACAGCCTCTCATCAAACCACTTCTTGATCAACTGTAAGTCATCTTCCACTATAGATCTTAAGCGATTCCAAGATGTTTCTTCATAGAATATAGTTGTATCATCAGCAAAGCAAACCACTTTTCCCACAGATGGTAATTCTAGCAGGCCATTAATATATATGCTAAATAAAATAGGACCAAGGACCGTGCCCTGAGGGACTCCACACTGGACAATCTGTTGATCACTATCAGTTGTTTCCACCCGTGTAATCTGTAGTCTGTTATTCAGATAACTTGTGAACAGTTTAAGAGAGGTACCCCTAAAACCCGTATCTTCTAAATGCCCAGCAGCTGATCATGGTTCACAGCATCAAATGCCTTAGCTAGGTCAAGGAAAATGCAAAGTGCGAACTTATCACCGTCAAGCGCACCAGCTATATCTGTAATCAATTCTAGGATCGCATCATCGGTTGACAAACCCTCGTGGAAACCATATTGTCGGTTTGAATGTAATTCAAACTTCTAATCTATCATTCTTTTCTTAACAATCTTTTCTACAATTTTGGCCTGATTTGATATGGAGCTACTAAATTCAAATTTTGTCTTAAATATAATATGTAAATACTGCAAGCGTGTTTATAAAATTGTGTTACAAATTTCATTAAAGTTTCAAAAGTTTTTCAGAAAACAATTAATTATGTACAAAGGGAATGTGCCTGTCAGATTATAAATATGACAGGAATTTTTCCTTATTAATTGTTTGTATGGTTTTGTTTTAGTCAACCCGTCCAGTTTTCGCAAACAATAAACAACAAAAAAGGTTATTTAAAACAAAACGAAGCTCAATATGTTATTTTTCTTTAATTTATTACCCACGTGCGTTTACGTTCAAGATTGAAGATTCTGGCTTAATGGGACATTTATTGAGCTATCGGATTTGAAATATTTTCACAAAAATTTTCTATCATAACATAAAAAACCTTTTTTGTTTATTGTTTGCAAAAAGTGGATGGGTTGACTAAATCAAAACCATCAAAGCAATTAATAAGGAAAAGTACCTGCCTTGTTTATAATTCGACAGGTACATTTCCTTTGTAAATAATTATTTTTTTCTGAAAAAAGTTTGTACCTTTAATGAATTTTGTAACACAAATTTTTAAGACACTTGCAGTACTTAGATACTTTTATAATTCGACAGGTACATTCCCTTTGTAAATAATTATTTTTTTTCTGAAAAAAGTTTTTAACTTTAATGAAATTTGTAACACAATTTTTTTAAGACACTTGCAGTACTTACATACTTTTATAATTCGACAGGTACATTTCTTTTGTAAATCATTTATTTTTTCTGCAAAACGTTTGTAACTTTAATGAAATTTGTAACACAATTTTTTTAAGACACTTGCAGTACTTACATGTTTTTATAATTCGACATTTACATTGCCTTTGTAAATTATTCATTTTTGCTGCAAAACGTTTGTAACTTTATTAAAATTTGTAACACATTTTTTAAAGGCACTTGCAGTACTTACATATTATGTCTAAGACCAAATTTTAATTTAGTATCTCCATATAAAATATAATTTTTTTCAAATACTTGCTAACTGGGACCCTAAAACCGATCTCCAAGGTCCATTTAAATTTAAAGAATTAGTTTTAATAATATATCTTACGAATAGTGTACGATTCTTATGAAAATTCACTACCATAACGTACTTGCTGCGTCTAGACTTTTATAAAACGGGTGCATTGCGTTTTTACAAAAGTGCACCAACTTAAAGATAAGAATACTAGCACTATACAATCTACAGTTTCAACTTTAAGTTTATAACATAACCTATTTGCAAATAACAAAAACAAATATTTTGGTTTACACGAAAGGTATTTAAGTAATATTACTTACCATTTATAACATAATTATTTTTGCGTCCCATATTATCTATTTAAATAATAATAAAAATGTAAAATAAGATTTCTGTTTAAATAAGGAAATAAATAAGACGCCCATGTTGATAATTATTAACGTTAACGTTAGGTCTCGAGTGTCTCGAGTAGTCTCGACGCAGCTCGGACTCTATTGTCATCGCATGCAACGACGTCATATTGTACAAATTAGATTGTAATTATTTTTTGAAAATAAGAGGAATAATTGGTCACTCAACATTTATGAATCTTAAACGACATTTAATGGATAGATTAATTTATTGTGAACTTTTATTTGTCATCAATAGATAGTACAAATATGTGTTATGACCATGTTTTGCATTTTAAGATACAAATGAAATTTTATAATATCTGTCAACCCGGCTTATTTATATTTAATTGTCGGTGACTTGGTCGATTTTGAATTATCTACGTAGAATAGTACATTCACAGTCTAACCATCCTTGAAAACTTTCACCGTGTGAAATGCCTCATGTAATTCGAAGTGATATCTTAGACTGTTTATTACTTTAACATTTTTATTTTCGAATAACTCTCTTTCTATAAACATATAAAAATCAAAACCGACCTTGGATATGGGTTCTAAAGGCCCAAATTCGCGCTCATTTGAAGAAATTTTCCAAAAGTCTTACCATCGATACCTCACTTTTAGTGAATTTTCTTAATAAAAATTCACTAAAAAAAAACAATTATGCTGTTTAGTTACAAACAACAAAAGAAAAAGACAAAAGGTCACAATTTGCAAAAAAACATAACGTTCAAATCAAACGTCTGCATACACTTATATGCACAATATCAAACAGCAAAGCAACGAAGTACAAAAATATTAAAAAATTTCCAATTAAATCATCATGCCTCACAGAGCACGAAACAAATCCATCGACCGCATTATATGATCGCTCACTTAAATATTTTTTAAACCGCTTTAAAGGTGTTTATGTTTTCAATGTATTTTATACTTTTTGGAAGTAAATTGTGCAAAACACTACCCGTATTCACAGTCTCATTAAACTGGTGACCTTTTTACTTACTTCGTCACCATCACGACCAGACATAGGCGCGATCGTTGCACTCGCGTACATGAACACCCACCCACCTTTATGTAGTCGGGCAGGACATCCACATACAAAACAAACAGCAAGGGACCCAAAATACTACCCTGTGGAGTACCCACCTCTATCTCATATGAGGCCGAAAAAGTGCCCCCAATCGAGTCTGTAAGTTAAAAGTGAAAAAACCCAGCCATTTTCTGGGCCCAGAATTGCTGATGGAGTTGTTTAAATTTAATTTTACTTGGTTTTGGGCATCCCGTGAGAAAAAGTTACCGAATAGATTCCCCATCATTTCTGGATCTTCGACTATTTCATCGTTATGTTTAATTATTATTTACTTTTTGTTGTTCTTCTTCTTCGCAAATTCATGACCAAAAATTGGCCAAAGCATTCTTGCTTTGTTATCTGAAATTTGGATCAAGTTATGATACTGGTCTTGTTTTTCCTGCTGTATTTTAATGTTATGTGGTTTTTTGCTATATAGAATTTGATTAAAGAATGTTAATACTTCAGTCTATATTAGATTATGTTGAATAAAAACGCTCTTTCTTCCAAACAATTGCTTTAATCCTTTTACCGACGCGTTTCGAGCTTTTTAACTGGTCATCCTCAGGGGAATCTAGAATTGTATAAAAGGCTTGTCAGAAAAACTGAGTTTTCCGGTAGGCTACTTCTGCAGGGGTACATTACAGAACACAGGATAAAAATATAAAAATGAGGCGACATAAAGTTAAACCTCAACACTAAATCAAAAGTTAAAAGATTACAAACTGTCTTACTACACAGCTATCAAAAATTACAAGTACAAAGTCATACACTACTACATGCAACAAAATATAAACGCAAGTTAAATTGAGCTGTAAGAAAATCTAGGTTTGTTCTGAAAATCAAACCTACAATGAATCTAAATTAAAAAAACTCCTAAAAACTTAAAAAGTCTCAAAAAAGCTACCCCTTATAAGGCTTTTTTTATAAATTAAACTGAAGGTAATAATCGAAACACAGCAGACAGCACAAACACTAGCAAGCCATACAGCTGAGAAGAAACTTTAAGAGAATATCAAACCTATTGACCGAGCAAGAGTGAAAATCGAAGTGAATTATTTTTATATCTCTTTATGACACATTTAAACGCCACTGGGGAAGAAAGAGCTTGTTTCTTTCCCCAATGTTTTACAGGTGGATTGATCCCACCATCGCTAACTAATCGGCTTTGCTAATTAGCGTTGGAAGAAGAATATGATGAAGATGTGGACTGTATGTGGACTGTATTTATAACTCTAGGTCCACTGGATTCCAGAAGATTTCAATAATACACTTTTTTATATTTATATATGTTGTATTGTTACTATATACACTTTGAACTTACATTTATTTACAATTTGCGATTTTACACTTGATTTAATGGGTTATTCAGGAGATTTCACAATCTTATTAGCAACTTGCTATTGCACTTATCTGCGCGTATACTTTCTAATTTCGAAGAAAACACTGACTTGTCACTGTAATACTGTACGAACGGAATTTCTGTAGGAAGATTGGAGCTTGAACTTAAGTGGCGTAATCACACTAGCGATGTTTAGGTAGAAGATCGGGATCTTAGAAGTCCCAAAAAGCGATGAAGATGAGATTCGTTGTAGAACGGCACTGTATAATTGAAGTGGCTTAAACACATGAGCGATGTTTAAGTGGAAGATTTGGAACTCCGGGTTCCAAGGAGCGAGAAGGAGCGAAGACGAGATCTGGCGTAGAACTCGCTTAAACACGCGAGCGGTGTTTAAGTTGAAAATTGGGAACTCGGAGTCCCAATAATTTAAGAAGATAATATCGAACGTAGAACTGTAGCACTGAATTGGCTTAAACACGCGAGCGATGTTTAAGTAGAAAATTAGAAACTCGAGGTTCCACGAAGCGAAGAAAATGAGATCTGGCGTAGAACTCACTTAAACACGCGAGCGGTGTTTAAGTAGAAAATTGGGAACTCGGAGTCCCAAGAATTTAAGAAGAGAAGATCGAACGTAGAACTGAACTGTACCTTGCGAAAAGCTTGCTTTTATCGAGCCTTCGCGTAACGCTAGGTGACGTAGTTGACATAACATAATGTCAGTAATACACAATGGCCAACTAGGTAGAAGCATTATTTCTAGTGAAGAAAATCCACTGGATGCATCTAAAGAATACTTCAAAGACAGCTCAAGCTATTTACAATGATGAACCTACAGGTATATAAGTATTCTTTGTATGGAATTGTTCATGCGCAAACCTAATGCGATACAGACGTCTAGAGGGTAAAGATTACCAGCAAATCGGAAAGGATTGTAAAATCCAGAGATAACTAATTTCAGGTAGAAACTTTGCGACGCACTTCCTTTTATACCAGATGACAATGCTCAAATAATTCCCAATCTATTCACAAACCTAATTTGTCATTGGCATAAGCTAGGTTGCCGGGAAATTAGAGGGCCGCCAGCTTTTACACAGTGGAGATGTGCGTGGGTCAAAATAAGATGTTAACTATTGGCGCCACTTGATTGTTTAACCTCCACTCCCGGATATTCTAATAAGATGTTCACTAATATACTTCCTTGCCCAGATCCAACACAACCAAGAATTCTTGGATCACACTGGCAACTATAGCCAACCACAATCGAGCACAGGAAGCTGCAAGGGAGTTATAATTAGGGCAAAACAAACTAAAACTCAGAACGGTATGGTCTCATAGACCCACAAGTAAAAGTAACGGTAATGATCTAATAACACTAAGTATTTTCAACAGCCCTGAAAACAAAACACAAACACAAAACCAAAACACACCTATAATATGATAAAATAAGGGCTTTTATTACGCTTCTTTGGCATATAAGAAATTATTAAAAAGCTGTTCTAAAATTCTGATCAAAAATAAAAAGTCTATATTATATAACTGAAATGGCTTATTACAAAATAATCAAGATATCTAATGAGTATGCATGAATGTACTCCAAAACTATAATTGTTCTATGGAAAAAATTCCACTTTTCGTGCACGCAAAGCTTACAACTTATTTCCCAAATAGTAATTAATTACACGTTAGTTAAGTTAAGTGGCCTGATTAAATATCAAGTCCCAAGAATAATCAATAAGCTTAACTAATGCTAACAATATATAATAAACTGTGGTAACTATCAAAAGTGAAGCAATTATATTAACCAGGGATCTCATAAAAATCTGTACCACATTTATTGAAGTTTAAATAAAATAAATTCAGTTTGATTTGATCGTAGTAAAACTTATTCTTTGATATAGCAAATTTAACAGATGTGAATATTTAAAATTTTAGCTTATCAAGATTGTCTCTCTTATCACTCTACTCTTTAACACAAAACCGAAAATTCTTACTTGAACATCCTGGACTTCTAGGCCATAAAATTACCAACAATTTCCATACCAAACTGGGGCCTTTAAGGGTACGGAACTGCAACCATGGAAACAAGGCGACAAACGGAAAGTCAATGCAACAAACGGAAAGGCAATGCAACAACGGAAAGCGAAGACCTCCTCACTGAGATCCTAATTCATAAACCACAGATTTCACAGCTGACGGGAATTATCGTTGCTCTTGACTGGCACATAAAAACTCCATTTAACTCAATAGCCATACTTCTTTCGGTACTTGAAAATTCGTCATTCCATGCGAGACTTATTCCATTCAAAATTCTCATATGATACGTGAATTCGCCAAAGGTATTAGCCCACCAACACTGGGGCGTCCTAGTTAAAATCCAGATTACCTACTACGTGGATAACTGCCCAATACATGAATTTCTGCCCAATACATGAATTTCTGCCCAATACAGGGATTTTCTGCCTAGTACAAGGACTACCCAGTACAAGGACTGCCCAGTACAAGGACCCTAAAAACAATAAGTAACGGAATGCTAGAGGTGTTATAGTTACGAGAGATGATGACTTCTTACCTCCAAAGAGGGCATACGAAACTCCAACCAACGTGACAAGATCAAAGTGGTATTTATATCCCCTCAAACGGGTTATCTCTACAGTCTTCAACACCAAATACATAAATTACGATATCACCAAAAGACTGCAGATATTTTCTGAGTGCAATTTAATCCACTATGGGGATAAAATAATATCCGACTTGCTTCTCAAAAAGAACCACGTGTTAGCTCAAACTCTACTACCAAAAAAAAAAAATCTCTCTCGAACCTTCCGGAATATTAGCATTTCCTACCTGACAGCCCGCAGCGCCATCGTTCGCTCTCACTTCATCATATACGTCCCCAGCCATCTATCTTTCTCAATATGCGGACCATTCTCGAACCACCAGCATTTTTAGCCAACATCGCAGGCGCGGCAGCCGACAAGATATACCAGGGGTAGTTCAAAGAGAAATGATTTAACGGAATATCTCAATTTCATTCAGTATACGGGGGATAGCCAGAAGAAATAACCATGATCGTCGCCAATAATTATCTGTTTAAAGCAGAGGAGGAACCACAAATACACCCAATCTAGCCTAACTGTTTAGCTACTCAATTTATACTGTTACAACTTAAAGGATATTGCAATCGAATGCAAGTAAGAGACATAGGCATACCGATTATGTTTCTCCAACAGCCACAATGGCGATATTTTTACTCACTTTTTTTTTTACTCTAAGTATTGTGTACCAAATTACTTAAAATTCACAATATAGGTTTATTTGCCACATGTAGACTCTCATTCCAGTTACCCTGATACTTACAAAAATATAGCGTTTCCAACAAGTTTTCCCCAATTTTCCACCGGAAAATCTTGAGCATAAAGTCTGAATAATAAACTCGACCTCGGTTTTCACCCAAGCAAGATTTTTGCCAAGTTTGATTGAAATCAGTTCAGTATTTTTTGAGTTATCGCTCGGATACATACATACATACATACATACATATATATATATATATATATATATATATATATATATATATATATATATATATATATATATATATATATATATATATATATATATATATATATATATATATAACCAATAAAAAACTTTACAAAAGCTTTGCATCGTAACCTGTCTATTAGCGAATTTTTCTGAATGAAAACTCGCTAAAACAAACATTTTCGGCCCGCCCTACGTGTATAGGTATATAAAAAATTGTTTAAAAAGATTTTGAGGAAACAGGAAACCCACTGTATTCAATAGTCAATTCACCCTGCCAGTGACAGGCATCTGAGCAATAATCATGAAATGGAGGTTTGCATCTGTGATTACCAGTTTTGTCAGGTAGTCGAGATACAAAATTCTGCGGCAAAGCTACGATCCCAATAATTACTCAGTGTGGCATGCCAATCTAGCCCATGAATCCACCTATCGCATTCCGCACGTGAGTTGTCGATCTGCACCTATAGCTAGAGCCAGGCTAACTGATCATAGTGTTGCTCTGAATGAGCTGATAGGACGCTTCTCTTAGCTCATATAGCTTATAGCTAAAGTAGTTTACTAGTTTTGTATGAGCTGTTTGCAAGACGGCCTGGCATATGTGAAAGCAATTACAAGTTTGGCCGATGTGAGAAACTTATCTACAAGATACCACTCAGGTGACAGTTAATTATAAACTTATTGGATGTACAGTGTGGCCGGATTTCAATGCTTTTGTGGGGTATCTCGTTTATGCCTAGAGACAGAAGGTTTGCGTTTTTCACAATACTGATTTATTTTTTGTGAAACTAACGGTGCCTAAATCAAAACTGGTTTGGCATTCTTTGTGTTTCAGCTACAGGATGATTTTGAAAATTTGTCATTTTAAGTCACCCACTGTATTTCCTTCATGTGATGAGATGATAAAACTGTAAAAACTGAAACTGGAACACTCTGTATATGTTTATGTCATTGGATTCGTCTCATTTAGATATTGTCAAATATTAGTCGTTATATATATATATATATATATATATATATATATATATATATATATATATATATATATATATATATATATATATATATATATTCCTTTAAATTGCTAAGTAAATTGCAGTTTTTGTATTTCCATACAGGGCTATGAACAGTGGACAGGTTTTTAAAAACAATAGCTTAAAAGGCTTTTGTTTAATGGATTATTCCATATATTTTTATTATTTATTTATCTAGTATTTCTACGAAGATCTTACGGAGGACTTACATTTAGTTAACATTTAATTTTTTTCTGACGTTGCATGGAAAACGAAAAAAGTCTGGACGCAGCAAGCGTGTTATGGTGGTGAATTTTCATAGAAATGATCTACGCAATGTTTTTACGACAATTATATAACTCAGCAACCCATACCCGATCGCTGATGTGATTCAAACAGAGCGTAATAGACCGCTTTCAGGTTCCGCAAATCAAGGATATTCTTCAGAAACTTAATCTTGTGTAGAATTTTACTCTAAGTTTTTTAACAACATATTTAACATGTGCCAAATGCCTGAGCTTTCCCCCCTGAAATTGTTGGCAGAATGTTTTCCCGCATTAAGAAAAAATTCAATAAAGATTTGCGGCACGTGATTACCATCCCGTACGTTGCCTCCATCCGAATCTACGATGGACTCGACTTTACGAAGATCAATATTCCTTTCACCAACCACCCGCCAAAGTTTTCTTGGATCCGATTTAGCTTTTTTAACAAGTCTAATGTAATAATCATGCTTAGCCCTTTCGCTCAATTTTTTTAACATACTTCGGTATATTTCATAACTATTCTTCAATCCTATGCTCTCTACGTCTACTCGCCCAATCTTATATAGTTGGTCTCTTCTACTAAGGGACCTCACCAAACCACTGGTAATCCAGCGCTTTCTTCAAATATTGTCGAGTGGAACCCTGTACTCCACTGTGATGTCTTGAATTTTTCGTTTACAAAGTTCACAAATACGTTCGCTGCCAAATTTACCTCACTTTGTTGATATTCAAAACCCCAAGATACATTCAAATACTCCTTAAGCTTTTAACATTTACACTGGTAATCTCTCTTCTCTTGTTCTCTTCCTCACTATTGTTGCTGCCCATCACTATCTGTAAAGACGCCATGTAATGATCTGTTGTCTCTCCCTCAATTTCATAATCAATTCTAACAAAGATGTGGTACAAGCAGGTCCTGCAGTTCTCCGAAACTCTCGTATATTAATTTTACACGAAACAAAACCAAACACGGAAAGCAGGTTCAAGTAGTCACTGCAGTTATCCACGTCCGACAAAATATGAACATTAATATATCCCACTAACATTCCAAAATCCAGCCCAGCATCCACCGCATCATCGAGGCAGTTATGCAGTCGTTCGTTAAATTCCCTAGGGAAAGATGAGGGCGGCCTATAGGGGCCAAAAATACCAAAACTTTTACCCCCATAATTTGCTATGCTAACCTTTAATATTGATATCTTACCCAATTTCATTACCTCATAATCATGCATTATACCTTAAAATTATCTTATGTCGGAACTGTGAGAAAAAACTGACGAGAGATACCTTCTGCTTTTGTTGTTTCAAAACGAGAAACCAATACGACATTCTCTTTGGGTACACAAAACAAGAAACATTGGTGTCATATGTACCAACAAAAAAACAAGACTGTTATACTGATGTCATGTTTTCATACAGCTAGTTCTGCGCTGTTGATTGAAGAAGATAAGAAACCAGAAATAATCGACTTTTATAACAAGAGTACGTCGGGTGTAGATGTCAGGGATATATTGTGCGCTACATACAATACAGCACGATCCACAAGAAGATGGCCAATGGTTATTTTTTACCATACGCCGAATGTAGCCGGAATCAACTCCCGTATATTTTTTTGGGAAATGAAATGGAATATATTCCTAGACGGGTTTCCTTGAAAGAGCTACCTTTGTGGTTAGTAGTCAGTACAAAATGGTATTAGTAGGTCAGTTACAAAGAGGGCCAGTTCTGACAACTTTGCCGTATGAACTGAAAGTCCTGCTCAAAAAATATAAACCAGACCAACCTGCTGAATAAGTTCAATCAGGGCCAAGTAAAACTACCAAGCGAAAAATTTGCAGCCCTTGCTACAGTACCACAAAAAAAAAGTGTAAGACTCAATATTCATACGAGAGGTGCATTATTTTTTTGTGTTTGCATCTACATACGAAAATACTGTGCCAGGAATATTTTGTAAGCGCTGCAGAAGAAGAAGAAGAGGTGAATTCGGACTCCTAGTAAATAAGAAGGAAGTATCTAATGGAAAATTGGCTTAATAATTTTGTGTTCACAAAAAAATGGAATATGATATCCCGTTCTTTACAAGAACCTTCTCTAAAATAGGTTTAATAAGCTTTATATCAAATAATTTAAATAGATTACATAATAAATTCTTAGAACACAACAGAAAACAATATAATTATTTGCCAGGTGTCTGCTGGACTCACGCGCCTAAGCGCGTTACGCTTAGTGACGCGCCTAACCAAGGGTTAAACACTCGCTAAATGTTACCTGACTTCACCTACCACGCTGAAATAATTTTAAAACTTACCTTTACTACAACAAAGTACACAGGAGACTTTAGATTACTGAAATCTTTCTTATTTAAATTGACTGACACAATAATTTCACACAAAACAGTCGAATAACTACCAGATGGACAATAACTGGTTAGTTTACCCTACATTTTAATAATACGATATATATATATATATATATATATATATATATATATATATATATATATATATATATATATATATATATATATATATATATATATATATACAGGCTGGCGCATTGAAAATGAAACAGACCGATTTGCGTCCAGAGATATTTTTTTTATTCAGTTAAGTAAGTGTTCAAATTGTTAACCACCAGCTTCCATGCAAAAGTACAAATTCTGTTCAAAACGAGCTCTGACATTCTGAAGTATTTGTGGAGTTATTAGACGGCATTCTTCAACAATGCGTCGTCGTAATTCTTCCAGAGATTCCGGTTCTGTTGCAAAAGTTCTAATCTTTAAATGGCTCCATAGAAAGAAGTCTAAAGGAGCTGAATCCGCTGATCTAGGGGGCCAGTTAATAGCATCTCTACGCCCAATCCCTTGCTGTGGAAACTCTCTGTTCAAAAACTCCCTAACACGTTGTGGAAAATGCGGAGGAGCTCCATCTTGTTGAAACACTAATTGATTTTCTTAATAGCGATCATCATTTTCAACAATGTTAATTAGTAGAGGGTAAACGATATCTTCTAGTAACTCCAAATACGTTTCGCCACTCGAATTGCCATCAAGAAAAATTGGTCGGATTAAACAGTCTCCAAAAATGCCAGTCCAGACATTCAATTTTTTTGGAGTTTGAGTGTGGACTTCGTGAAAATTTCTTGGATTATTATCTGCCCAATAACGACAATTATGACGATTGACTGTAGAGTATAACAAAAACGTACACTCGTCTGAAAAACAGATATGGAACAGAAAGTTCCCGTTATCAGCTATTCGTGCAGTCATAACTTTACAAAACTCCAGCCGCCGATCAAAATCATCTTCATTCAGTTGTTGTACAAGATTTTATACGGGTGAAATTTATGATGCTTCAATATTCGCTGAATAATTTTTTTGATGTTTGAAACAGTGGCCAATTTTCTCGTGCTCAAAGTTGGGTCTGCAGCAATTTGTACTAAAACTTCAATCTCAGTAGTCTCATTTCTAACCGGAAATTCACGTTCAGGATCCCGTTTTTTGTTGGCTACTGAACCACTTTGTCGAAACTTTGCAACTAACTCCAAAATGTATTTTCTGTTAACATGTCTGTTCGGATGTCGTTCATTAAACAAATTTACGGTATGGTTGGCACAGTCATCGTTTTAGAAAAAAAATATTTCAACTCTTTCTTCTACAGAATACACCATTGTGGAATTAATTTACGGTAGTATCATCAAGTATCAAACTGACCGATAAACTGAAATAATAATAAACTCCAAAATGTATTTTCTGTTAACATGTCTGTTCGGATGTCGTTCATTAAACAAATTTACGGTATGGTTGGCACAGTCATCGTTTTTGAAAAAAAATATTTCAACTCTTTCTTCTACAGAATACACCATTGTGGAATTAATTTTCGGTAGTATCATCAAGTATCAAACTGACAGATAAACTGAAATAATAAACCGCATTTCTCTCATTCCGATAATAAATGTTCTGATAGTCAATTTTTTGTTTACAAACCAACAAAACATTGACTATCAGTACATTTCTTATCACAAAGAGTGAAATGCGTTTTTGCATCTTTAACTGTGAATAATCTTTAAACGAGTTGAGAAAACTTCCAAAAAGATTAGTGTGCTGAATTCAGAAAATAAAGAGCTTTCAAATGATCTAACACTTGACTTATATTCCCTATTTAAAATATAAGGGTTGTTATCATCACCCTTAAGGGGTTGGTGTGACAAAGTTGAGTTTTATGTCAAAACATGCTCTACCCAATATTAAAACTGACGTGTTTCAGTGTTTCTTAGAAAAAAATTCTCTGGGCGCAAATCGGTCTGTTTCGTTTTCAATGCGCCACCATATATATATATATATATATATATATATATATATATATATATATATATATATATATATATATATATATATATATATATATATATATATATATATATACATATACAGGGTGGCGCATTGAAAACGAAACAGACCGATTTGCGTCAAGAGAATTTTTTTTCAAGAAACGCTGAAACACATCAATTTTAGTATTGAGGGGGACGTGTTTTGACATAAACCTCAACTTTGTCACATCAACCCCTTAAGGGTGGTGATAACAACCCTTATATTTTAAATAGGGAACATGGATCGAGTGTTACATCATTTAAAAGCTCTTACTTTTCTGCAGTCCCGGAGATAAATTAATGATGGACCCAATATTTATAGCCTCTCAGAAACAAAAGCTCGTTAAAATTAATGCAGAGGGTTTTGTTGTGTTTTCACAGAGTATAATAAATATAATATAATACATATATATATATATATATATATATATATATATATATATATATATATATATATATATATATATATATATGTATATATATATATATATATATATATATATATATATATATATATATATATATAATAGCAGCCCTAATTTGCAGTCATTTGAAGAACTTTATGCAGTCTCACCTCTCACCATCGATGCCTCTCTAATAGCGAATATTCTTGATACAAAATCTGTTATGTTTATAGGTGCCAAATTGAAAACAAAATAAAATGAAACTAATAATTCCTCTAGCTTTGTCTAAACATATTTGAACTCACATACCCAACAGTATTTTCAAACTATGTGAAAACACAACAAAACCCTCTGCATTAATTTTAACGAGCTTTTGTTTCTGAGAGGCTATAAATATTGGGTCCATCATTAATTTATCTCCGGGACTGCACATATTTGTTGTGTAAACGTTTGTGTACTTTGTGAGATGAAGGACAAAAGTGAAGTCAAACCACAAAGCAAATTAATTTAAATTTACTCTATCTAGGATAAGATCTACATCCGAGTACCCGCGAATGATCTTGTGCTGTGATTTATAATTTATCTAAACTAAAACAAGTTGCGGAACTGTTTAAGTTTTGGATTTAATCCAGAGACGTCAGCAGACAGCACGCTGTCTTGAATATCATTAGCTAACAATGTGCGGGAAACACGACTGCTTTTGTTTCGTCTGGTACACGATAATTAGAGACTAAACGTTTTGTTTTGTTGCATTGTTTCTCTTCTCTGTAGTCTTTAAATATAATAAGTTCCTAGAGCAATTGTTCACTTTTTGGTTGGGTAGTTTGTGGGTGGATCACTTGTGATTTGAAATCTCCACAGAACTAGGATTACAATGAAAGAGGACTAAAGCTGATTACAAAAATTGGCTTAAGTAATGTTAGACGGAAATAATATTTTTTATGCAAATTTGTTCAATTTTTTTTTCCACAAAACTTCGAAAAGACGTTTTTAGTGAATTTTCGTAAAAAAAATTCACCAATGGGGAGATCCCGACTTTTGAATTTTGAAAAAAATTTTGCAAATGAGTGCGAACTAGTACCCCTAGAACCCATATCCGAGGTCAGTTTAAATTTATATATATATATATATATATATATATATATATATATATATATATATATATATATATATATATATATATATATATATATACATATACATATACATATATATATATATATATATATATATATATATATATATATATATATATATATATATATATATATATATATATATATATTACACCGATAACTCAAAAAATAAGGGGCCAATTTTGATACAATTTGGCACATACCTTCCTTATGTAAATGGCTTGGATAAGTACGTTAGTCAGGAAAATGGGACGAGGGTTTCCGGGAAAATTTCGAGTTTTCATTCGAAAAAAATTATATCTCCGGAATTAACAAAGCAAGGCAACCAAATTTGGTACGCGGGTTCATATCATCATAGGTAATCCATCTACCAAAATTGATCTCTGTAGGTTAAAGGACAAAAAAGTTACAGGCATTTAAAGAAAAATAAGTTTGGGTTTTCCTCAAAACGTCAAAGTCGCGATTTAAAATGTCAAAATTGGTAATATTTAGGCAATGAACCTGAAATTAATATGAGCTTTGAAAAGAAAATGTCTCAAGAAGAATTCTTTACAAAGCCTGAGCTCTTAGTTTCAATCGTCATTGTCCGTCACTTTACTAAAGTATTCCCAGAAAATTCATTTAAAATAGACCCTTTCTCTGATGCTTTGGCAGTGGTGTTGGCTATAGAGTTTATCGTTTAATGGTATATAATTTTTGTCAAATTTTCGTCAAAAATCATAAAAGCTCAATATATCCGTTATTATGCAAGTTACGAAAAAAAAATAGTATCCATAATTATAGGGTCTCTTGAGCTACATCTTAAAACATATTTCCACAATTACAGGCTGGGCCATAAGTCGTTGGTGATTCTAATTTTCTTTTTTTTTAATCGAACACGCCCTGTGTTATTGCAATTTTGCATTTTCCATCGAAATATAATTCATCTTTGTAAGAAAAGAAATTCGGGACGCAGCAAGTGCGTTATGGTAGCGAATTTTCATTAAATGCTTCAAATTTGAATAGCTCAATTTGCTATTAACCTATAAGGTTGACCAGGAAACCAGTTTTTTCGGGAACAATTTACATTTAGTTTCGGAATTTTTTGTGCGTTTTCAAACAATAAAGTTATTTTGATGAAACATGGCACATTGTTTCTACTATATAGATTGATGACTGCTTTCTTAAAAAAACATGTTTGCTATTAAAAACATTTTTATAAAAATTCACTACCATAACGCGCTTGCTGCGTCCAGAAGTTTTTTTACAATAACCTATTATTTATTATTAATATTTCACAAAATTTTCTACAGAAACACTAAAAAAATTGATCAAAAATTTTTTACACCGAAATATGCTGAAAAATTATATAAAATTCAAATTATCTACCACAGCTGTAATTAAAATACAAAAAAGAGAATGTAAAAATTTGGTCCTTTTAACTTTTCACGGAAGTTTGAACCAGCGGAAGTAAAAAAAAAGGTTCTGGACGCAGCAAGTGCATTATAGTAGTGAATTTTCATAAAAAAATTACAGTATTAGTAAGATATATTATTAAAACTAATTCTTTAAATTTAAATGGACCTTGTAGATCAGTTTTAGAGTCACAGTTAGCGATTATTTGAAAAAATTTATTTCTTATAGGGAGTTAAAAAAATAAAATTTGGTCTTAGATATAACATGTAAGTACCATAAATGCCTTTAAAAAAATTGTGTTAAAAATTTCATTAAAAATGAAGGGAAAAGAAAAACTTAATCTCGCGACCTTTGAGCTTGAATATTTCAAGACGCGTACACGAGGTTAGATAAGCCTCAAGAAGCGTTATGAATGTCAGAGGAAAAGTGTGCGCAAATTTTCAGCTTATGATCTTTTTTTCCCAATGTTCTGCCCTTTTTTCGCTTTATTTGACTGCACTATTAACCCTTATGTGGCGGCACAAATAATGCAGCGTAAATGGCGGGAGGTGGTATCCGGGTGACACTGTGCATTTTAATAGGTGAGCCGTGTCGTGTATCGTTTATGTGTGCGACTGCGCAAGCCTACCGTAGCAACCACAACCATTTTGCATTGAGTGTGTGTTTTGATTTATTAGAGAGCAGTTTTAGTGGAAGAAACGGGAATGTCTCGCTATCAAACCAACACAGCAGGTGCATTTGATAGTGGGAGTGCAGTGGAGCTTCTAAGAAGTACAACACCCGTCGGTCCATTGTTGATAAACTTCCGTACTCTTCCAGAAGTCACCTTCAACTAGAATTAATATATCTTGGATGTACTATTTTTGTTGTTTTTATCACTTACTTGCCATAAACCGTGACAGATCAGCTAATATGCAGTACATTATGCACACAGCTATACTCATTAACTTTTTCCCCTTGGTAATATACCCTGTTTTCGATACAAAATAACAGATGAACTTATGTTTAGGGTATGTGAGAAGTCTGATGAGGAATTCAGTGAACCATTTGAAGATGATGATGACAAGGATTATGTGCCGCCAGCAAACGATGAAGAATCAGATACTGAAGGCGTTCGCACAGGCGATATGGTTCCTATCGAAAGAGAAGTGGAGGTTGACAGCGACGTAGAGGAGGAGCTGATCCCAGAGACAGAACATACAACATCGCCACCAACAGCTGATATATATATATATATATATATATATATATATATATATATATATATATATATATATATATATATATATATCGGAGTCCGGATTCAACTATCTGGAATAAGACACCATTACCATCATCCCAAACCCAATCGTATAATATTATTCGAGGGTCAGTGGTTTAATAGTATTCTGTTCGATCTTAATTTCGATTCTAATTTCCTGTCTGTAAATTTTAGGTGGCGCAAGTCGTGCAACAGCTTTGTATAATCGTACCGATACATTCAATGCTTTGGTGACACCCGGAACGAAATCGATTATCATAAGGGAGTCGTATTGCAAGGCAAATCAAGTGTATTATGATTTTAATAAGAACTCACCATCAGCACCAAAATAGTGGAAACGTATCACTTATGAGGAACAAGATGATTTCTTTGGGATTTTACTAATGGCTGGTGTCTATAAATCTAATACGGAACACATTGATGAATTGTGTAAATTAGACGCCTTACCACTGTACAAAGCAGCAATGAGTAGGGACCGCTTCAAGCAGATTCTTCGCTTTAGTAGATTTGATAACCCCACAACACGACCAACTAGACTTGAAGATGACAAAGCTGCTGCAATAAGCGATATTTGGTGGCTTCTAAACCAAAATCTCTTGAAGCTTTACAAGGCTAATTAACATCTAACTGTTGACGAACAACTCTTCCCCTACCGCGGAAGAAATAAATTAACTCAGTACATTCCTTCAAAACCTGCGAAGTATGGCATAAAGGTGTTCTGTGTATGTGATGCAATAACTTTTTATCCATGTCAAGGCTTAATTTACACAGGAAGGTTGGCAGGCAATGAGCGGCAAGTGAATATTGGTGCAAAAGTGTGGTGCGCTTATGTCAACATTACAAAAGTTCAAGACGTAATATCATTACCGACAACTTCTTAACATCACTCACTCTTGCTCGCATGCTAAAATCAGATGGGCTCACTCTGGTTGACACACTAAGGAAGAACAAACCCTATATTCGCAAAGATCTTCTACCTAATAAGGGAATGTCCCGCCTTTTCGACAATGTTTGCTTTTCATAGAGATGCCATGTTATATTCGTATGTCCCAAAGGTGAACAAAGCCGTAATCTTATTATCCACAATGCACTCTACAGACGTAATTGCTCACACCTTGAAGAAAAAACTTGAGGTCATTTCTTTTTATAATAAAACTAAGTCAGGTGTAGACATTATGGACAAAATTTTGGGGACTTATACCTCCAAAAGGGGAACAAGTCGGTGGCCATTAGCTTTTTTTCAACATACTTGATGTAGCAGCTTTGGCTCCCTGTGTAATCCACACGGAAAATAATCCCACTTGTTACCAGAGCACTAGTAAAAGGCGAAATTTTCTGAAAGACCCATCTCGTGACTTGTGTTTGCCTGATGTGACCCAAAGAAGTGTAAATACAGTTGTATTGCGAAATCTATTTACGAAAAATGCCATTGAAACCGTCCTGGCTGTTTCCCTGGAAGTTCCCCATAACTGCAATCCTATGCCCGATCGAGATTCTTCTGGACGCATTTCGGTGAAAGGTATATGCAAAATGTGCTATCGCAGAGACGACAATCTGAAAAGAAAAACTCGCAAGATGTGCGCCGTTTGTAAAGATTCTGTATGCGTCCAGCACACGGATCAAACAGTACATTGCCTTGAATGCAAGGATAAACCCCATCTGATCTTTGTGAGATTCGTTTGTGAATGTAGCAATGAATACAATAAAATATATTAAAAGTATAGTCCTTTTACTGTTTTCTTGTATTAATTACTCAGTGGTACCCCGGTAACACCGTCCGCCAGGACTGTGCTAATTTCTTTTCAAGGCAAAAAAATCGGGTTCTGTATATTCCCAATGTCTCAAATTTACAAATTGTATATAAAATGATCTAGTTGAAGATATCCTAGAAGCTTGACTTGATCGGGCTTTTATAAAATTCAAAATTTCAATTTGTACGTCTTAAAAGTACCCGGGTACCAGCTTCAGCCACATAAGGGTTAATTAAAACCTTAATATAATTTCTCACTTTAATACTTTTTTTAAGTTTGAATTCTGGACTAAGGAAAGTCTGGCCAAGAATCTACGACTGGTCGCTGCTTTTGGTCCAGCCTGTATATTATAAGGTTGCCTTTTTTATGTGTTTTATGGTTTATTGCTTTTAATATAGACCTACGGAGAAACTGTTTCTAATTCACGTAGTCAATTAATTTATAACATTTATTTATTTACTTTAATTATTTAGTTTATTTATCACGATAATAATTATAATTCACAATAATATCACAAATTTCTAAAAACATATTAGAAGCTACGCTATATCTGTAATAAAGCGATTTGCAGTTACGAAGATTTCAGACACCGTAATTAAAACACATGAATAATAAAGGTGGCGAGGGCATAAATTATCTCAGATATTTATTAAATTTTTAATGCTACTTTAGCCGACAGTTTCCTCATATCGGGCGAGAAAGGAAGCGGCTTCGCAAAGGGGGGAAGGTTACAAAGTCAGCAAGCTATTCCAGACGTAATGCATTTTATGATTTAATCCAAACTTTAATATGGTTCGGGTATATTTTCACACCTACGGTTTGCAAAGTCGTTTTAGATTCTGGAAATACGCTCCAGATATTTCAAATATGAGCATATGTATGTGTGTTATGTCAGGTGAGTATTTACCTTAAATTTTTCTCGCCTGGAGCCTACATAGCTAAATATGTGTTAAATATTTATAAACGAGAATGACAGAGAGTGAAAACTTAATATAACAAAATGGCTGTAAGATGTCACTCATGAAAATTCGCTAATAATTTATATATATATATATATATATATATATATATATATATATATATATATATATATATATATATATATATATATATATGACGAGCGTAGAAGAAGACCACGACTTCGCCCTACTTTTAGCTCTTCAGTATGCCGTAGTAGTAGTAGTAGTAGTACTAGTAGAGCAGATGTGAGAAATTCAGATAAAATCGAAAACTTACAAGAGACTCATCGCGTGCTTCAAAACGGCACACTGGAAAAAGCTTTGTGGTGATCTGGAAGACAACGTATAAGGAGAGGGATAGAGGATGGCCGTGAGGTCTCTTGGCTTCCAAAATATACCTTTCAACCCCACCACAGAGCAAAAGAACGAGGTGATAAAATAACTCTTTCCTCGTTGTTCGCCGGCAATTCTACTCTCAACCCACCTCCAAATGTTTAACCACAAACATTCCCCAATGTCGCGCATAAAATGGCGGATATCATTTTCAAAACTAAACAGGTACGAAAGATGCTCTCTTTTCTTAATACCAGGAAAGCCTCTGGCCTTAACGAGATCCCAGCAATGGTTTTCAAGAAATGCGCACCAGAACTTTCTCCTGTCTTGACTCGTCTGTTTCAGACATCTTACACTAGAGGCATATTTCCTAGTAACTGGAACACTGCTCGAGTACAACCTGTCCCCAAGAAAGGATCCAAAGCGCTTCCTAGCAACTACAGGCCTATTTCTCTCCTTTCAGTCGTCTCTAAACTGATGGAAAAGTATATAAATACCGAATTACTAAAATTTCTTGAAAAACACAGTCTAATCCACGACAGGCAGTATGGATTCCGTCAGCGCAGATCAACTGCCGACATCCTTTCCTTTGTCACCCATTCTTAGAACAAGTCTATGGAACTACACGGTGAATACCAGATTGTCGCTCTAGGCATATGCAAAGCATTAGACCAGGTCTGGCACGCAGCGCTGCTTAATAAACTTCCGGTCTATGGCCTACCACCAAAACTCTGTACCTGGACAGCAAATTTCCACTCCAACCGGAGCATTACTGTTATCGTAAATGGCCATTCCTCTAAACTGTATCAAATTAATGAAGGAGTTCCTCAAGATTCAGCTTTAGCCCCTACTTTGTTTCTTCTCCACATCAATGACCTCCTCTCTAACACATCCAACCCAGTTCACAGTTACGCGGACAACAGCACCCGCCACTTAAATATACAATATTCTAAGCCTGTCTCTTTAGCCCAATTAGATGAGGATCACAGACTCATTGAGGGTTCTCACTCCGCGGATCTCCAAAAAAAAATATTAGATTTGGGAAGTAGAAATTTTGTACAATTCAACCCCACCAAATCACAGTCTTGCTTTATTTCTCATAAGAGATACACCGGCCCTAGACCCATCACAATGAACAACCAAGTTATTTAATGTAATGAGTCCTTTTCATTTGTTGGCATTTCTGTGGATCGAAATCTCAATTGGCACCAACATATTCATAGTTCCTCCACCTGCTGCCCCCAACAGATCTATCAGGGAAACAGAGCGAATGCACCCTTATACTTTACAGGTCACCAGACATGGAACATCTTGTTCTGCCCGCTCTTTTGTCCCGAGGACTTCCAAGTTGTTGAATTTTTTGCCGGCACATGTTTTTTCTTCTCCCCCAAACCTCCAAACCTTCAAGTCCAGAATTAACAACTTGCCTCTTTCCTCCTTGTCGACACCCACGGTACGATAGTATTTAGGCTGAAAGCCCTCGTGGTGTGTTGTTGAAATAAAAAAAAAGATCAATGGGCTTGACGAAAAACAGTCAGAAAAGGAGTGCTTTCGTTTACGGTAGACGAAATAGTGAAAGCAACGGAAGATATAAAAATAAATAAAGCGCCTGTACTAGACCATATCCCTCCCGTAGCAGTGAAAAGGGCAGTTAAAAATATTCCAGGAGTATTCCAGAAAAAACTAATTCAACAACTACAAAGACAAGAATTTCATAGAATGTGGAAGGTGACTACAGTGATCTTGTTATGGAAAGGAAAAATCACAGACCAACCCACAGCTTTCAGGCCTCTTTGTATGCTTAGTTTGCTAAAAAAATCTTTATGAAAAAATAATCAAGCAAAAAATACAAGCTGAGTTAGAAGAAAAGGGAGCACTTCCGCTTCCATACGGACAGTACGGGTTTAGGAGGGGCCGTTCCATGGTACAGGCAATAGATAAGGTGGTGGAATCTGGTAAAAACACTCATGTTAGGTGGTTCTTGGTCTTCACACTAGACGTCAAAAACGCTTTCAACTCAGCTACTTGGAGCAATATAATAAACAAAATCCATAATAGAGGGTTTCCACAATGCCTGATAAACCTAGTTGAGAGGTACTTTACTGACAAAAAGATCAAATTATCTAACTCAACGATAATAGAAATGACCTCAGGTGTTCCACGGGGATCCGTGTTGAGCACACTCCACTGAAATGTGCTGTACGACTCAGTCTAGCAAATGGATCAGTCTCAGTAGAGTATGCTGAGGATCTCGCACTCATGCACTCATGGTTGAAGCAGTGGACCACTGAGAGCTTCAGTAGAGGGTGGACGGGTGCTAGAAAGAATAAATATGTAAATGGTTAACAAACTTGCCCTTCAAAAAAACAGAGTCAATCATATTCGGAGGACCTCTAAAGAGACAACATATCCACCTTGAGGTATTAGGGACCCAGATAAAATACTGGTGGTGTACCTGGGTGACAGGCTAGCATTTGGTGAGCATATAAAACGCACCGTGCAAAAGCCCAAACAAAAATGGGTACCCTGACAAGAATATTGTTAAACGTAGGAGGTTCAGCGTTGTGCTGTCTATTGCCCTTTATGGCTCGCCACTGTGGCACCAGACTACTAAGATCCGAAGATACCAAGATATGCTTCTAGGTCTCCAAAGGAAAGCCCTGGTGAGTGTGGCAAGTGGACACAACAATTCCGGTATTACTACTGGGTTCAGCTTAATTGGTATATTCAGTAAGAATATTCTGCACATGAGAACTGCCAGGAAGGAACCTACAGAAATCGCACTTGTAGAACTACATAGATCTCCCATGATACAAGCCGAGCAGGCCTCGTTTTAAATGAGAGAGGAATTCTATACATACTTATGTACATACAAATAAGTAAGGTCTCATTATTGAGACGAAATCTTTCCCTTCATTTCTACTACCTATTTAACAATAACCTTATTTATATTATAATCTTAGAACCTCAGTGGTCCGGGGTTAAGAACGGGTGCATCTGAACCGAAGGTTACTGGGTTCGATCCCAGCGTACTCCTTTCACTTTTTCAGTACAAACTGTAACATTAACATCAACCGAGGTTCTGGCATTGTATTTGAGCAAGTTGAATGTCTGCACGTTCCGCCCTTCGGAGAGGGCGTCAAGAGGTCGGTCTCGTGTCCATACGATGTTGGGTACGTTAGATATCCCTACCCTCCTTACAGAAAGGCAGGGGTTCGGCAAAATTCCCAGGATAGTGAGGTGAAACTGCTCCCTGGCGTCGGTGATTGGCCATAGTCGCGGAAATAGGCCGACGTTAAAGAAACAAAAACACACACATATATGATAATCTTACGCAGAGTCCAACTTATTAGTCGATCACGTAACTCTACTTCTAGAATAACATTCCGAACCAATTACCAAGTTTATCTAAACAGTTTTTTCTTAACATCTAGTATAAGTTATGAGTGAATTGTAACAAACGACACTGTACCTTATTAGTCTCAGAACTAGAGAGCTCCCTCATTTTGTACCGATTTTATTGATTAAATTCTAGTGTTAAGTTTTTAGTGAATTTTCGTAGAAAAAATTCACTTGTGAATTTTGAAAAAAACCCCTAGAAGCCATATCCGGGGTCAGGTCAATTTATATATATATATATATATATATATATATATATATATATATATATATATATATATATATATATATATATATATATATATATATATATCACACCGATAACTCAAAATATAATAGGCCGATTTTTATATAATTTAGCATGCACCTTCCTTTTGTAAGTGGCTTAGACAGGAAAATCGGACGAGGTTTTCCGGAAAAATTTTGAGTTTCCATTCGAAAAAAAATTTTATCTCAAAAAATAAAAAAGCTATGATAACCACATTTGGTATGAAGATTAACGATATAAAAAGTAAACTATAAGATAAAATTTCTTGAAGTTATAATAAAATATTTGGTGCCAAATAATTTCTATCAAAATTCACTACCATAACGCACTTGCTGCGTCCAGGCTTTTAAACTACTTGCAAACTTATTTATATGAAACAAATAAGCTTTTAAAATGGAGTGTTGTCAGGGTACTTTACGTTTTAAAAACGCGTAGCTCGTAGCAATTGAGAACATCTGGTTCTAGCATGGCTTCCTTGTCATCTAGACCATGCGGAGAATAAATAGAATAATAAAATAGATATGTCTCTGTCAGTTACTGTGTTGTCTCAGAAATTTTAACAGTCTCCAAATAGGAAGGGACGTCCTTATATTCTCAGAAGAGTTCGTTCGTTGTTGATTTATGGAAATAACTTCGGTCGATCCTAATTTTTCTCGACGGAGGGAAAGAGCGTAGAAAGGATGAAAATAAATTTTTCAATCTAGATGCCTGTATTAGCAATTGCTACCTTGAAGTATTATATGCTTTGTGATGCTCTTGTCGAACAAACTCAAGCCAGAAATTTTAACAATGATCTGAAATATTGCTATTGAAATCTAGTCAATATTAATATTTGCTAAACATTAAAAAACAGTGAAAATAAATTTAGGAAACGGTGGTTTACACAGCGTTGAGAATTTTTAGTAATTAGAAAACACAAGTGTTGTCAATTATAAATAAGGCATTAATTACAGCGTGATAAAAGTGCGACGTTGGATACTGTGAATGAGAACAGGAGGCAGAATCACCTCAAACACCACTAAAGTAATAACAAAGAGTTGTACGTAATAAGACACGTATTTCAACAACGAGGTTATGATCATCAGTAGCCATCTCCATGTTACTGTAAGGGAGAGCAGGGACATTATAATTTTTTAATTGAAAATTTCAAATACTTAAAATTAATTTTGATCAATTGAAAACAAGTCATCGTCAAAAGTGCTTTACCAGCAGCCAATTTAATTATTTGACGACTTGCAAAATATCTGACACGTGGAAAAAACACTAAAAACAAATATGAACCCAGTCAAATATGGCCTATATAGTGGACAGATTGGCATGTTGGTACGGCAAGTTTGACATATGTAAGTATCTATTCAAGTTATTTATTTTAATTTATAGTTGCATACATTAACATAAAACTCGGGACGCAGCAAGTGCGTTATGGTAGTGAATTTTCATAAAAATGGTTTTTATAACCAGTATAACCTCTATAGTGGGAACAATGTACCACATTTTATCAAAATAACTTTGTTGTTGGAAAAGGGCAAATATTTTTCGAAAACTAACTTAAAATATATCCGAAAAACTGACCCGATTTTCCTGGTCAACAAACTTCTTTAAGGTATTTAGCCACCTACCAAGATATAATTATTTACAAAAAGCTTTTCGACAAAACTTTAAAAAAAATTGTAAACAACTTTTTTGCGAAAATCCAAAAACATCTTTTTTACAATAACTCATTAAACATTAGGTACTAATTACCAAAATTTTACAAAAATTTCACAAACAATGATTTCTACATAAACAAATAAAGTTCGCTACCATAACGCACTTGCTGCGTCCAGAATTTTTTCTTACAAACATGCATTATATTTCGATGGAGAATGCAATAACATAAGGCGTGTTTGATTAAAAAATAATAATTGTATCACCAACGACTTATGGGCCACCCTGTGATTGAAGAAATATTTTTTCAGATGTAGCTCAAGACACCCTATAATTAATATATACAAATTTTTTTCATATCTTTTATAATTACGGCTATATTGAGCTTTATTGATTTTTTACGAAAATTCGACAAAAATTATATACATTAAACGATAAACTCTATAGCTAAGGCTACTGCCAAGCATCAGAGAAAGGGTCTATTTGAAATGAATTTTCTGGAAATATTTTAGTAAAATTAAGGACAATGACGGTTGAAACTAAGACTTCAGGGTTTGTAAAACATTCTTCTTGAGACATTTTATTTCCATAGCCCGTATTAGATTCAAGTTCTTTGCCTAAATGTGGCTGATTTTGACGTTTTAAATCGCAACTTTGACGTTTTAAGGAAAACCCCAATTTATTTTTCTTTAATTGCCTATAACTTTTTTGTATTTCGAGCTACAGGGCTAAATTTCGGTAGGTAACTTGCATATAAGAACGTAAACCCGTGTACCAAATTTGGTTGCCCTTACTTTGTTAATTCCGGAGATATAATATTTTTTCAAAAGAAAACAGAAAATTTTCCGGGAAAACCTTGGCAGATTTTCCTGGCTAACGAACTTATCCAAGCCATTTGCAAAATGAATTTATTCACCAAATTTAAACAAAATCGGCCCATCATTTTTTGAGTTATCGGTGTGACACACACACATATAAATATATATATATATATATATATATATATATATATATATATATATATATATATATATATATATATATATATATATATATATATATATATATATATATATATATATAGTAGGTATTGGGTCACTTGGGCCAGACAGTGACGTCACAGGAAGTGACGTCACTGGCGCCTGCCCCGGCGCCGGCGCCTACCCTGGCGCCAGCACTGGCGCCTGCCCTGGCGCCTGCCCCGGCGCCTGCCCCGGCCCCGGCGCCTAGCCACGCCCCGGCCCCCGGCGCCAAGCCCCGGCGCCAGCCCCGGCGCCGGCGCCCAGCCACGCCCTGGGCCAGACAGTCACATTTAGTCTTGTTATGTAAACATTCTAAGGTCATTGACCTGTCTTTGGCCAGACAGTGACGTCACATGACTTGTGCCAGACAATCACATAAGTGTCTAACCTATTACTTCAAATTATTATATTTTGAAAAAAACCATTTGGTGCAGGTGAGTTTCGAACCCGGGGCATTCAGATGGGAGGCAACGATGCTACCCGTTAAGCTAAGCAGACGCTTGTTAATTTATTGTTTTAGGTTGGTATATATATATACGACTTTTAATTACAAACCATACATGTAATATAATTAAAGTTTATTATTAGACAAATGGATGATTTACAAAATAATGTTTAATATTAGAGGCGGAACCAAAACGGAAGAACCAAAATGGCGGAATGAAAGATGGAAGCCTGTGATACCTTAAGCTGACATTATAAAAATGGCGGCTTTCTTTCTTAAAGATGGTGCCTTTCGCTTGATGGTTGAAGACTTATTTAAAAATAACACACAGAGGTCGTTAGCAAACAAAAGAAGGAAGTTCAGAAACATACTGTAGGGGGGCCCCTTGATGGGTAAATGGTATTCGTGTTTGAGCTTGTCTAGAATACAGCCGTTAGAAGTATGACATCATCCACAAACCTGTTCCACAAACCTGTTTGAGTTTTGTCTGTACGGTTGTTATCTAGTGTAATTTCCGTTGAATGACATCACCCCATTATTTGTTTTTGAACTTGTCTGTGTATCTGTTTAATATACGCAAGAGAGAGGCCCGCTTAGGGTAAATAACGTGTCAGTTGATGACTTTGGTGAATGTTATCTTGTGTTATATCTGTTCAATCACCCCCATTACTCGTGTTTGAGCTTGTCTAGTACAAACCGAAAGGATGACATCATCCATGTAAATTGTTCACTACACACTGTTAAACTCATTCAAAATTTAGTTATCGTAGAGGTAAGACGTGCTTCAGTTAACTCTAACGTATCCAAGTGCTCAGTAGTGTGTTTAAAATGGCTACATTAAATGATGTGTGCTACCAGCAAATTAAAGACAACTTCTGGTATGGTTTATTTGCAGACTTTCAATTAATTATTGATAAAAACACTGGTTATTTTAATGCGACTAAGCTGTGTAAAGATGGTGAGAAAAGATTCAGACATTGGTTGGAAAATAAGAAAACTAAAGAGTTGATTACCTATTACAACGGTCAGGCGAAGAAACATTTAGGTAGCCAGAATACCGATTACCTTAATATTTCAACCGAAGATGTCCACTTAGAGTCACATCTAGGGGGCCGGAATTCCGGCCCCCTAGATGTGCTGGAAGCAACATCTCAACTAACACCTACAACCGCTACATACTTGGTGGACTTTGGTGGAACACAGACTGAAAACAACTTGATATCTGGTACATATGTCTGTAAAGATTTGATATTAAATTTGGCTTGTTGGATATCCAATAGTTTCTATGAAAAGTGCAACCAAATTATTTTTGATTTTTTCGTAAGTGAATTTAATCAAAAATACAAGGATAACCTCAAAGAAATTGAAGTGAAATTAATGGAGATAGATGATGAAGTGCAGCGTATGCGAGAAACAAATGCTAAAATCACAGAACATTTAGAAGATATATCTCCAAAACCAAGCAACCCTGGAAAACTTTGTGTTTTTGGTTTGCTTTCAAGAAATGAGAAGGATACTACCTATCCATATCATGCTGTAAGGACTCAGAAGAAAAGTTTTAAAAGAGCTGTCCAGAACTTTAAAAATAAACACCCTGATTCCGAAGTAGTTTTAAACATGTTGTATGATCCAAATTCTGTAAATCTCTTTAACAGAATAAAGACCGAAGTCGAATACCTCAAGGCGAAGAGAAACGATCTACAGATAGCAGATGTACCTCAGGAGAAGTTTATTCAGGATATTATTGATTTACGATATAAATTGTAATTGTTCACTTAGCTTAATTGTATGTAACCAGATGAAAAAATAAAATAACATTATTTTAATAAAGACTTTTATTTTATTCTAAGTACATTAATACATTAAATATATAAGCTTATTTAACATCATCTGAATGTATCCAAGAATTCTGAGATTTATCAAAACCCAGCCATTTTACATAGAGCTGCTTGCCTTTCTTCCTCAAGATGCGTTCAACCAGATAGATGTCTGTTTGTTTCATGGCGATGTTGGATTTAAAAGTATCCACTTATCATGTAAATCTTTTAGTTTGCTGTCTATTTCTCCCAGCTTATTCTTTAGCTTATTATTCTTTAATACATCAACATCTTTTAAAACTTGAGCAGTTATGTTCTTAGCTAAAATTTTCAATTTATTTTCAAATTCGTTTTTTAAATCTTCCAACTCAGGTTTGTGTACAGCTTCAAGTAGTATGGCAATGATTCTTTGTGTTACCTCATCTTTGTTCTTCTGATAGTCGTCTATCCATACATCAACAAATTTTTTATTTACACCATCTGTTGCATCGACTGGATCAGCTATGTTACACAATCTATGGCTTTGCAAATCAAAATCACCACTAGTAGTTCTTGGGAAAATCTCTCTTTCAATAATTTTAAACTTAGAACCTTTATTGGATTGGGAACGTCCGAACTTATCGATAGACATTTTTATACTAAGCACTAAGGTAGGTATATCTTTGATATATGTAGGTATACTAGGCGATAACACCAACCTCCTTCAGTTCTTCAATGATTGACTGAATTTCATTGTTATGAGCATTATTACCAGCAGCCTGGGAAGCTACTAAAAGTCTAAGTCTATCAACCAGCTCATTTATGTCATCCCAATAGACATATTCTATTTGTTTGTTATTTTGTAGCATATAGTTGTTAGTGTTGCTGCTTACATTCTGAGCTCTAGGTTCAGTTTTTTGTTCTGCGTTATGATGTGTGTCGTAACCAAAACCTTGAGGAGTTGAGGATCTACGACCTCGTGGATTTATCACCGGTTTTATTAGAGTCAGGTACTTTTCAGAGGAACAACCCTTGGTTCGTGCGTTAGGATCATAGTTCATTTTATGCACATTAGTTGCTTCTAGAATATCTCTATAGTGTTGAAGATCGTCATAGGTATACCCTCTAGGTGTTTTCATAAATATCAATTCTAGCAGACCTTGTGTTTGCGGATATCTCCGTTGACCTAGTCGAATGTCATTATCAGTAAAATCCAAGTGTTTATTGCCAAGACTCCAGCTACCGGTATCTTTAGCGTAGCGAGCACCATACGTTTGATCAATGGTAGCGAGCCTTGGTGGTTCAGTAAAATACTTGTCTACATAATATCGAACTCGTTCAGGATATTGCTCCAAAAATTCTTGATATGCAGGGTTGGATGTGACAGTTTGTAGATCTGCCTCAAGCTCTTCAAATGTTGGGATATCCTCATCGGAACTTGTCTCCTCAGCCTCTTCCCTAGGTTCAGCTTCAAAAACTTCATGGTCTTTAAGGAACTGTACTTGGGGTTTCGTTTCTGGTACCACTTCTTCTTTGATTTGTTCAGCCTTTGGTTGTTGCTGGGGCTGCTGCTGCTGCTGTGCTGCTGTGTTTTTAGATATTTCACTTAGGGGCTCAACAAGTGGTTTATATAAACGTTGCAGAGCATCATCATTCTCGGCTCTGTTAAGTTTAAGCATTAAATGTTTTTTTAGAATATTGTCAGCAAGTTGTAAAATCCTTTTCTTAACTTTTCGCTCTTCCTTACCCAACACTTCCATTGTGCTACAACTGGTCGGTATTACCAGCTGGTCTAATAATTTGTTTGAGCGATACAGGTTGTGTGGTGGTTTAACATATACTGACTCCTTCATGGTACATGCCTTCTTATTTATCACGATGTCTGGCTGTCTTGTTAGACAGCTGTGTTAGACAGCTGTGTTAGACAGCTGTGTTAGACAGCTGTGTTAGACAGCTGTGTTAGACAGCTGTGTTAGACAGCTGTATGACAGCTGTATGACAGCTGTGTTAGACACTTGTATGACATCTGTGTTAGACACCTGTGTTAGACAGCTGACTGTCCTGTCTATCATCGTTTGTTAGAATAATATATATCTATCGAATCCTTTTCTATATCGACCTTTGTGTACATCGTTTTCCTTCACAATCACCAACACACCATACTTATTATCTTTCCAGCATTGGTGGCAGATAGTTTTAAATTGTTTAAAGTCCATATCGGTGGTCACATGATCGTCGTACACATGTTTTAAATTGGTTTCATCTTGCTTGAATAACACAATAACATTGGTGTTGTCACGTACCAGATGTTTGGGTATTCGTGTATATGTTTGACAGAGATAGAATGAATCAATATTCTTATGTCTGCCCATACTGAAGTATGCTCTTATTTTATCTTGTTTGTCACAAGCTACATCATCAAATATAAACACAGAGTTGTCCTTGGCATCTTCCGGATCTAATATTTCATCGTTTTCTCGATAAGGATAGTAACCAACACCTTTTGTGGCATTCATCACCTCCTTTAACATCTTGTATTTCGGTTGATACAGAGACTTTGAATACACATACACGTTATCAAATTTTAAACCGTTTGCTTCAAACAACAAACTCAGCATGACATTAGTTTTACCACACCCACTGGGACCACATATGATACAGCGAACGGTGTTTGGAAAGAGAGGACCATGCCTCAGTTGTTGTTGAGCTGTGTCCGTAACAACATCGTCTATATTTGTAATGGGTAAGGCAGAAGCGTGTTTGCTGGTACGCATCTTAACTTAAACTAAACTATATTTTATTTGGGTGTGTATATATATGAATGCAAGTGAGACACCCAGTCAGTATGCATGTTGGTGTCATAGAGTGAGGGCTGTTATTAACAAAGACAGATACAGGTTTTGCTGAAACGTTGCGGGGCGTTACAAACACCATGAAAGTTAACAGAAAACTTAATGAGGGGTTTTATGTAATCAACTCGAAGCCAAAGAAGAAGGTTCCCTTTAAAAACATACTAAGTCTGATTGAGGAAGTTATAAAAGATAGAAATCTTATTCCAACAGCGAACGTCGTATTTGATATAGCTCATACAATCGTTAGAAACATTGGTGGACGTAAGAATGTGCAGAAACCTCGAGTTATTCCAATACCTAAAAGTGGAGGCTTCCTTCCGCTGTTGCCTCTGATATTTGGTGGGCTGTCAGCACTAGGAGCTCTGGGTGGTGGTGCTGCAGGTATTGCCAAAGCCGTGAACGATGCCAAGTCTGCGAAACAGAAACTAGAGGAGGAAGAACGGCACAACAAAACAATGGAAGCCATCGCGATGGGTAGGAGAGGGAGTGGCTTGAAATTTAAGCCAAAATGCAAGAGACTGGGCACAGGCATGTATCTCAAGAAACAGCGCTCCGGTTATGGGTTGTATCTGCAGAAACCAAAAAACGAGTAAGATGTTTACCAGCAAGACCTCTAACAAATGAAGACCTTGTGAAATTTGCTGGTAAAATGAAAATTCCATATTTTAGAGGTGTATACATGCGAGATACTTTGCCATCGAATGGGCCACGCAAGAATGAATCACTTATCATGAATTTGCAAACAAACAAGCAACCTGGCAGTCATTGGGTTGCAGTTAAGAAACGTGGTGACACAGCCGTGTACTTTGACTCATATGGAAACTTGAAACCACCAGTTGAGCTGCAGCGTTACCTTAAAAACTCTACTTTAATGTACAATCATGATGTGTATCAGAAATATAATACTTATAATTGTGGTCACTTATGTTTAAAATTTTTAAATAAAAGCCTTAAACAGTAGCCTGTGTGTATCAGTCATGGCGCACACCTTTGTGTTGAAAGACCGCAGCTCCCATCTGTCGTCAGACTACCATCCACCAATTGTTTTGGATGGTAATTATGCTGTTGCCTTGATAGGCTTTCACACCTACAATAACATACCCAACATCTATGAAGGTAAAAACAAATTTCATGTAAAAGAAGGAACCGGTTGGCGAACCATCACGATACCCACCGGTGCTTATGAAATAACACACTTGGAAGAGTTACTTCAAAATGAACTTGTTGGTGCTACAGCAACACACGAACAAAAGCAACAGGCTCTGCTTCTGAGACCTAATCCGAACACCATCAAATGTAGACTAAAGTGTTATACAAATGTCAGTTTTGAATTTGATGGTTCGATTGGGCGAATGTTGGGCTTTTCAAAACAAGTTCTTCAGCCGGACACCTTTTATGAATCTGATTTACCTGTTGATATAGTGGATGTTAGACAGATTCGCATCGAAACCAATATTGTGTCTGGTTCCTATTATAACGGACAACCCTCACATACGCTGTATGAGTTTGCTCCGATGGTTGATCCTGGCTACGCAATCGACATAGAACCTAACAATTTAATTTACTTGCCGGTGAACAAGCAAGAGATTTCCAATATAAGCATCGACATCGTCGACCAAGATTCAGTTCCTGTCAACTTTCAAGGTGAAGAGGTGTCTGTTCGCTTAAAACTTATAAAAGTTGCTTAGTATGTTGGTCTTCAAGGATATAAAATCAAGTGCATCTACCACATCAAATTCAGTTGAGTCAGACACGTCAAAGGGTACGCTTCGTCCCGATAATATTGAGTTCCTGCAAAGCCTGGGTTATCATGTCCTCAAAACTAGAAATATTCAAAGAACCCGTGTTTGATGATGGCATCGATCGAGTAGAGCTGCGTTCTTACTATTCACCAACTAAATCGTTTGGTAACAGCGATGAAATTGAAATAGCCATCAACCAACAAGATGCGTTCGTATGTCTGGCCGAGTCAGCTCTAATAATCGAAGGTGCTCTGGAACCTGTAGCAATCCAAAATGCCACTGGTGCTTGTTATCTGTCAAATAATGGAGGAGCAGCTCTGTTTGAATCAATGACCTATGAGTTAAATAACAAGGAAGTGGAACGAGTGCGAGACCCATACACCACAACCATCATCAAAAGTCTGCTATCGTTCAGTAAGAATGAAGCCCAATCTCTTAGCAACGCCGGTCTGAATGTGTCGTCGGAGCACATCACCTTAAATGATAACAAGTTTCACATGCTCATACCTGTCTGGTTCCTCTTCAGTTTCTTTCATCATTTCAAAGGAGTTCTCTGTGGCAAACATACTTTCCGCTTTACAAGAAGTCGAAACGATTCCAACGGCTATTACAGCACAGGTACGGCACGAGCAAAAATTACCGTAACCAATATGTTTTTAAAGGTAAAACATGTATTTCCCAATGATAAAATGAAATTGGAACTGATGGATAAAATAGCCAAAGACACCTCTATATTTCTCGCATACCGCAAATGGGACATATATGAGTTACCAGCACTCAGAGATATCAACAGAGATGTGTGGGCTGTTAAAACTGCAACCAACTTGGAAAGACCTCGATATGTGATTATAGCATTTCAAACAGATCGTAAGGATAACGTGAAGAAGAGGTCAGACTATTTCGATAACATTGGTATGTTGGACCTCAGAGTGTTTCTAAATTCAGAATGCTACCCTTATGAATCTATGAATATGGATTTTGAGAAATCGAAATATGCAGAAGCCTATAACATGTATACAGATTTTCAAAAAAACTTCTGTTATAAAAACATGTCGGAGCCTATCTTGAATTATGACGAGTTTAAAGACAGAGCTCTATTTGTGATTGACTGTCAGTACCAGAACGAGTCAATCAAGTCTTCAACGGTGGACATTAAGGTGGAGTTCATGAGTCACGCCAACTTCCCAAAAAATACTCGTGTTTATTGTTTGGTTATTCATGACAGTGTAATGGAATATAAACCTCTAACGGGTATCGTTAGAGCCATTATGTAATAATAGTATGTCATTTATGTATCAATATGTACAACTTAATTAATCCTAATAAATTTTTATTGTATGTAAATCAGTTGTTTTATTTTTATTTTGTTGCATTTTTATTAACCCCTTTCTGTAAGGTTAACAACTGTAAAAAACGTTGTTTATCCTTTGTAAGACCCCCTCTCTCTTACATCAGTTTGTTTCCTCAATACAAGAGAGAGAGACACTTGTTCAGTATGTGTTAAGTCGTGAAACAAGGATGACGTGTCTTGCTGTATGTAAGTACACTCTTCTTATTATGTCTGTTTGTATTCAAATAACAAATACAAACATAACCTTACTAACAATTGGATGGCAGGGTAATCAGCCTGTACAAGAGAGTGTGTGTTGGTTTTAGGTGTTAATACAGCTTGTTCTAACTTACTTAAATATTATATTTCTTCTGTTCAACAAGACGATTATTTTGATGTGTCACACATGTATGTAGCTCTAAGAATAGCTATACCGGAAGTGTCTACCGGAAGTAACATTTTTATTGAATATGCTTATAGAGTTTGCTTTGCTGAACAGCGTGTATGTATTGATTCTATCGTACATCTCACGGATCTTCCGCGATAAGGGTTTGAAGTTTTTTATCTCAGTTTCTTGTAGACCTTGTTACGAAACATACATTTTTGAAGTCGGTTCCTTTCTATCACTTTCCATTGAAAAGATACAAGGATTTAAAGTTTTAGACCGGAAGTGGCCATTTTATTGTATATTCCACTTTGATTTGGCCTCCTTAACACCGTGCATATGTTGGTTCTATCGTACATCTCACGGATGTTCCGCGATAAGGGTTTAAAGTTTTTTATCTCAGTTTCTTGTAGAGCTTGTTACGAAACATACATTTTTGAAGTCGGTTCCTTTCTATCACTTTCCGTTGAAAAGATATAACGATTTAAAGTTTAGACCGGAAGTGGCCATTTTATTGTATATCCCAATTTGATTTGGCCTCCTTAACACCGTGCATGTGTTGGTTCCATCGTACATCTCACGGATCTTCCGCGATAAGGGTTTAAAGTTTTTTATCTCATTTTCTTGTAGAGCTTGTTATGAAACGATATATTTTTAAAGTCAGTTCATTTCTATCACTTGTCGTTGAAAAGATATAACGATTTAAAGTTTAGACCGGAAGTGGCCATTTTATTGTATATTCCAATTTGATTTGGCCTCCTTAATACCGTGCATGTATTGGTTCCTGCGTACGTCTCACGGATCTTCCGCGATAAGGGTTTAAAGTTTTTTATCTCAGTTTCTTGTAGACCTTGTTATGAAACATACATTTTTTAAAGTCAGTTCATTTCTATCACTTTCCGTTGAAAAGATATAACGATTTAAAGTTTAGACCGGAAGTGGCCGTTTTATTGTATATTCCAATTTGATTTGGCCTCCTTAACACCGTGCATGTATTGGTTCCTGCGTACATCTCACGGATCTTCCGCGATAAGGGTTTTAAGTTTTTTATCTCATTTTAGTCGCCATTTTTTAATTCTGCTTACTTAGACGAGTAACATGACACTAAACACGTGGAGAAAGGAATTGAACCTGTAACCAACCATTGTTTCTAAGCTTAAGAGTTGAACCTGTTGTCCATTTTGTTTCTGAGCTTCTTTTGTTTTTGTCAGCGACCTCTATTGTCTCTACGATATTTGGTTATGTCTAATAACAAAAGCTTTATGAATGGTTTGTTTTAATAGGGGGCGTAACTTTCAATCATGGAGTCTTCGACCAATACCATTATTCTCGCTTATCAACCTCACTCTCATTTGTCGGCTCTAAAGGTTGGGGTGACGTAACTTTAAATAATGGAGTCTTCAACCATCTTTATCAGCAAAAGGCACCATCTTTAAGAACGAAAGCCGCAATTCTTTATCAGCGAAAGGCACCATCTTTAAGAAAGAAAGCCGCCATTTTTATAATGTCAGCTTAAGGTATCACAGGCTTCCATCTTTCATTCCGCCATTTTGGTTCTTCCGTTTTGGTTCCGCCTCTAATATTAAACATTATTTTGTAAATCATCCATTTGTCTAATAATAAACTTTAATTATATTACATGTATGGTTTGTAATTAAAAGTCGTATATATATATACCAACCTAAAACAATAAATTAACAAGCGTCTGCTTAGCTTAACGGGTAGCATCGTTGCCTCCCATCTGAATGCCCCGGGTTCGAAACTCACCTGCACCAAATGGTTTTTTTCAAAATATAATAATTTGAAGTAATAGGTTAGACACTTATGTGATTGTCTGGCACAAGTCATGTGACGTCACTGTCTGGCCAAAGACAGGTCAATGACCTTAGAATGTTTACATAACAAGACTAAATGTGACTGTCTGGCCCAGGGCGTGGCTGGGCGCCGGCGCCGGGGCTGGCGCCGGGGCTTGGCGCCGGGGGCCGGGGCGTGGCTAGGCGCCGGGGCCGGGGCAGGCGCCAGGGCAGGCGCCAGTGCTGGCGCCAGGGTAGGCGCCAGGGCAGACGCCGGCGCCGGCGCCGGGGCGTGGCTAGGCGCCGGCGCCAGGGCGTGGCGCCAGTGACGTCACTTCCTGTGACGTCACTGTCTGGCCCAAGTGACCCAATACCTACTTATATATTTATATATATATATATATATATATATATATATATATATATATATATATATATATATATATATATATATATATATATATATATATATATATATAAACATATAAAAATTGAAACTGACCCCGGATATGTGTTCTGGGGGGCTTAAACAAAATTCAAAAGTCGGGATCTCCTCATTAGTGAATTTTTTTTAAGAAAATTCACTAAAACTCAATATGTATATGATTTATCTAAGGATTTGGTAAAATTGCAATAATATCTCGTTTCTCAACAACTAATACAATACTGATTGCAACGTTATATTACTCGAGTTTTATTGCAAAAATCTCAATTTTTAGCAAATCACCCCTTATTTGTCCCCTACATCCTGAAGCGATTTTACCCAGAAACAACTCGAAGAGGATCTTTTTGGGGGCTAACTGGATACCAAATTTGAAGATGATATCTCAATTTGTTTAAAAGTTATTGCTCCCATTAGCAGACACAGACGTACATGCCGACAGACCGACAAACCGACAGACCGACCGACTGACAGACCGACATAAAAAAAATGTTCGTTCCAGAATCAAGTTTTCTATATCTTTTGAGACTTTTTACGCCGTTTTAACAACAACAAAATTTCGAAATTTTTGCCACAATATTCCACCCCCACAAATTCAACTCTTTAACTTCTGCACAGAATACCCGATGTTTGATGACATAAAAGGTTTTCTAATAAATAAACTCTAAAACGTTATATTACTCGAGTTTTAACGAAAAAATGTCAATTTTCACCAAATCGCCCCCCATCCATCCTCTACCCCCTTAAGCAATTTTACCCAAAAAAGTTATCGTGGCTACAAACAGACATATATACAGACCGCCAGACGGACAGGCAGGCAGGCCAACAGACTGACAGACAAAAAAATCTTCGTTTCCAAATCACCTTTTATATATGTTTTGATACATTTAACGACGTTTAAGCGAAAAACGTTTTTGAAATTTTTGCCGCCGATGCGATATTTCCACACGTTGTGACGATGTGGAAGTAATTATTCTTACATTATTATATCCTGACTGCTATAAGATATCAGTCACCGTCCCCTTGGTCGCTCAGACCACGGCATGGTCACTGCTTCCTGCGCAATGCAACTCGAGGTCACACAGTCATCACACACACGTACGTCAGGTGTGGTACAAAAGTGAGGTTGCCATATAGGTAACGGTAATTGATCGCCAAAAAGGAAAAGAGGTCACTATTCTGGAACAATTACAATCAGAATAATGGAGGATAAAGTCGGTTAAGAAGGGTCAGGTGAAGTACAGCATAATAGTAATCGAGTTTCCCAATCAAGTGGCATTGGAGGAAGAGGTATACCACTTGTATTAGAGGGTAACTTGAGTCAAAAATGGAAAACGTGGTTTAGAAGTTTTAAACTGTTTTTGGTTGCTGGAAGTTATTCAAATGAGTCAAATGAACGTAAAGTAGCGTTATTATTGCACTAGATTGGTGAATCTGCAATGGAAATTTTTAATTCTTATAACGTCGAACCTGTAGAAATTACCTTTCAGGATCTTATTGCTAAATTCGAGAAGCATTTCAGTCCACAAAAGAATATCACAATGGAAAGATATCGATTCCTCACAAGAATTCAAGGTCCAACTGAAACAATAGATGGCTTTGTCACAGCTTTAATTAACTTAAGCTTGTCATATGAGTTTGGTGAACTACGTGAAGATCTTGTAAAAGACATTTTAATCTGTGGCCTCACCAGAACAAATAAAGTGATTAAGAAAAAACTACTTCAAGAAGTTCAGCTCACTCTCGAAAAGGCAGTACGTATTTGTAAGTCTATGGAACTAACGCAATATAAGGCTCAAGAATTGAACAAGGAAGAATTCGTCAATGTAGTACAGGGTGAACAAATTCGTCATATAGGAAGCTAGAAATCATCAAAAAGGTCAGTTTATAGTCAAGATCAACGTCGAAATAGATCAGAGGCAAGAAATAGATCAGGTAAACTCAGTCCTAATAATAATGATAATAATAAAGAAATTAGTAGCAGATGTGGTCAGATCCATAAATTTAAATGTCCAGCTTTTGGTATAAAGTGTAATAGATGTCATAAAATGAACCATTATGCTAGATTTTGTAAGTCTAATTTGATAAATGTCAGTTCAGTCACTCTTGAAATTGGTAATAATGATAATAGTTGTGAGAAGGGTGAATATTTTATTTCTAGAATAGGTTGTAATTTTCAAACAGACAAAGATTGCTTTATAAATATTAAAATAAATAATGTGTCTCTCAGATGTCAGTTGCATACTGGTACTACAACTTCGTGAACTGGGACGAAATGCGGATTACTTGTCCTCATTTCCATGGGCGTCTGTCTGCTTCTCTCATCCTGACCCCTCTGATATCTCACAAAACGTCACCGAAATTATCCAAGCTGACAGGGAATTATTTACTCCACGTACACAGAAAACCTCTGCAGCCACTCAAAAGCCCTGGTTCTCTAAATCCTGTGACAAGGTCAGACTTGTAAAGGTCAAAGCTCACAAAACGCTTTTACACAATCCCAGTCAAGAAAACCGTCAAGCACTTAACGACGCAAGAAACCGCTATGTCCACATCCTTTCTGAGGAAAAAAATCTAGTTTAATAACCACATCAAAAACAAAGTCCTCTTAAGCTCCAGCAGCAGCAAACATTCTGGACTCTTGCTAAATCTATTAGGAATAATTTCTGCAAGTGCACGTTCCCACCTCTTGTCTTAGGGGATAAAATGGTTTCTACCGCCCTGGGAAAGGCTGAACTTTTTGCCTCGTTGTTCGCCGGCAATTCTACCCTTAACCCACCTCTAAATGTTCAACCACCAACAGTCCCCAATGCCGCGCTTAAAATGACGGATATAATTTTCACAACTAAAAAGGGACGAGAGATGCTCTCTTCTCTTAATACCAGGAAAGCCTCTGGAAAACCTCAGCAGAACATATCTTGCGCATTCATGCCCAACTTAAGCATTAAGAATTTCTCGGGAAATGCATTAGTGATATTTCAAAAATCTATGTCTTCTAAACGAATAGAGCGAATTTCAAAAATAAAAGAACAATGGATAGGGAATCAAAAACTCTTTTCAACGAGCTATCACATGATGCGTATTTGCATTGGAAAAAAATTAAGGGATGACACCCCCGCTTATGAGGGTAAAGTTTGGGCTATACTTTTTGCACCAAAAGTTGTCCTTTCGACAAGCAAACTTATCGGGTTTTTTCGACAACATATTTTCTTGGCAGTTATGGCTGCCAGCTCGTTTTCAATGGGCCAGCTGAAGAATAGTAACGTGTTTTGCTATTTACCATGGATTGACAGTTCTGTTTTGAGGTTAAATAGCAAATGATTGTATATGTTTCTATCATTGGAAATCAAAGAATTAGGATATTAACTTTAATATTCTTTGATCAATTTTTCAAGTAGCTAAGTTATTTGAATAATGAATTGACTTATTGACCTTTATGAAATTATCCAGGCGATTAGTGAGAAAAATTACCTGTCACGTTTATAATTTGGCAGATCTTTCCTCTTCTGAACATGAATTAAATTTTCTTCTGGAAAGCTTTTGTAACTTTAATGAAATTTGTAATACAACTTTCTTTTAAGGCTGCGATATTCTAGACGAAGAAGTACCTCCGACAGAGATAGAAAATATTATCATGACAAGTGCTGCCAAAGATCTTGAACTTCGGATTTCCTTAAAAACTGTATGGTTCAACCTAAAGTCTTACTAAGTTGAACTACTTCTCAGCAGGTGGCGTCTCATTCGGCCTCTCATTCGGCCTGTTTTCTAAAAGGCTCGCAATAATTGTACCTACCCAGCAAAGCGATGTTGTCATTTATCTACTCTTTTGTTTACATACCAAGCTTATGAAGCCGGACGGTGAAGAGCGGAGGACGGAGAAGGTACGGATTCTATTGTACTTATGCCTTTAGATGAGCTTGGGAGAGACTATATTTGTAACCTTTCTAAGCGGTCCAAGCCGTCTATTCGGCGTTTATTACGCCGGAAAGTAAAGTAACGTTATGAATTTTGAAGTCATCTAATGTTTTACAGAATAACTGTATTCCAGCAAATTTTCATAAAAAAATTTATTACATTGGTAGGCTTTTAAACTCACAAAACATTTCTTCAAATGAACGTAAATTAATCATGATTAATCTTCGACACATTAGGCTGCTCAATTGGACCAATTTAAAAAAATATATTGCTGAAAAATGTAAATGTATTTTTTCTAGGTTAATGGAAAATTGAGTTATAAAAATGTACATTAATGAAAATTGACTACCATAAGGCACTGGCTGTGTCCGAACATTAATATTTTTCTGTCACTTTCTTAAAAAACGGGTACTGCTTTGGAGATGTGTTTTTCAAAATAATCCTAAAATTTATCCTAAAAAAGTATTATTGTATTTGGTTTCTTTACCGTCTGCCTATTTCAGCGACTATGTCCAGTCACCGACCCCAGACATATGTTTCGCCTTACTCTATATTAAACCTAACTCCCGAGGTTTGTACGCAGGGTAGGGAGGTTTAACATGCCTAACATCGCGTCGTACACGAGACATATATCTTAGCGGCCTTTCTGAAGAGCGGGAGCAGGCATTCAACTTTCTCAACCACAATGCCATTGTCACGGCAGTTGTTATGTTTTAATAAATACCAAATTAATAATTATTTATAATTTATGGAAAGCTGTCGTAGGATGCGAATCCAGAACATCTGACACGAAAGCCAATGGTCTACCTGCTAAGCTACTGCACTAAGACCGCTAATTGTGATATAGATACCAAAAATATAAGCAATATTCAATTGGTAAATGTCAAATGGTAGGTGGAGAACAATTTGAACACTTTTGGTAAATTTTGTTTGTTTTCCTTGGTTCAATAATTTTTTCGATTAAATTTACGTTTCCATTAAAGTAAATAATGCTATTTTTTCATAAAAATTGTTATGTGAGGTACCAATTTTTTTCATCATCATTTAAGTAGTAAGCAGGCCTAGAAAAACGGCAAAAAACATGGTTGTCATTTAAAAAAAGTTATGATAACGTCACCATTCAGAAATAGGTGACGTCCTACATGGAATTTTTACGCCATAAGTTGACTATTGATAGGCCTGTCCGACCATTTTTCTTGAAAAATTAAATAACGCATTTATGAATTAGGTTCCCCACTTTGTCATGACACTGTATATATATATATATATATATATATATATATATATATATATATATATATATATATATATATATATATATTTGTGTGTGTGTGTGTCCATCCACCCATGTATGTATGTAGGTGTTTGTGTATGGTTAGTTATTTGTGTTCGTTGTTATGTGCTTGTACAGACCTCCCATTTTGGTTGAAATTGCTGGGTATCTCGATTATTAGCGAAGATAGAACCTTGCGTTTTTCGCGAACTTTAGCTACTTTTTTGTGAAATGAAATTTACCGCAAGCAAAATTGTCTTAGCCCTCTTAGTTTCCGAGCTACAGGGCGATATTGAAAATATTGCATTTTCAGGTACCTCTTGTATTTTCAGTTGCCTGACGACTTGTCAAAAAGGTAAAAATTACTCCTTTTAGCACTTTTTACCTAGAATTTAGGTCGCTTTTTCTAAATATTACTGCTTTTGAAATCTTGACCAATGTTTTTTTTAAATGGGGCACCTGTATACAATTTGCATTTTCACAAGCTCCTTAAAATATATAGCATTAGAGTCAATTTCAATAAACAACGAAAAAAATCCTAATTTTCATAATTCGAAAACAAAACTTTTGCAGTATGCTATGCAAAAAAATGCTGTTTATCGTTCACTTGGAAGCAAGTGACAGTTTCCAAATTTTGTTCTATGCCCTGTCACTGTTATATATATATATATATATATATATGTGTGTGTGTGTGTGTGTGTGTGTGTGTGTGTGTGTGTGTGTGTGTGTGTGTGTGTGTGTGTGTGTGTGTGTGTGTGTGTGTGTGTGTGTGTGTGTGTGTGTGTGTGTGTGTGTGTGTGTGTGTGTGTGTGTGTGTGTGTGTGTGTGTGTGTGTGTGTGTGTGTGTGTGTGTGTGTGTGTGTGTGTGTGTGTGTGTGTGTGTGTGTGTGTGTGTGTGTGTGTGTGTGTGTGTGTGTGTGTGTGTGTGTGTGTGTGTGTGTGTGTGTGTGTGTGTGTGTGTGTGTGTGTGTGTGTGTGTGTGTGTGTGTGTGTGTGTGTGTGTGTGTGTGTGTGTGTGTGTGTGTGTGTGTGTGTGTGTGTGTGTGTGTGTGTGTGTGTGTGTGTGTGTGTGTGTGTGTGTGTGTGTGTGTGTGTGTGTGTGTGTGTGTGTGTGTGTGTGTGTGTGTGTGTGTGTGTGTGTGTGTGTGTGTGTGTGTGTGTGTGTGTGTGTGTGTGTGTGTGTGTGTGTGTGTGTGTGTGTGTGTGTGTGTGTGTGTGTGTGTGTGTGTGTGTGTGTGTGTGTGTGTGTGTGTGTGTGTGTGTGTGTGTGTGTGTGTGTGTGTGTGTGTGTGTGTGTGTGTGTGTGTGTGTGTGTGTGTGTGTGTGTGTGTGTGTGTGTGTGTGTGTGTGTGTGTGTGTGTGTGTGTGTGTGTGTGTGTGTGTGTGTGTGTGTGTGTGTGTGTGTGTGTGTGTGTGTGTGTGTGTGTGTGTGTGTGTGTGTGTGTGTGTGTGTGTGTGTGTGTGTGTGTGTGTGTGTGTGTGTGTGTGTGTGTGTGTGTGTGTGTGTGTGTGTGTGTGTGTGTGTGTGTGTGTGTGTGTGTGTGTGTGTATGTGTGTGTGTGTGTGTGTGTTTCATTTTCAGATTTGGCTGTTTTTTTTTTTTAATTTATTTATTCTGTGAAGTTATCACTATGGCAGTAAACCAAACTTTCGAACATTTTGAGAAATGCTATATCTTAGCTTGTTTAGACTATACTAAAAAAAAATCAATTTATTTTTATATAAATGTTTACTAGGTTTGGGTATATATATATATATATATATATATATATATATATATATATATATATATATATATATATTGTGCATTTTTATTTCCTGAACCTCGGTCTGTTTCCGCGACTATGCCCAATCAGCGTCGCCAGGGAGCAGTAATTTGGCTAAATGTCATATTTTTGCATTGGGATTATATGGATAGACCTTTACACATGTGTGTACCGGTTGCAAATGAAATTGATTTAAAAACATATTATGCGTCTTTTCATAAAATTTCACCAAGTTTGTAGAATAATACTTGAGTGTGTTATTTAAAAATAAATAACTTAATTTAAAAACTAATTGTAATTGCAAAATTACATCTATGCAGAGAAAAATGATTATTGTTTCGTGGAAAGTTCCGTTTTCTAATTAATAAAGTACACTAGCACATATTTCCTTTTCTTCTTAGTTATTCAGTGTTAGAAATTGCGTTATATATTAATTAGAACATTTATTATAATTAGGAGGAAACCAACAAGGCTTGATGGCAGCAAGTGCGTTTTGGTAGCGAATCCACCCCCCCCCCCCAAGAAACGTCACTTGAACATATAAAAATAGTTAAAAACATTTTTTTGCTAAATTCTAAATTTCTTCTAAGAAAAATAACATATAAGTAGGTATATGAAATTGGGGAAAAATAGTTATGCCCATGACTCAAATTTTCGCTTAGCTAAAACTTAGAGTTTGGTTAATATTATTATCATTTTTTTATTTTCAACAACACACCACGAGGGCTTACAGCCTAAATACTATCGTACCGTGGGTGTTGACAAGGAAGAAAGAGGCGACTTGTTAATTCTGGACTTGAAGGTTTCGAGGTTCGGAGGAGAATGAAAAACATGTGCTGGCAAGGAATTCCACAACTTGGAAGTCCTCGGGACAAAGGAGCGGGCATAACAAGATGTTCTATGTCTGGTGACCTGGACAGTAAAAGGGTGCATTCGCTCTGTGGGCAAGGGATGGCAGCCTTTGGGTGAAGGTATGGTCACCGATGAGACGTATAGCTCTCTTTTGAATGAAGTCCAGGATAGCAAGTGTAGAAGCGGCAGCTGCACCCCAGATGTGGGAGCAGTATACGAGGTTTGGCCTTATTTGTGAAGTATATAAAGTATAGAGATTAGCTGGTGAAAAGTATTTGCGAGCCCGGAAGAGGAAACCTAATTTCTTAGCAGCCGCTTCTGTAATTGATGTGACATGTTGGTGCCAATTGAGATTTCGATCCACAGAAATGCCAATAAGAGAAAAGGGCTAATTACTTTGAATAACTTGGTTGTTTATTGTGATGGGTCTAAGGCTTGTGTATCTCTTATGAGAAAGAAAGCAAGACTGAAATTTGGTAGGGTTGAATTGTACCAGATTTCTACTTCCCCAGTCTAATATTTGTTGGAGATCCACGGAGACAGAACCCTGCATGAGTCTGCGATCATCATCTAATTGGGCTGAAGAGACAGGCTTAGAATATTGTATCTTTGAGTGGAGGGTGCTGTCGTCCGCGTAACTGTGAACTGGGTTGTATGTGCTAGAGAGGAGGTCATTGATGTGGAGAAGAAACAAAGTAGGGGCTAAAGCTGAACCTTGAGGAACTCCTGCATTAATTGGATACAGTTTAGAGGAATGGCCATCCACAACAACAGAAATGCTCCCGTTGGAGAGGAAATTTGCTGTCTAGGTACAAAGTTTTGGTGGTAGGCCATAGGCCGGAAGTTTATTAAGCAGCGCTGCGTGCCAGACCTGGTCGAATGCTTTGAATATGTCTAGAGCGACAATATGGGATTCACCGTGTAGTTCCATAGACTTGTTCCAAGAATGGGTGACAAAGGAAAGGAGGTCGGCAGTTGATCTGCGCTGACGGAATCCATACTGTCTGTCATGAATTAGACTGTGTTTTTTAGTATTTCGGTGTTTATATACTTTTCCATCACTTTAGAGACGACTGAAATGAGAGAAATAGGCCTGTAGTTGCTAGAAAGCGCCTTGGATCCTTTCTTGGGGATGGGTTGTACTCGAGCAGTTTCCCAGTTACTAGGGAATATGCCTTTATTGTAAGATATCTGAAACAGACGAGTCAGGACAGGAGCAAGTTCTGGTGCGCATTTTTTGAGAACAATTGCTGGGATCTCGTCAAGGCCAGGGGCTAGAGGCTATTGTAGTCTATGCCAATGCAATTTGCTTACAAAGTTTTATTTCAATAACTTTATTATTTTCAGAGATACATTTTCCGAAAAGAGACTTGTTTCACAGAAATACTGGTGCGCTTGTGCTGGCTAACGAACTCGTGGAAAACAATATTATATGACACGTGCCAAAGTAAAAAAAAAATTAATTGTTTTGTAATAGAGTTGTAGTTATATATATATATATATATATATATATATATATATATATATATATATATATATATATATATAATTATTTTTATAAACATTAAAATGCGAAAAATATAACCCATACATTTGCAGTCATATCCAATCTCTTTACTGTAGTGCGAAATTAGTACATATATTGTACTTACTTATTTACGCCTACCATAATATTTGTAACATTATATAGACACTAGCAACTAAAAATTAGTGGATGAACCATTAAAACAATATAATCCAATTATGTTAGTTTTTACTTCAATATAAGTAATAAGAGTTTTAATGTGATTAGATCCTAATAAAAGTGTAAGGATATCCTTATATCCTTTTTTTCTATAAGTATAATTTTCTCTGTAGAAAATTTGTAAGCTTATTGCACGGGATTCATAAAATGCTTTATTTGAGAAACGAAAAGTTAATGTTTAAGCACCCGATTAAATTTTGTCCCTCAAATAATGCATTGTAGAATTAATGTCAATGGCAAATTTTACCGTTATTTTAATCATTGTTAAGTACCTCATTTATTTTACGTCGCCAAAAGCTTATGGTTATCGAAGTATTCAATTTCAGTGAGTTTTTATAACACTGACAACACTGCTTATGCGGGAGGTAGCGACTTATTGGATCCGATGCAAACGCCCCCTGTTACACAATTGCTCCACTTTTTATTTCACAGCTCAGTGACAATACAGTTGCACTTGTACAGAATTTGCCTCGGGCAGCCGGACAAATCGTTTTGTATGGACATTTAATAAAAACATAATTTTAAAAAAAACTATAAGGGCTACATACTTATATTTTATTGCAATCGAATCTTTACATGTTCCTGCAGGTAATGAATAGTCAAAGTCATCTCTTTTGGAACATCTTCGTATATATAATCTTATCTAAATCATTGGAATATTTAGGTGAATTTCAATTAATTATAACTAATAACACAAAACAGTTTTTGAAATTTGCAAACATTCATCACCACTTGTGGTTTGTCTAGATTATAAAGCTTTTTAAATTGTTCCCGTACACCTATTATTTCCTGAGATAATTACAATTTAAGGAGGCCTTGTTTTCCTATACTAAAGTGATAGCTAAATGCCACCCTTAAAGAGGCTTAATAGTACCTAGATTCACCAAATTTTAATTTTCTAGCATCATAGAAAATTGTTTTCTTTTCTTTTCTCAAAAGTAGCTGGAATAACACAATTGAATATTTTATATGATAATAATAAGAGGGCAATTCTTCAAAAGAGCTTGTTTTGGGACCTTTAAACCCGATCTTCGACGTCGGTGTAAATGAAATATATCACTTTTAGTAATATGCTGTAATAACACTAAAATTTTTATGAAAAATCACTATTATAACGCAGTTGCTGCGAAAACTCCCGAAATTTTTATGTAATGCTAAATACTGTAATATATTTATATTCCAAGTGAATATAATTTATCATGTAATGTGATAGAGTTGGTTATTTTTGTACATATTTGTTTTTAATCACTTTCTCAAACATCGAACTCTTATCTATTTCTATATTTTTGATATGATAAAATTGATATCAAGATATTTTGTTTGACTTAAGATATCATTTTTATTTACATAAAAACAGATGCTCAATACATATTATAAACTTGTTAAAAGGGTTTACCATATATAATGCCAATATAAATGTAACTTGACACAACGATTTAGTTTGCCGAAAGTGTAAGATCCATTTGAAAATGCTTATAAAATATTTAGTGTTATTAAACGTTGCTTTAACCTTTTGTGATGTTATTAAAACAGATCAAGATACAGGTAACCAGTTACATTATATTTATCTTAGCTGGCTTAATCATTATTATTATTATGTTTATTCAATTCAATTATACAATATGCATTACACAATAAGTCAAAAAATTTCTTAAGCAGCAAGTCCTTATGGAAGCGAGTTTCCGTAAATCTTTTTAAACAAATCAAACAGTTTTTTTTTAATTATAAGGCCTACTCCTTAGAGTGGTGGACAAAGGTGGGTTGGGTTGGTTTCAAAAGGTAAAGGAAATATGTAAGGACACTCTAAGGCCTCAATCTGCCTACTCCTAAGAGCGGTGGACAAAGGTGGGTTGGGTTGTTGTAGCTCGATTACGGAGCCTCAATCTGCCTACTTCCCAAATCTCGCCGGAGATCGTCTGCGAGGTCTCAGTGCGTTCAACCCTAGGCCTCAGAGGGATCTGGCAGTTCGTTGCAAGTCTTCTCTTATATATGTCGTTCCGTCTACCTGCTTCGTTGTCAGTGAAAGTGGTAGGGTCAAGGTCAATTAAGTAGGGGTTTTGATCACGGTAGTTAGGGAATGAGGAGGATTAAGAAGGCCACCGGCATTTGTTGAGACAGATAACCACTTTCCCCTGCATTGGCTAACATTTTCATGGAAAACTTGGTGACACACGCCCTCAATTCATCCCAACTTAAACCAACCTGTTGGTTAAGATACGTTGACGAAATTTTCGCTCTCTGGCCAAACGGTAAAGAATCTCTAGACGAATTCCTTTTTCATCTAAGTAACATCAACCCCCAAATCCAGTTTACCATGGAAATAGAAAAAATCTTTCTTTGCCTTTCTTAGATGTACGCATCATTAAAAACCCAGTCAGAGGATTTTCTTACGCTCTCTACCGAAAATGAACCCACACTAATCGTTATCTTAACGCCCAATCTCTCTGAGGCCTAGGGTTTAACACACTGAGACCTCACAGATGATCTCCGGTGAGATTTGGGGAGCAGGCAGATTGAGGCCCAGTAATCGAGCTACAACAACCCAACCCACCTTTATCCACCGCTCTAAGGAGTAGGCAGATTGAAGCCTTAGAGTGTCCTTACATATTTCCTTTACCTCTACAAAATAGCTCCAATGAGGAGCCGAAACGTCGAGTTTTCATAAATTCTGGACGCGGTTCAACCCGAGAACCAAGTATGTCTCACATTAAAGACCGTGGAAATCTTTCTGAACACACACACACACACGGGGGTACCATCCCTTAAATTTTTTGATCGGAATAGGGGTTATGTGATAGCTCGTTGAAAAAAACTTTTGATTCCCTATATATTGCTTTTTTATTTTTGAAATTCGGTCTATTCGTTTAGAATATATGGATTTTTGAGATATCAGTAATGCATTTCCCGAGAAATTCATAATGCTCGAGTTGGGCTTTTAAGTCGCTCCAAAAAAAAGCTCAGCAGAATACATCTTCCGCATTCATGCCCAACTTAAGCATTGGGAATTTCTCGGGAAATGCATTAGTGATATTTTAAAAATCGATGTCTTCTAAAGGAATAGAGGAATTGCAAAAATAAAGGAGCAATGGATAGAGAATCAAAAACACTTTTCAACGAGCTATCACATGACGCCTATTCGCATTTGAAAACAATTGAGTGATGACACTCCCGCCTAGGAGGGCAAAGCTTAGGCGATACTTTTTGCGTCAAAAGTAGTCCTCCCGACAAGCAAACTTGACATGTTTCAGGTTTTTTTCGACGGCAGTTATGGCTGACAGCTCATTTTCAATGGACAAGTCTGGATATTTATTATACATCAGAATATATGAATTTTAACAGACCTGGGGTATAGTTTCTTGGGGTCATCATTCCGCTCATCTAAAGATATTTCCCGATTCCTAAAATCAACCGTTTTCAAGAAACAGTAACTAATTCAAAACCATGTGTATTTTACATTAAGAAAGATAAAGAGGCAATATTCTCAGAAGGAATAGCTGGATCTCGAATCTTTCCATGTGTGCTTTCAAAGTGGCTTAATGCATACAGAGTGGTGTAAATTTAATGCCGAGTTTAGTTAAATTCAAACCTTCATAAGTCGGTTTTCTCAAATAGATCACCTTGTATGTTTTCCATACGTTGATAAAAAATGTATTCCTTTTCGAACGATATAAGTCCGTATACCTATCTGTTTAACTATTATCTACTATTTCTTGTGTAACCGACTAAAATCTTGTAATTTCTTGCGAAGATGGATGTCAATTTCTTAGAAAAACTTCCATATAAACAACTAAGCTGTCACCAGTTAATTGTTGTTATTTTCCCTGCAGTGCCTGTTTAATTTAGTGTTTATAAGAAATGGAAAATTCGGATATGTATCATTAAAAACTGTACATGTTCTGTTTATAATCACATTGCAACGTCCGCGAAAAAATAATAAAGTTAAGATATCAACAATTGAATTAGTATTATCCTCCATTTATTATAAGCACGTAATTAAACTTCCAATGCAAAAAGCTAACAAGGAATGATGACAGCTTAGTTGTTTGTTTTGAAGTTTTGCTAAGGATTTCACAGCCATCTTCGCAGGAAATTACATGATTTTAGTTGGTTACACAAAAAACAGTAGATAACTTCAAAAGTTGAACAGATAGGTATACAGGAAAGGTTCTGTATATTCATTAATAATAATATTATATATATATATATATATATATATATATATATATATATATATATATATATATATATATATATATATAGTGTGTAATAATTGTAATATTCATTTTCAAACAATATAAGGATATTGTTTGAAAATGAATATTTTTTTACAGAATATGAAAATATACAGGATGTTTCATTTGAAAAAAACGACTTATAAAGGTGTGAATTTAACTAAACTCGGCATTAAATTTGCACCACCCTCTATGAGGCCACTTTGAAAGCAAATGTGGGAAGCCTAGTGATCCAGCTATTCCTCCTGTGAATATTGCAGTTTTATCTTTCTTACTGTAAAATACACACGGTTTTAAATTAGTTACTGTTTCTTTTCATATTTTTTTTAAATAAATATCTTGAAAACGGTTGGCTTTAAAAATAGCGAAACCGGAAGTGGTACGTAGACGCCATAATTTTACTATTTAGGCCAGGTCCGAAAACACTGTTGTGAGGTCTCCTGGCCTCACATGTCTATTTTTTTTCCTATGGGGCTATATCAAGGAAATTGTGTATCAAACATCATTCAACGCCCCACAGGAACTAGGAAATAAAATTGCAGACGCGTGCAGGGCAATAACTTCGCAAATATTGAGCAATGTTCAGAAGAAATCTTAAGCAGGGTTAGATTGTGTATTCAGGTCAATAGTTCTCATTTACCGCTTTTTAGATGTTAATGACTGTGGATTATTATTGTTATTATTATTATTATTATTAGTATTAGTACAGTTATGTTATTATGGTTTACTTCACTTTCTGGTTCTCATAGTTACAACTACCTTTATTAAACTGTGTTTCACTGTTTGTATGGTAAAAATATGAGTAGTCCATAATATAAGAATCATTGCATGTAGTTGCATTCGATAAGTTTTTTGTGTCGACACATTATCTAGTTACGAGGATAGGATCAAATAGTTTGCATCGTGATCAGGTTATTTTATTTCTGATAAACCTATTTAAATTACTGTTAAAACAAACATTTATTAGACGGAAGTAAGCTCAAACAATGAAAATATAAAAACTGCTGACTTCCTTGTCAAGGAGACGTGTAGGTATCACCTGACATTGTTCACATGCTCTGTGCCCCATACAGTGACAATCTGACAGTACCATTATTTCTACAAGCGAAACTAAAATAAACGACTACAACTCAAAAACTATCAACTATAGCTATGGGGAAACCTATACTACGTCGACGCAGAATTTAATGGTCTACCTGACTAATCCATAAAAATCAGGATGTTCTATTGGAAAAACACAAATTATGCCACTTTAAAATTATATATGCTGTAACCCAAAAATAATACACCCTGTACAATGATGATAAATTATTTTTTAACTATTTCAAGTATTCAATCGGAGATTAAAAAAAAGAAAGTCGTAATATTTTCACAAATATCAAAGATAATTATAGAGAATGCTACATAAACTCACACTTATTTTTCAATCTCTATCCAAAAATGTAATAAAAAAAATTCTGGACGCAGCAAGTGCGTTATGGTAGTGAATTTTCATTAAAATGTTTTTAATAACAAATATGTGTGTTTTTTTAAGAAAGCAGGCATCAAATTTGGTTACCAGTATAATCTATATATTAGAAACAATGTGCCATGTTTCATCAAAATAACTTTATTGTGTGAAAATGTACAAAATTTTCCAAAAGTAAACTTAAAGTGTTCCCGAAAAAACACGTTTCTTGGTCAACCTTATAGGTTAATAGCAAATTGAGCTGTTCAAATATGAAACATTTGATCAAAATTCGCTACCATAACGCACTTGCTGCGTCTAGAATTTCTTTTCTTACAAACATGCATTATATCTCGATGGAAAATGCAAAAATGCAATAACATAAGGCGTGTTTGATTAAAAAAAAAGGAAATTTGTATCACCAATGACTTATGGGCCATCCTGTGATTGTAGAAATATTATTTTAAGATGTAGCTCAAGACACCCTATAATTAATATATACAAATTTTTTTCATATTTTATATAATAACGGATATATTGAGCTTTATTGATTTTTTACGAAAATTCGACAAAAATTATATACCATTAAACGATAAACTCTATAGCTAAGGCTACTGCCAAGCATCAGAGAAAGGGTCTATTTGAAATGAATTTTCTGCAAATATTTTAGTAAAATGAAGGACAATGACGGTTGAAATTAAGACTTTAGGGTTTGTAAAACATTCTTTTTGAGACATTTTATTTCTATAGCCCGTATTATATTCAAGTTATTTGCCTAAATGTTGCCAATTTTGACATTTTAAATCGCCACTTTGACGTTTTGAGGAAAACCCCAATTTATTTTTCTTAAAATGCCTATAACTTTTTTGTCTTTTGACTTACATAGCTAAATTTTGGTAGGTAGCTTACTTATAAGGATATAAGCATACCAAATTTGGTTGCCCTTACTTTGTTAATTCCGGAGATATAATTTTTTTTCGAAAGAAAACACAAAATTTTCCGGGAAAACCTAAGCAGATTTTCCTGCTTAACGAACTCATCCAAGCCATTTGCAAAAGGAATTTTGTCACTAAATTTAATCAAAATCGGTCCATTATTTTTTGAGTTAACTGTGTGATATATATATATATATATATATATATATATATATATATATATATATATATATATATATATATATATATATATATATATATATATTTATATATATATATATATATATTTATATATATATATATATATATATATATATATATATATATATATATATATATATATATATATATATATATATAAACATATAAAAATTGAAACTGACCCCGGATATGTTTTCTGGGGGGCCTAATTAGCGCTCATTTGAAGAAATTTTTTCAAAATTCAAAAGTCGGGATCTCCTCATTAGCGAATTTTTTTTAAGGAAATTCACTAATTATAGCATTCCATTTAAAATAACGCAGTTGATAGCTACACAAAGCTGAATATATTTTCCTAGATAATCACAAGAAAATTTTGTTGAAAGTTTTGTCGGCTAGTTCTAAGGGTAAAGAGTTTGTAGCATTTTTTTTTCAGAACCATTTTCAGAACCCCCTTGATGCTCACACGACAAGACACATTTTGTGCAAAGAACCTTCAAAAAGTTACCGGACCAGGTGTGATTAGGGATGCTGGGCGCGGAAGACAAAAAGGAAATATGGGCGAAAAATAGGAACAAAAACGAGCTTACTCGGAACTCTAAAAGCTCCCTTTTTCACACTTGGCCGCCATAAGGCTACCGACAGCATTCGGACGAGGTCACGTAAGTTTCTTTGGGGTTGTACTCAAGAAATTTTTTATGCGGTTCAGACATTTAAGGTGTTTGCAGGCATGCAGAAGAGTAGAAAAAAAAACAGGTAAAAGTAGCAGAGCACGACCCCCCTCTCATTAAAATGGTGTACCGGGAAAATGTATGTAACAGGGCAAGCAAAAACATGTTTGGGACGCAGCAAGTGCGTTATAGTAGTGAATTTTCATAGTAATTATACACTATTAGTAAGTTATACTATTAAAACTAATTCTTTAAATTTAAATGGACCTTAGAGATCGGTTCTAGAGTCCCAGTTAGCGATTATTAGAAAAAGAAATGGTTTATATGGAGCCCAAAAATAAAAATTTCGTCTTAGATATAATATTCATGTACTGAAGTGTCTTTAAAAAAATTATGTTACAAATTTCATTAAAGTTAAAAAAGTTTTTCAGAATAAAAATAATTATTTACAAAGGGAATGTACCTGTCAAATTATAAATATGGCAGGTATTTTTCCTTGTTAATTGCTAGGATGGTTTGTATTAGTCAACCCATCAAGTTTTTGCAAACAATAAACAAGAAAAAAGGTTTTTTAAAACAAATTTGTGGTTATCCGCGAAAGCTCATTATGTTATTAGTGAATTTTCTTTAAAAAAAATTCACTCTTGAGGAGATCCCGACTTTTGAATTTTGAAACAATTTCTTCAAATAAGCGCTAACTAGGCCCCCCAGAACACATATCCGGGGTCAGTTTCAATTTATATATATATATATATATATATATATATATATATATATATATATATATATATATATATATATATATATATATATATATATATATATATATATATATATATATATATATGTATCACACCGATAACTCAAAAAATAATTGGCCGATTTCGATTAAGTTTGGTTAATACCTTCCTTTTGTAAGTGGCTTGGATAAATTCGTTATCCAGGAAAATCGGCCCAGGTTTTCACACAAAATTTCGAAAAAAAATTATATCTACAGAATTAACAAAGTAAGGGCAACCAATTTGGTAACCAGGTTTACGTCGTTATCTGTAACTTATCTACTAAAATTTAGCTCTACAGGTCAAAAGACAAAAATGTTATAGGCATTGGAAGAAAAATATATTGGGGTTTTCCTCAAAACGTCAAAGTTGCGATTTAAAACATCAAAATTGGCAACATTTAGGCAAAGAACTTGAATCTAATACGGGCTATGGAATAAAATATCTCAAGAAGAATGTTTTACAAATCCTGAAGTCTTAGTTTCAACCGTCATTGTCCTTTATTTTACTAAAATATTTCCAGAACATTCATTTCAAATAGACCCTTCCTATGATGCTTGGCAGTAGCCTCACCTATAGTTTATCATTTAATGGTATATAATTTTTGTCGAATTTTCGTAACAAATCAATAAAACTCAATATATCCGCTTTTATACAAGATATGAAAAAAACTGTATACATTAATTATAGGGTGTCTTAAGCTACATCTTAAAAAAATTGTTGTACAATCACAGGCTGGCCCATAAGTCGTTGGTGATACAAATTTGCTTTTTTTTATCAAACACGCCTTATGTTATTGCATTATTGCATTTTCCATCGAAATATAATGCATGTTTGTAAGAAAAGTAATGCTGGACGCAGAAAGTGCGTTATGGTAGCGAGGTTTGATCAAATGCTTCATATTTGAATTGCTTAGTTTGCTATTAACGTATAAGGTTGACCACGAAACGAGTTTTTCTGGAACACTTTAAGTGTACTTTCGAAAATTTTTGTACATTTTCAAACAATAAAGTTATTTTGATGAAGCTTGGCACATTGTTCTTACTATATAAGTTATACTGGTAACCAAATTTGATGCCTGCTTTCTTAAAAAAAGCACATATTTGCTATTAAAAACATTTTTATGAAAATTCACTACCATAACGCACTTGCTGCGTCCCGAACTTATTTTTCTTTAGTGTATATATATATATATATATATATATATATATATATATATATATATATATATATATATATATATATTTATATATATATATATATATATATATATATATATATATATATATATATATATATATATATATATATATATATATATATATATATATATTAACTGACCATGGAAATGGGCTCCAGAGGCCCTACTTCATGCTCATTTGAAGACATGTTCCGAAAGTCTCACCATCGATACCTTTGCATTAGTGAATTTTCTTAATTAATATTTACTAATAGAAACATTATAAAAACAAAAATAATTTGTAACTTGCCGAACTAGGCCAGCGAAGAATTTGAAATGTAAGTAACTCAGTAAAATCAAGGGAAGCAAAAGGTAAAAAAGCGTCAGCGTACATGTAAGATGCCAAAATTTATCTATCAGCAGTCGATTTGTTTAACGCTGTGCGTAAAATAAACTGCAAATTGACTTTTCCACTTATATACATATTTTAAAGTTATTTGCTCTGTAAATTCCCAGCCTGTATTTAGGTTAATTTTAATAGATATCGTAAAAATAAAAACGAATCAAGATAGATAATCGTTCTGAATGACTATTGTTTCTCTGCGAGGAAAGACACTAGCTGAAATTCAGAATTTAGTTAAATTAATTCAATAGTAGAACAAAATTCATAATTTGTTATGTCCAAATTCAATAATTAATGTCATTCTGAAAACATAGTATAATATTAACAGAACCTATTAAAATTGCATCATGGCAAGTATAAGTTTAAAACTTATGATGTCATCTATAATTATTAATGAACATTAATTAATAATAAGTATTATCTCTCCTAGTGATCTAAAGGTTGGTAAGGGCTTTCCTTTAATAAAAAAGAATGATCCAACTATTTTGAACAACTATCGGCTGATTACATTATCTATGACTTTTTCAAAGGCATTTGAATATAGTTATCTAAATCGCTTAGAACAATTTTTGCAGTCGTGTGGTATATTGTCTGCCTGTCAGCACGACTTTAGGGAGGGTCACTCCACTACAACAGCTCTCATTGACTTCTATCAGGGCTTAGCCACTTGTTTGGAGGCTGGCGAGTGCCCTGTTGGGATTTTTTGTGATCTCAGCAGGGCCTTCGATCATGTTGACCATAGGGTGTTGTGTGACAGGCTTTATTGTTATGGTTGGAGAGGTAATGCGCTTAGCTGGATTGACTCTTACCTGACGGACAGAGAACAGTATACTGAGATAAAGTTCAAGACATCAGAACGAATAAGTAAGGTATGTTCTGAGCGTGTTGTTGTTCCTACTGGTGTGCCTCAAGGCTCAATACTGGGCCCTATTTATTTTACCCTTTACGTCAATGAGCTTGATAAAGTGTCTCCTGATGCGCATTTTACTCTGTATGCGGATGATACGTCTCTAATCGTTTCTGAAAAGACAGATGATGCTTTGAGTAATAAATGTCATCGTGTTTTTAATAACTTAAAGAGTTGGTTCTCTCGGTGTCTGATATATTTTAATTCGTCGAAGACAGAGATGGTGGGATTTCATCCGCGTCAGAGGGAAGTTGATATACTTAGTGTGGGTGTTGAAAATATTTATCTAACGTGTGTTAATAACTACAAGTTCCTTGGAGTACACGTTGATGAACATCTCAACTGGAAGTTGCACTGTACGATGTTGGTTGCAAGGCTTGCATCTCTTAATTTTTTATTTATAAATATACGAAACGTTTTGAAAAGCAATTAATATCTTTATACTACAGTCATATTGATTCTAGATTGAGGTACGGTATATGTCTGTGGGGTAATTCTACCTTGCTGCTTGATGTCTTTATCGCTCAAAAAAGAATAATGCGCTCTATTTTCAACATAGGAAAGATGACGTCATGCCGGGTCTACTTTTCTAGTCATAAAATTTTAACTGTTTATATGTTATTTTACAGTTGTGTATATATGTTTTTAAAAATGGTGATAAAGTTAGACTAAACAGTGATGTTCATACTTTTAGTATCCGACAGGCTTGTAACTTTTACGTTCCGTATGCTAGAACTAAGATGATAAAAGACTCTCCAAACTGTATTGGATTAAAAATATTTAATCATCTTCCTAATAATTTCAAAAGTATCCAAAATATTAAGGTGTTTAAAAGTCAAGTTTCTTATTTTCTATCAGACCAGTGTTTTTATACGTTGAATGAATATTTTAATGTTGTGAAAAATTAATTATTGTCAAAGGCTGACAAATCCAATGTAGCTTGTATGCTGTCAAAATTGATAATAAAGGTATTATTATTATTATTATTATTATTATCATTATGTAGTCTCACCTTGCAATATACATTATATATATATATATATATATATATATATATATATATATATATATATATATATATATATATATATACATATACATATATACGAAATTATTCAGGGAATATTTACTTACCATGCTTATATCGCGCCTCCGTGGCCATGTTGAAAAGTCGATTGAAACTTCCCAATTCGGACTCGGGGGCCGACGGTTCGAGACTCACCGACAGCGGATGATTTTTCAAATCACTTCTGTCGTTGAGCTCGAGCTTAAGGTGGCGAGTAGGTTAGTTTAGATCAGCAAAAAGGGTCAGCATTGGCCTAGTTGCCAATAAGCATCTTACCTTTTTACCATGTTTATATCACAAATTAGCAAAATAATACGTTATTCTACGGTATCGAACCTAGCAAATTAAGAATATAAAATAAAGTTTTCCTTCAAATAAAGCTTGACCTTTGCCGATTGGCGACTGACATTGACCGATTGAAACTATTAGAAAGGCCAATGACAGCGACACAGAGTTGACAGTTGGGATAAAAAGAATTTAATATATTATTTTAAAGTATCATAAGGAATTGGTAATTAAAAGTCTTGGGTAATAATCGCAGTTATTGTATGGATTTAATTTTTCAACTTACTTATATTTATCATCAATAATTATGAATATGTGTTATGCCTGATCTTATATATTCTAAGATTCAAATGTTATTTTATTACATCTGACATCCCGGCTCATTTATATTTAATAGTCCAATCAAAACAGATATAGTTCTAATTCCTGAAGATTCGCACCATCCACCGTTTCAGTTTCAGCTGCTACACGACTGGTGCACCAACAACGTTGGATTTGTTCCAGATGGTTATTACAGAGATTTCAAGTCTGCTGACTTCGTCTCAATTTCGGGAGTTTTAGACTTAGTTGGGATACTTTGTTCGCAAATAAATCCCTTGAATTGATGGTGAAAATGCTTTGTGATATTTTGTACATTGCTATTGATTTATATGTTCCTTTAAAGAAGTTTTCTTCTAAAAAGTTTCCACGATGGTTTACACCTGAACTCAAAAACTTAATATATCTTAGAAAGCAAGCACATCTCAAATATAAGGTATCCAAGTCTGCTGATGAGTATGTTAAGTTTTCTAAATTAAGATCTCTATGTAAGATAAAATCTCGTGAAGCTTACATTAACTATGTTTCCGAAACTGAGTCATCACTAGGTAATAATACCAAACCTTTCTGGAAATTTGTTAACTCCAAGTATAAGAATGCTGATTTTCCAAGTACTTTAAAATATAATGATCAAATAAGTTCATCGGGATTAGACATTGTTGACATGTTCGCTGAGTATTTTTCGTCGGTTTACAGCGGCGATAAGTGTTCTCCCCCTACCCATGAATTTTCTTATGCTGAGCTGAATCTGTCAGTGCACCACATTAAAATATCAGACATTTATACTAAACTTGCAGCCCTAGATGTCAGTAAAAGTCCTGGGCCAGACGGTATTCCCCCATCTCTTCTTAGGTGCTGTAGTTTTAATTTGTCTAGACCTTTATGGTTCATCTTTAATTTATCTCTGGAAATGGGTGTTTTCCCTACATGCTGGAAACTTAGTTTCATTCTTCCAATTTTTAAATCTGGTGACAGAGGTCTTGTTGAGAACTACCGACCGATAAGTATTCTTAGCGTTATTCCTAAAATTTTTGAGGATCTTCTGTGTGAGACTCTTACTTCTCTCCTTAGAGGTTCAATCATTGACCAGCAATATGGATTTATATCAGGTCGTTCTGCTCACTTAAACCTGTTGGTGTACAGTGCCTACTTGTCGGAGTCCTTGGCGGCGGGTATTCAGGTTGACTCTGTTTATACCGACTTTTCCAAGGCCTTTGACAGAGTGAATCATAACCTCTTAATCCATAAGCTACATATGTTTGGTGTTGGCGACCCTCTTCTCAGCTGGATAGGTAGTTACCTTTCTGACGGTTATCAGGTGGTGCGGATAGGGAATTTTATGTCCAATGGGATAAAGGTTTTGTCTGGTGTGCCACAAGGTTCTCACTTGGGGCCCTTGCTATTTAATATCTTCATTAATGATATTCATAAGTGTTTTTCTCATTGTAGAGTTTTATTGTTTGCTGACGATCTGAAATTATTCTCCGGGATTACAAGTCCCTCAGACTTTTTTAAGATTCAGTACGACATTGACAACTTAATAAGCTGGTGTCTTAACAATGGGATGGAACTCAATCCATCTAAATGCCAATCAATTTCTTTTTATAGAGGAAGGAACAGACTTGAACATACTTATTACATCAACGGTGTACCATTATAGTCTGTTGAATTAGTTAGAGATTTGGGTGTTACATTTGATTCATCTTTTTCATTTATTCCTCATGTTTCTAATGTGATTTCTAAGTCTCTGAAGTTGCTTGGCTTTGTTAAAAGATGTACCTCTGATTTCACCAACATCAGATCTGTTAAAATTCTTTATTTTTCTCTTGTACGTCCTCATCTTGAATATGCCTCTTCTGTATGGTCTCCCTACTATGCATGTCATTCGGTCAGTCTTGAACAAGTACAGTGCAAATTTTTAAAGTTTCTTGCTTTCAAAAGCCACCATGACTGTGGTGGTATCGATGATTTACTAACATATTTTAATATCATGCCTCTTGATGTTCGACGTAAACAAAAAGATTTAAAACTTTTTTATAATATAATTAACTTCGAGGTATCTTGTCCTCACTTACTTTCTATGATCAACTTCTTTGTTCCACCAAGAGTAACTCGTTCAAAGAGTTCATTACTTGTCGCTTTTCATCGTACCAACTACAGTCACAACCCTTATTTAATTAGATGCTCAGTGTTGGCCAACAAATTGTCTAATGAACTTGACTTTTTCACAAGAAAATCAGTTTTCTTAAAACAACTGTCACTTTGTAAGTTTAGTTAATCGGTACTTAATATTTATTGCCTATATTTTGCCTATATTGCCTATTTTTATTTTTGTTTTTTTTTCATTTTGTCTAACTTGTAACCATTTTGTATGCTTTATTAACTGCTTTTATTGTATATATTTTTCTTTTTGTACTTATCTAAAATGGGCTCCTGGCCCGTAAATAAATAAATAAAACAATGTTTAACCTCCTGAAACATCCGAAGGTTTTGAAACTTCGCATACTTATTTAAAGATTCATAAGAATGAATATACCGAAAGCTCTCATGAATATAAGGCGAGCTCTAGCGGCAATTGGCGAAAATAGGGCACTTTCTTTGGTTTTTCGTTAGTATCTCGAGAACCGTTGGTCGGAGGCAAAAGTTAATTATGTACATAATTAAGGCTTATCAAATTTCTACAAAAATTATTATATACGTTTTTCTCGTATTCCCAATGGTTCCCGAGTTATAGGCGCTAAAAGAGAGCATGTTGTGAAAAACCACGTTAGTGCGGTACAATATGATATTTCTAATACTATGTGACAATAAGAAGTTACTAAATTAATTATAGTACTTACAATGCCTATTCCGACGAGCCGACACTGCTTTCTTCGTCACGCCTAGGACCGGGTCTGGCCCCATAAATGGTTCTGCTGACCATCTTTTCGCGAGACTGCCAGCTTCTTCATAAAAGCCCGCAGAGATGCATTATATTGTCGAAGTAAGGAAATAATTACGACTGTATTGAATTCTGCAGACACGAGAAATGATGAAAAGGCAAAAGAAGTTAGGCTGCGTCTGTCTGGCATTAGCCATCTTGTCGCTGCTGCTGGAGTGTACCACCTGGACTGCTACCAACAATTTGTGCCCCACAAGCCTCCAGAAGAGGGTAGAAAACATGAACGCCCCGAGGCAGATTACATTTTGAAGGCCATGGGAGATACTTACTCCCTCACTGAGAATAGTGAGGAATGCCAAATTTCCTTTGAATAATTACGTTCTGCAGTATCTGGGGATGTTCCGTCAAATGATACAATTAAAAGCAAACTCAAAGACAAATATGGAGAGAGAATTATAATTGCTGTGTGAGTTGGATGGAGGGATGCAACCATCTGTTTCATTGATGTTGGATTTAAAATTTTGAACTCATTGTATGATGACAGAAAACCTAATAAACGTAATGAGCGACTAAGAATCGTGCAAGCAGCAGCAAAAATAATAAGGCAGGATGTTCAGAAAAATGTGTATGATACAAGCGCCTACCCTCCGGGCAACAACATTTTAAAAGAAGCAGCTTCTTGTGTACCCCAACTCTACAAGTTTTTCTGGAAAAATTAATAATGAAGAAAGTAGATAATGCAAATAAAAAAAGAAAATGCATTTCTATTGCTCACAGTATTATCTCTGCGATACGTCCAACCTCTTTTATATCAGCAATAATGAACAGTGTTGCTTTGTTTGTGTAGAGAAGGTTTGCAAGCAAGAAGTTGGTAAACCTTTTATCAAGCTTAGGGTTCAGTGCTTCATATCACAGCACACAACAGCTGGAAATGTCCGCAATTCCTCAAATTCAACCTGATAATGATACTCCTTTTCAACAATTTGTTTTTGACAACGCGGACTTTAATGTTAGAACACTGGACGGTCTCAACATATTCCATTCTATGGATGGCATCAAATGTGTGCCTTCTGGAAGCACAACTGAAAGCAAACATGAAAAACCAATACCGAAGTCACCAAGGTAGCACCTGCTACTAGGGGAACTTGGAGTGATTCCTTTACAAACTTACCAAAAATCACAAGGTGGATTTAGTAATGTGATTGTGGATGATCTGAAAGATATAGTCAAGAAAACTGATCAGCTAACTCCATACGATACTCTTTGGTTGGCAGCAAAATGGCTCAATATTAACCGTCATCTGATGCATATTTACCTATTGTTTCAGGCAGCAAGTGTAGAAGCTGGCCAAGGTAATCAAATTTCAGGGCCTTCTACCAAGAATCGATTCAAAGCTGATTGATTTTTCTGTACAAATTTTCGTTTGAATAACCTCAGCATTTTTTGTTCATATATTTCATTGTTTAATATACCTACATCATGTGCCTCATCAATATACATCGTAAGTAACATACATCATGTGCTTTTTATACAACGTTGTGAAGTTTATTTCCTCAATTATCCTTACTATACAAAAATGAAGGCAAACCATTGTCAAATATTATTAGAGTTGCCACATTGTACCGCCCTAGCGTGGTTTTTCACCAAACGGGGGGGGGGGGCGATATCAGTGCCGGCTCGTCGGAGTAGGCATTGTAAGTACTATATTTAATTTAGTAACTTATTATTGTCACATATTATTAGAAATGCCATATTGTACCGCCCTAACGTGGTTTTTCACAAAATGCTCTCTTTTAGCGCCTATAACTCGGGATCATTGGGAAGACGAGAAAAATAAATATAATTATTTTTGTAGAAAATTTGATAAGCCCTAATTATGTATATAATCAACTTTTGCCTAGCACCAACTGTTCTCAAGATACTAACGAAAAATCAAAGAAAGTGACCTATTTTCGCTAATTGCCGCTAGAGCTCGCCTCATATTCATGAGGACTTTCGGTATATTCATTCTTAGGTACCTCTAAATAAGTGCGCGAAGTTTCACAACTTTCGGATTTTTCAGGAGGTTGGGTCATTTTTGGAGGTTTTTTGACTGGAGTATAATTGCCACTGACTTGTGTCCTTGGTCAATTTTAAATTTCTCTAATCTAAAGTAAAATACATTTAGACTCTAACTCTCTTTGTCAACGTTGAATGTGCGAAATGACTTATTGAATTTTAACTAATGTCGTATATTTTTTATTCTTTGCAAATTTTTATTATAAAATAACTTCCCTTCCCGTGGGCCAATTAATTTAAAATCTGGTTAACCGTGATATTGTAACGTCCTCTATGCATGTGCAAGGTTTTAATCAAATTACTTTATTACTTCAAAAACATTGCGTTTTTTAAAATTTTCTTTGCTCTTTTTTTAAGAAGAAATAAACCTACAGTTTACGAACTCATCCAAGCCATTAACACAGTCAAAATAATCTCCAAATTTGGTAGAAATGGGTCGGGTATTTTCTGAGTCATCGGTTTGATACACACACACACACACACACACACACACACACACATATATATATATATATATATATATATATATATATATATATATATATATATATATATATATATATATATATGTATATATGTATATATAAATATATATATATATATATATATATATATATATATATATATATATATATATATATATATATATATATATATATATATATATATAGGGTTTTTCACGATAGCCGTGCATTAGAAGTTTATAAAGCTCCCTGATATCATAAATTTTGAAATTTTGGTAGTGGTCAGAATTCGTAATTGTCTTTTATTCTAAAAATATATTCAAGGTCACATCACTTCCGGTTAGACCGGAAGTGGTCATCAACTTTGCTAATTTAAATAGAATGCCCTATTTTTTATTGCATATTAGAATTCTCCATAATATTTTGTGAATATTTATATTAGACTTTCCTATCCCTATCTTCAACTGTTTCAAAGATATTGTGATTTTTTACATTTTGCGGAAGCTCTATCCTCATTTATAACACTTTGAATTTCACATGTTTTTAAAGATAAAAGCCTGGTATTTAGAATACTATAACTTCTAGGATGAAGCCTTCATATTATCTACCTAAAGTTTACCTGTATCATACAGAACGTTTTAAATTTAAAGACCAACTTACACATATTTGATGTTGCAACAGTCATTTTTTTCAAATGGTGCACCCAGTATATTATTAAAAATTCGAGTTCTAAATTTAATTCTACACCGGTTTAGTATAAGTTTTTCTATACCTATCTCTTACGAGTAACTCGCTACTAGAGTTTCTAGGTAACAAACTCCTTTTCTAGAGAATATGCATTACGCTGCACAATAAAGGCAGCTGTGGCTGTCAGAAAACAGAATTTTGACAACACATGAATTCTAAAGCGTCATTCATATTGTAAAGTTAATCTGAGTGTATTTGTATCGCTCACGTTATATAAATAATAAGCCAATAAAAATGCAGAATAGTGAAGAGTACTCTCATATGGATATTTTATATTTATTTTATATTCATGGGGAATGCAATCGGATCGTAAGCAGAACATGCAGGATGTTTAACGAGAGGTACCCCACTCTATCGGCAATGACTAGAGGAAAATTGGCAAGGATAGAAGAACTTTTTAAATTGACTGGAAATGTCAAAACTACACGACATGATCCAAAGCCAGTAACTGAAAATGAAGATAATGAGATAAACGTTTTGGATTATTTTCAAGTTTACCCGCGTAGCTTTATTCCTGCAGCTCCTCGAGCTTTGGGAATATCAAGTTCATCTGTGCATAGAATATTGAAATATCATAAAATGCACCCATATTCAGAAATAGTACTACAAGGACTTTGACCTGGTGACCATTTAAAAAGAGTGGAATTCTGCAAACACATGTTTATGAATTCAACAAGATGAGAATTTTGTCTCTAAAATTATCCGGACCGACGAATCGAAATGTAGAAGGGAAGGAATTGTGAATAGGAGAAATAGTCATTTTTGGACAAGTGAAAACCTTAATATATTTAGAGAAGGACGTTTTCAAACAAATTTTCGTTTTAATGTGCTTTGCATTATTATGGACAATAAGGTCTCTTATGAAATTTACGAAGAAAATTTAAACGGTGAAAAGTATTTGGAACTATTAGGGGGATCTGTCCGTAATTTTCTGGCAAGGCTACCAATATATATATATATATATATATATATATATATATATATATATATATATATATATATATATATATATATATATATATATATATATATATATATATAAGGCAAAGCTGATGGTATCAGCTAGACGGCGCGCCTGCCCACTCCACTGGTGAAGTTTACTGGCACTTAACGCAATTATTTGAAGACAGATGTATTGGGCCGAACGGTCCTTGGAGATGACCTCCCCGCTCTCCTGATTTAACGCCTGCCGATTTTTATCGCTGGGGGCGTAAAGAAAGTCAAGTATATGACACAACAGTGCAAAGTATAGAGAATCTTTTAAATCGTGTAATTAGAACTTTTAGAAATTTGGATCCAAATGAAATCAAAAGAGCTACTACGAATGAGGTGAACCGTAGAATTTTTCAGTGCCTTGATGGTTGTCACATAGCACATTTATAGTGATCATAGCATTTAAATTTGAATTAACTTTTTTTTTATTTGTCTTTGTTCAGTTTTTTGCTTATTGTTAGTATTTTTTTAAAATAACTACATTAAATATTTTTATGAAATCATATCACTTTTGTTATCTGACTGACAATCACAGCTGCATTTGTTGTGTAGTCTAACGTGTACTCTTTAGAAGAGGATGTTGTTACCTGAAAATGCTAATAACAAGCAACATATTGAGGATAGGTATAGAAAAATTTATATCAAACCGGTGTAGAATTAAATTTAGAACTCGAATCTTTTATAATATATAGGGTGTTCTATTTGAAAAAATAATAATTTTGCCACGTTGAATATGTTTAAGTTAGTAACTAAATTTATAACACTCTGTATGACACAGGTAAACTTAAGGCATATAATATGAAGGCTCCCTTCCACAAGTTACGAAATTCTAAATTCGAACCTTTTATCTTTAAAAACATGTGAAATACAAACTATTATAAATAAGGTTGCAAAATCATTGAAATACAGAGAGATCACAATATCTTTGGAACAGTTGAAGATAGGGATAGGAAAGCTTAATATAAATCTTCACAAAATTTTATGGAAAATTCGAATATGCAATAAAAAATAGGGCATTCTATTTAAATTAGCAAAGTTGATTACTACTTCCGGTCTAACCGGAAGTGATGTGTTCTTGAACATTTTAGAATAAAAGACAATTACGAATTGTGACCGCTGCCAAAATTTCAAAATTTAGGATATCAGGGAACTTTATAAACTTCTAATGCACGGCTATCGTGAAAAACCCTGCATATATATATATATATATTATATATATATATATATATATATATATATATATATATATATATATATATATATATATATATATTTATATTATATATATATATATATATATATATATATATATATATATATATATATATATATATATATATATATATAAAATGGAACGAACCTTGAAGATGGGTTCTAGAGGCCCAAATACGCGCCAACTTGGAGAAACTTTCCAAAAGCCTCACTAACGATACCTCTTTACTTAATTTTACCTTTTACTTAATGAAAATTCACTAAAAGCCTAGTAGATTTGCTTTTTTACAGTGACTGATTTGATGTGGTTTTAAGGAATCCAATTAAAGTTTGTTTCAAAGCTATGTATAATATCTTTATTATTATCAGTACATAAACAACGTTTTTCTATAAACTATTCCGAGCCAGACTCCCAACTTAGTTACAATTAATTCTCCAAATATATTCTATCGATAAAGTTAACGTAGGTTAGTTGTTAAAAAATGTTTTTGCATTAATATTAAGACCTTTAGCCAGTATTTTTAACCTATGTAATATTTTTATTTCAGACAATGCTTGCTTATTGTTTACGGACTGCAAAAAAGACATCGTCTCTTTGTCTGACAGGAGGAATTGCAATACTAATGCTGATTGCTTTGATTCCGAGAAATGTTGCAATTTATGTGGCAAAGCTAGAGTCTGCGTAACGAAACGCAACAAGAGAGCTCCTACAGCCGACATTGAGCCATGGTACACCACTACCCGGGGTCCGTATATAACTACAGAAGAACCCTTTACGACAAGATTTACAAGGCCACCGTACACTACAACTTGGAGGCCATATACCACTAGGCATAGACCCTACACAACTGAATATACTACGAGGCCATGGTATACAACTACGTGGAGACCATATACTACGACGCGGACGCCCTATACAACAATATATACGACAACGCCATGGTCCAACACTACTTGGAGACCATACACTACGACTCAGGCGCCCGATACCACAAGATATACTAAAACGCCATGGTACAGCACTACGTGGAAACCATACACTACGACGCAGACGCCATATACAACAAGATATACTACAAGGCCATGGTATACCACTACTTGGAGACCCTATACTACAACGCAGACGCCATATACAACAAGATATACTACAAGGCCATGGTATACCACTACTTGGAGACCGTATACTACAACGCAGACGCCGTATACAACAAGATATACCACAACGCCATGGTACAGCACTACGTGGAAACCATACACTACGACGCAGACGCCATATACAACAAGATATACTACAAGGCCATGGTATACCACTACTTGGAGACCCTATACTACAACGCAGACGCCATATACAACAAGATATACTACAAGGCCATGGTATACCACTACTTGGAGACCGTATACTACAACGCAGACGCCGTATACAACAAGATATACCACAACGCCATGGTACAACACTACGTGGAAACCATACACTACGACGCAGACGCCATATACAACAAGATATACTACAAGGCCATGGTATACCACTACTTGGAGACCCTATACTACAACGCAGACGCCTTATACAACAAGATATACTACAAGGCCATGGTATACCACTACTTGGAGACCGTATACTACAACGCAGACGCCTTATACAACAAGATATACTACAACGCCATGGTACAGCACTACTTGGAGACCGTATACTACGACGCGGCCGCCCTATACAACAAGATATACTACAACTCCATGGTACAGCACTACATGGAGACCATATACTACTACACAAGGCTCTAATACGACATGGCATCGTTCTACATGGTATACCACAAGCTCATATTCTACAACGAATGCCAATAAACCATTATACAACATTTCGGTATATTGTTTAGGCAATTTAATATGCTTCAATATGCAGTAATATAGTACTTTCAGCTGTCTTGCTAACTCCAGAGCAGGTGAAGTTTAATACGGAGTGTTTGAAAATTCGAATAAATGCATTTGTTAGTTGTTGCGTTTTAACTTAGACATTCTTGGAGAGACCTCTGCATGGTAACCGACATAACATTTCATAACCCATAGCTTTTTTTCGGTTTCTTGGAAATCTATATTGACTTCCCAAGCCACATCAAAATTTATATTGACGTAAATACATTCTAACAATAGGTCAGACACCAACCCGGCACAAACCATTTTCAAGTAAAATTTTAGTGTATGTCACCAATGTGAGGAATAAACTAAAAGTAATAGGAAAGTCGATAATGGGCCCACCAAAGCATTTTTAACAACGCATTTGAGTTTTTTCCGCCAGGTCTCGTCCGCCCCGATGGCACTGCAGCCTTTGGCTTATTATACATGCCCTCAGTATTTTTACTCCACCGATTCTAAAATTACTGTACCTTGAATTGATCTGCACAGCGATTGCTAGGGTGAAGTTTTATATTGCGCTGTCTCCGATCTAGACTGACTGTAGATCAGTTGTCTTTTGCGGTCCAGAGCTTAACACTCGCACAAGATGTGCTGGGCTGATTACTCTCCCTCGCCGCAGCGTCTACATGCGAGGTCCCCCTCGAACCGCCCCAACGCATTTTAGTTACTCAGAGGACCATTTTCTCATCATTGGACTAAACGACGTAATTTATTGGTAAGTACATGTAACAGTTCACTTGAATCCGACATCATCAGGCAACGAGTGATGTGGTGATCTTCTTATCAACGAACTGCGCATGTAAATAATCGTTCAGTATAATTTATAGTTATGTTGATATAAACAAAGAGTAAATATTAGCAAACCATTGTTAAAAAATAAAACATATTGCATGATAGAAGATTATGCTTTAAATATAAAAAGTCTGTCCGCAGCAAATGCCATATGGTAGTAAATTTTCATATAAATGTTTTTAATAGCAAATATGTAATTTTTAATGAAAGCAGTAAACCCTAAATAATATAAATAGTCTACCATATGTCATCAAGATAACTTATTGATTGAAAAAGATCTAACATTCCGAAAATAAACTTGCTCCCGAAAAAATCTGTCCGATTTTCCTGGCCAACGAACCTCTTGTAGCTACCTATTAACGCACGCGCCAAGATATAATCATTTTTATGTGGTTTATACATTGAGGGTGTTTGTAGGCATGGAGAAGAGAACAAAAAAACCCAAGATCAAGTAGAAGGGCACGACAGGGGCATGTAACATAGCAAGCAAAAAAATAGACATTGTGAAAACAAAAATATTTTTTTACTTACCGCATTAGTCCAGCAAGCAAGTTTAAATGTAAAAAAACTGAGCAAAGACAAGGCAGCAAACGGTAAAAATATTGTCATCGTGCATACAAGTTGCCAAACTTTATCTATAAGCTGTAAATTTATTTAAAATTTTCCGTGAGAAAAACTGCAAATGAAAATGTTTGTACATTTTCAAACAATACGTTATTTTCATAAAATACGGTGCATTTTTTCTACTATTATAGGTTATACCGGTGGCCAAATTGATGCCTGCTTGCATTAAAAAGACGTATTTGCTATTAAAAACATTTTAATGAAAATTCACTTCCATGACGCACTTGCTGCGTCCAGAGTTTATCTTGTATACATATTTTGATTCTATTTCCTCTGGAAATTCCCAATCCGTATTTAGGTGTATTTTAATAAATATAGTAAAGATAAGAACAAATCAAGATGGATGGTCGTTTTGAATAACTTGTGTTTCTCTTCGAGTACAAACACTAGCTGAAAGTTCGAATTTAATGAAATTAATTTAATAGTAAAACAAAATGCATAATTTGGTATGTCACAAGTTAATAATTAATGTCATTCTGAAAATATAGTTATATAAATAATACAACCTAGTCAAATGGCATCTTGGACAAGCACCAGTTTGAAACTTATGATGTCATGTATAACTATCAATAAATATTAATTAAAAATCTCTGGACGCAGCAAGTGCGTTATTGTAGCGAATTTTCTTTAAAATATTTTTAATAGCAAATGTCTTTCTTTGATGAAAGCAGGCATCAAACTTGGTTGCCTATATAGTAGAAACAATGTACCATATTTCATTGAAATAAATTTATTGTTTGAAAATATATAAACATTTTTCAAAAGTCTAGATGCAGCAAATCTGTTATGGAAGTGAATTTCCATAAAAATGTTTTTAGTAGCAAATGTGAGCAGGCATCAATCTGAATACCGGTATAGCCTATACGGTAGAAAGAATGTACTATATTTTATCAAAATTACAAATATACAAAAAATTTCCGAAAATAAACTTAACTGTTGGCAGGTTTCTGAAAACAGTTTTTTGAAAAACGTTCGGGAGCTAAACTGCAAATTTACCGAAAATTCTCTACCAAAACGCACTTACTGTGTCCAGTTTTTTTTCTTACAAACGCATCATATTTCGATAAAAAATGCAAAAATGCATTAACGAATTTGTTCTACGAAAATTAGTTAAACAAAAATTATACACCCCTACTTACTTCTGGTCCCGTAACTTCCTTGACGAGTGTGAACAAGAAATTTTCCTTGGGGTTTGAGGATCCAGGGGGGTGGGGGCCTAGGCAGGTTTCTGAAAACAGTTTTTTGAAAAGCGTTCGGGAGCTAAACTGCAAATTTACCGAAAATTTGTTACCAAAACGCACTTACTACGTCCAGATTTTTTTCTTACAAACGCATCATATTTCGACAAAAAATGCAAAAATGCATTAACGAATTTGTTCTATGAAATTTAGCTAAAAAAAAATTATGCACCCCTACTCACTCCTGGTCCCGTAACTTTCTTGGGGGGTGTGAACAAGAAATTTTTCTTGGGGTTTGTGGATTCAGGGGGGCCCTAGGCAGGTTTCTGAAAACAGTTTTTTGAAAGGAGTTCGGGAGCTAAACTGCAAATTTACCGAAAATTCGCTACCAAAACGCACTTACTGCGTCCAGTTTTTTTTTCTTACAAACGCATCATATTTCGATAAAAAATGCTAAAATGCATTAACGAATTTGTTCTACAAAAATTAGCTAAAAAAGTTATGCACCTCTACTCACCCCTGGTCCCGTGACTTCCTTGGGGAGTGTGAACAAGAATTTTTTTTGGGGTTTATGGATCCTGGGGGGGGGGGGGCTAGGCAGGTTTCTTAAAACAGTGTTTTAAAAAGCGTTCGAGAACTAAACTGCAAATTTACCGAAAATTCGCTACCAAAACGCACTTACTGCGTCCAGATTTTTTTCTTATAAACGCATCATATTTCGATAAAAAATGCAAAAATGCATTAATAAATTTGTTCTACGATAATTAGCTAAAAAAAAATTATAGACCGTTAAAACATAAACTTCACTAACCCTACAAATAAATATCCAAAAAGCCACCAAACTTAACTAAACTGACAGCTAAAGCATCAGAGAAAGGGTCTATTTGAAATGGATATTCTGTAAATATTTAAGTAAAATGAAGGGCAATGACGGTTGAATCTGAAACTTAAGGGTTTGCAGAACATTTTTCTTGCAACATTTTCTTTGCACAAACAGTATTTGTTTCACATTCTTTGCTTAAACATTGCAAATTTTGACGTTTAAAATTGCGAGTTTGACGTTTTGCGGAAAACTCCAAAATTTGTTACTTTAACTGCCCATAACTTCTTTGTCTTTACAGCTAGGGACCTAATTTTGGTAAAGAATTCACTCTTCATAACAAAAATACGCGTACCAAATTTGGTTGCCCTTACTTTGTTATTTCCGGAGATATGAATTTTTTTATAAAGAAAATACAAAATTTTCCGGGAAAACCTGGTCCGATTTTCCTGGCTAACGAACTTATCCAAGCCACTTGCAAAAGGAAGGTACTCTGCAAATTTTATCAAGATCGGTCCATTATTTTTTGAGTTATCGGTCGGATATATATATATATATATATATATATATATATATATATATATATATATATATATATATATATATATATATATATATATATATATATATATATATATATATATATATATATAAACACAGATCTCCCCATAAGCGAATTAAAAAAAAAATTCGCTAATAAGTAGTACCATTATGTAGTCTCACCTTGCAATATATATTATATATACGAAATTTATTCAGGGAATATTTACTTACCATGTTTATAATAAAAATTAGCAAAATGAGACAATATTCTATGGTATCAAACCCATAAATAAAATAAAATTTGCTCTCAAATAAACCGTTGGCATTTGCCGATTGGCGACTGAGATTGACAGATTGTCACAAGGTACTAAAAAGGCAAATGACGGCACATAATAGAATGAAAATATACATAAAATGTAATATATTATCTTAAAGCATCAGAGTAATTCAAAAGTCAATGGTATTAACCGCAGTTATTGGATGGCTCGTCCAGGACATTGTTTTAATATTGTCGTGGTCGGAAAAACGCTACAAGTCGTAAATGTCCTCTGTGTTCGGCCAGAGTCTCCTGCACCAACTCCAGGGATTTCACAAGGCCAAGTTCAGGTTGACGATGGAAAAAAAAAGAGAACTCCAGGAATTCCTGACGAGGGCACAAAGCAAGATTATCCAGAACGTTATCTCAATGGCTTTAGTGGCTTGATCGTCTGAAAGCATTCATGCAAACCTGCTCATCTTGTTCTGAAATTTCCTTACAGGCTGACATGCGTAGGGTCTCTGCACAGCCTCTGTTATTACACTTGCCTTATGATAACCGCCCTTATGAACCTGTCACAATTGAGGGTAAGTAACTCTCTGCCCCATTGGATAGTGGCAGTAACGTTAACGTTCTTGGATCATCAGGGTTGTATCGTTTAAAGCAACTTAATTTAAATACCAATTATGACAATTAATTAATATTAACAACTGCAGATGGCCAAGTGCAGAACACCTTGGGTTATGTTATGCTCCCTGTTAATTTTGATGGCATGACATATGAAATCAAAATTTTAATAGTACCTACCATTACTCACGAGCTCGTGCTGGGTTGGACTTCATTTTAAAATTACTTTTAAAGGTTGATTTTACTACGTTTTTATATTTGTCGACGTTGTCTTCCTGCGTTATAATTTCCATCCAAGGACAGGAAGCACTGTCTCTTTCAGAAAAACCTACATTAAGTGAAGTCATTAATTTATTAAAAACTCCTAGGCACTAAAGACAGGTAAGGGTGTACTCAATTGTATACTCATTATATTAACACTGACGATGCAAAGCCAATAAGGCAAAGATAGTATCCTTTATCTCCCTGTTATGCTTGACTCCCTCAATCGATAGATTGATGAGATGCTTAAACTTGTTATTGGTGTTACCCTCTATGGTTGGTCACATAGAAGGAAAACTCTTTTCGAGTCTGTTTAGATGGAAGAAAACTGAGTCCTGTCACTGTACCAGATTCATATCCATCTCTTTTAATCCACTAGATTCTTATGAATGCAGGTGCCTCTAAATGTCTTTTTTCCATAGATTTAAAGTCCGTCTTCTTTCAAATACCTTTGGACCAGGGATCCAGGTAAAAAATGGCTATTCCTGTGCCTTGGCAAGGGTCTCTTCTGTTTAAAACTCCTGCCTTTCGGATTAAGTAATAGTCGCAGTGCCATGTGTAGACTTTTAAATGACGTCATTGGTGCTGCATTGGAACCCTATGTCTTTTACTATCCAGATGTCATTATTGTTGCAACACCTGACTTTAAAACTCATCTCAAGATTCTTCGAGAGGTTTACTTGAGGGTAAAAATGCTAGTCTTACTGCCAGCTTTAGCAAATTTAATTTATGTCTTCTGTCCCTCAAGTTTCTAGGGTTTCTTGTCGATGACCAGGGTCTCACAACTGAAAAGATTTCTGCCATTCTCAACTATCCTACTTCTACTAATACCACACAAATCTACGACTGATAGGGCTTATTGGTTACTACAGGAGCTTTCTTTTAAAAAAATCCTCTGTCTCATCCTCTATTAATATTCTTCTTCAGGGTAAAGTTAAGGGATGGCCAATTACCTGGACTCCCGAGGCTGATGACCCCTTCCAGCAAATTAAACATCTGCTGACCACTGTCCCAGTCCTGGCTAGTCCAGAGTTTTCTAAGCCTTTTTCGATAATCTGTGACGCATCTGATCCTGCAGTGGCCGGAGTTATTTTCTAGGAGACAGATGGCCTGGATCATCCGGTTGATTTCTTCATAAAAACGTTAAATTCATCCCAACGGAAGTATAACACTACTGAAAAGGAGTTACTAGCTGTCATCCTCAACTTCAGGTGTTACATCGAAACCACGCATTTTAAGGTCACCTCTGATTATTATTCCCTTCAGTGGCTTCAGAATATGAAATATCCTTCTCCTCGTTTGGCTAGATAGCTGCTTAGGTTATTGAGTTCAAATTCATCATTGTACATGGAAAGGGTGAGGTAATTCCGAACTTGATTCTCTTTCAAGATCAGATCTGCAGGGTCTCTGTACTTTTCGCGTCAAGGTACCAGGTTCTTGGATAACAGCGCAAGTATCGATCGCGTTGATCGAACTGGACGACTGGGGAACTTCAGACGAGGATGTTGTTCTGAATGCTGTTATCAAAGAAGCTGGTACCTCGACGCCGAAAGTACAGAGACGAACTGGTGTCTCAACTTCTACTACTCGCAGAATTTTAAAAAGGTATGGGTACCATATTCAGACGGTCCAAATTTTGCAACTGCGTGAATACGTATGGCGCAAGCGATTTTGCGAAATTGTGTTGAGGAAAGTCATACAAGATCCCAATTTCTTTGATAAAGTTTTATAGAATAACGAGTCAGTATGTACAAATTATTTGTTACGTGAACCTCCATAACTTTCATAGTTGAAAAATTGAAGATCCACATGAGTTCAGAGCGGATCGGTCCCAGCAGCATCAATTTAAGATAAATCTCTGGGCCGGTATTTTTAACGGAACACTTTTGGGACTAGTGAAACTGCGCCCTACGTTAAATGGCCAAAGATATTTGGAGTTTTTACAAAACAACTGAACTGCTAGAAGACACCCCATTAGAACTTCGGAGAACAATGTGGCTTCAAAATGATAGATGCGCAGTCCACTCTGCCTTAGCAGTAAGGCAATATTTGAATTAAACATACCCGGGCAGGTGAACGCCAAAGAATCAGAAGAGCAGTTCAAGAAATTTCCCGAAGCAGTCTAAGAAGACTAAGAGGATCGTTCCTAACACGATATCGTTTATGTATAAGACATAATGGTCGTCAAATAGAGCATGTGTTATGAATAGAATATTTTTTGTAAAATTTCACAATCTGTTTATTTTTATTTATTAGCTACCTGATTTCACTTACAAATTACTTTCAATCGTCGACAGTGAATTACTTTTAAGAGATATTGATAATGTTTTATACAATTTTAGAATCTAAAACACGGAAGTTTTTGAAATTATGAGTCAGTAAATTTTACTAACATTTTTTTTTTTTTGGTACGGAGGTTTATCCAAATTTAAAGAAATTGGGGAAGACAAGTCCGATTTTTCTTTTTTTTTTCTTTTCTGAACAATAATACAAAATATTTCGGACTGGTTCGATAACACTATTATCGAAGATTAACAGGCATAAAAATCACATTCCGGAAATGTATTTTCTGCATTTGGGGTGCGGGTGAAGAGGGGTGTTCAAAATACGTTAAAACTTGACAATTTGCATTATTTTCATAAAATTGTGAATATCTTGAAAACCATAAACTTTTTGATAAGATCATATTGGGTTTTTCTGAAGGGCTTCAGCTAGCATATCTTTATGTGACGTTTGACTTACGAATTTTGAGATACTTATATATATATATATATATATATATATATATATATATATATATATATATATATATATATATATATATATATATATAGTGGTATTATTCAGATTCGCACACACACACACACCATCACACACATAAAATCACATATAATAACATACATAACAGTTATTACTATTATCTATAAAATCTAAATATAAAACCAAAATAGAATCAAATTGTACTTTTCAGTGTTCATCACAGGTGCCAACCTTCATTTATAAAAACAATATGCCATGTATTAACGAGATTGTGTACATTTGAAAAGGCAAATTCAAGAAAACGACATAGTCTTGAATAGACAATGATACGTCTCTATATAACTGATAAAGGTATTATTAAATAATTAAGACTAGAATAAGCGGTAAAGGGTGTAAATAACTGAGGTATATAGATACAAGAACAACTTAGGAGTTAGGTTTTTATAGACAATTTGTTAAATACGATAAGATATAGGATGTTATATTATAAGTTCTTATAGTTTAATTATAGTAGTAGCGATAGTAAGTAGAAGGCGGGCTGTCAGAGAAGCGGAAAAATATGGCAGTTCAAAATTTTGAAGGGAGATGTCAGTTGAGAATTTGGAGTAGGAAAATCGCGTTGTTTTGGGATGACAGCTTAAAAGAGAGAAGTTAAAAGCATAAATACAAGTAAAAGTTGGGGTTTACCAGTCGATAAACCATTATTTAACCATTTCAGGCAAAAATTGAGAATTTCAACGTCATATGGTGAATGCTAAAGATAGATGAATCAGTAATAAAATCTTAAAAATGAAATAAATTAAAACCAATGTCGTTTCAAGACTGGAACTTGAAAGGTACTGTGTTAAGTAACGTTCAAGACTGGAATTTCAAAAGTACTGTGTTAAGTAACGTTCAAGACTGGAATTACAAAGGTACTGTGTTAAGTAACGTTCGAGACTGCAATTTAAAGGTACTGTGTTAAATAAGATTCAAGACATTTGTTAATCACACAGGTTTATTGCCAAAAATTAAGTAGATATAAGGAATTAATAAGGTAATCGTAATAATCAATGATTAAAGCAACGAGAATTCTGAAGCATAACATTTAATGTTTAGTTTTTTTTTAAATATAGATTTCTGTATATATAAAAGAAATTGTTGTTCTTGTATATAATATCACGTATAAAGAGAGTATCATTGACCAGGGTTCAAAGTTAAAGCATTATTTGGTTGTTTATTTGGCGATGAACACATTTTTGATATCAAGTTTTTTTTTTTTAATTAATTAATAGCTGAATGCACCCTGAGATCAATTTAATAAGGGCAAATTTGTTTCTTGTATTAAGATGAGATAATAGTAGTGGTCACATAGATCTCACAGAACATATATAGTAACATCACAATATATATATATATATATATATATATATATATATATATATATATATATATATATATATATATATATATATATATATATATGTGTGTGTGTGTGTGTGTGTGTGTGTGTGTGTGTAGGTGTATGTGTGTGTGTGTGTGTGTAATATTTTCAAGGGTCATCATGTTCGAAAAAAATAATAAACTGCGGATTAATAGTTTGATATGTTTACCATAAAAGAGTTGTAAACATAATGACACTTTACGTAAAAATTCGCCCGCCTTTCCCATGTCGAGTAACACTACTCATTACAAAGCGGAATATTTACCATACAAAAAAAAACTGGCTGGACAACTTCATTGGCATGTAATAAATAACAATGAAAACGTTTTTCATGTTTATAAATTTGTCTCATTTATCAAGTGGTGAGTTCCATCAATTATAAACTAGTCGTTAGCGCAGTAAAAATTCATCCTTTACTGCCCGTCCACTGGAATTTACAATATGATACTCGATGTAAAAAGTATGGAATCTGACAAATTACCCGAAATTTCCTGTTGGCTTCCTGCTTTTTGTTTCGGCATTGAATTATGTAGTGTTTGGGGACGCGCTACCTTCACCTTTCATTTTCAATAGAGGGATAAAAGGAGGCTTAATGGACGAATTATCCAACAATGTTATTGGTTAATCAACTTCACTTTACGAAAGAGATTCTTTCGATACACTGTGCTGTTTCACCCTAAGTGATACTAGAAGGGTACACCAGAACATGACAAGATTACGGAGCTCTTTGTTACTGCATTAGAAGGTTGTGTAAACAAAAATTCAGCGTTTGCCTATACAGTGTGTTCTGTTTCAGTACTCTGTTCATAAAAAAAGTCTGGACGCAGCAAATGCGTTATGGTAGCGAATTTTCGTAAAAATGTTATTAATGACAAATCTGTCTTGTTTTTACAAGAAGAACACTTGGTTGGCTGTATTACCTATATAGTACTAACAATGTACCATATTTCATTAAAATAGCTTTGTTGTTTCAAAAAGTACAAACATTTTCCGGCCATAAACTTTAAAGTTCCCGAAAAACGGGTCCGATTTTCCTGGCCAACAAACCTCTTTACGCTATTTACACACCTGACAGGATATAATAATAGCTTTAGGACCAAAATTCAAAAAAATATATATAATTTTTTACATAAATGGCCTTGAGTAATGTTAAACTAAGACAAGATCTTTAATTCAGCGACTATTTGATAGTGCCTCTATACGGCATCTCGATTTTGTCGACGAGTAATACAAAGAAAAAGCTCTCTGAATGCGTCATATGCATGGAGCTCCGCTTTCTATTAATAGAAACGCCGTATCACAATTTGTGATATGTTTGAAATATGTGCCAAAAAAGTTAAAAGTTGCAAATCAATTGAAATAACTCAAAAACGATATCATTTTTTTTTCTTTAAAAACATGCATTATAATTTGATGGAAAACACAAAAATTGAATGGAATGAGGGCTGTTCTATTTAAAAAATAAAGCGTGTGTCACCAACGACTTATTGGCCAGCCTGTAACTGTTAAAACAAGATTATAAGATACTGCTCGAGACACCCTATAATTAACGTATATACTTTTTCTCATATCTAGTATAATAACGGATATATTGAGCTTTACAGTAAAAATGCGTCACCCTGTATATGTGTAAACAGGCAAAGCTGAAACTGACCCCGTATGTGGATTTCAGGGGTTCTAGGTCGCGCTCATTTCAAGAAATATTTTTAAAATTTATAAGTCACGGTCTTCTTAACGAATTTTTTCTACATAAACTTGCTAAAATATAGACTATTAAACCATCAACTCTATAGCGAAAACTACTACCGAAACATCAGAAAGAGGGTCTAAGAAAGTGCATTTTCCGAAAATATTTGTGTATAATGAAGGACAATGATGGTTGAAGCTGAAACTTGAGGCTTTGTGAAACACACTGATTAGGACGTTTTTTCGACATAATCCATATTTGCTTCAAATTTGTTGTCTGAAAATGGCAAATTTTTACGTTTCAAATCGCGAGTTTGACGAACGAGAAAATTATAAAATTTTCAAAATATTTTTTCTGCTACTTCTTGATCTTTTTGAGCCAAGAAAACTTAAGTGTTGTATGTAATACTCAATTGGCTTTGTTAATCACACAAAATGTTTTGTTGTTATTCACCAGTGGCATCCAATTTTTTTTTCTGTAAATGCCTATAACTTTTTTCTTTTAATATAGAGATCTCAGTTTTGGTGTGTATGGTAAATTTGATAGTAGAAACGTATAAGTCAAATTTTGTTGTCATAGGTCTGTTATTTCCGGATATACAAAAAGTTTCCGCAAGAAAACCCAAAATTTTCCCAGAATAACTAGTCCGAATTTTCTGGCTAACGAACTCATCCAAGCAACTTACAAAAGGAAGGTACATACTAAATTTTATCAAAATCGGCCTATTAGTTTTTGAGTTATTAGTGACTTTCAGTGCTATCTGCATGCACTCTCACACTGACTGTGTAACCTTTTCTCGGACTATATGACAATGTTGTCCACATAGCCCTGTACCTCATACCCCCCTCCCGAGAGCCTCCGCAGGAGGCCGTCCACGACTAGGCACCAGAGCAAGGGAGACAGATGGCTCCACTATGGACACCCCGCCGCGATCCCCGCCAGCAGAGTCCCTCCGGCGAGTGAGGTGGATACAGCCCTATCCATGAGCATGGAACCGATCCACCTGCAGCAGGTCTCCTCTATTTCACTATCTCTGACAGCTGCCAGAACCGATCCGAATGAGGTGTTGCTAAATGCCCCCTCTATGTCTAGGAAGGCCCCTAGCGCCACATCCCTGTTCTCCAGCGTATTATACAGTTTAAGCATCAGTTGCTGCAGTGCTGTCTCTGTTGAGAAGCCTGCTCTGTATGCATATTGTAGGGGATATGCTTCCAGTACACCGTCCCTAATGTGCCGGTCGAGCAGTTTTTCCACTGTTTTTAGCAAGAAGGATATGAGATTTAATGGCCTCAGGCACTTTGCCTGATCTGCTGGACGCCCAGGTTTAGGAATGAATACAACCCTGGCCAGTCTCCATGTCCTCGGAATGTACCGCAGAGCCAGGCTGGCCCTCATAATGAGGGTAAGCACCGGCGCCAGTATATCTATGCCCCTGTTGGAGCATGACGGGCATTATTCCATCAACTCACGTGGATTTGTATGGCTTAAAGCTGTTAATGGCCCATCTGATTTTGCTCGAAGTAACCACCTCTTCAGCGACTGTCCAGAATACTCTAGATGGCCGTCTATAAGGCGCCTTTATTTCTGAGTGTTCCCAGTCCGGAGGTGATTGGTTTATTATGTTACAGTCGGGGAAGTGCGTCTGGAGTAAAATTTACATAGTTTCCTCCCCGGAACTTGTAAAGGGTATTTTCCATGGTTAGTTGTCAACCTAGTCAACGTAGTATAGTAAAATCTGTTGTCGCTATGTTACTGATTTATTTCCAATGGAAGTGAAGTATGAGCAAAGGTGTAAGGAATTGAGGAGCTACTGACAAAATGTTCCTATTCTCTTTCCCATGGTAAAGTGATGTGCTAGTTGACTTGTTTCTTTAGATCATTGTGATGTATTCTTCAATTTCATACGCGTGGACCAATATATCTTTTATCTACAAAACATCTGTATAACTTTGTCACCGGTAAGTTCAAACTTATAATTTTCTGCAGACAAATTCTCTTTGTTGATCATATATTTTAATTAGGAAAATTTATGTATAACAGAGAATTTGTTTTTAAAAAACTTTTTGTTTTTAGAAAAATCGGTTCCAATAAGTAGACTAAAACGATAGCATCCAGGTGAATAATACGAAAGAGTACCTGCACCATTTATAATTTGGAAGATTTTTCAAATATTTATTAAGTTCTCTTCTGGAAGTTTTTGTGACTTTTATAAATTTTGCAATACAAGTTACTTCCAAAGAGACTTACATTACTTAAACATACCAAATATAAATATTATAGCTTCAACGAAAATTCTGTTTCGAGCATTTAAAGTTTTTTCTCAAAAGAAGCTAGAACACAAGATTAAATTATTTTCATGATAAAATAAAGATATCGTTGGTTAGACTTTTGAAAAAATTTTACAAATGAGCGCCAACTAGGACTTCTTAAACCGATCTTCAAAATCTATTTAAATTTAAAGAATTAATTTTAGTAATATGCAATTTTTATAAAAATTCACTACCCTAACGCACTTGCTGCGTTTCAAATTACTTCGATACGCTCGCGGCCTCAATTTAGTGTTATAGCGCCCTTACATGCAGATACGCCCCACATGTTGAGAATCAGTGACATAATTACAATTTAATAAAGAAAACTTTTATAAAGTATTATAGATGAATAAAATAAAATTTCGCGACGTAGCAAGTGCGCTATAGTAGCAAATTTTCATAAGAATTTTACACTATTTTATACGGCATATTAGTAAAGTTCATACTTTTAACTTACATAGACCTTGAGGATCGATTTTAGATATCCTGGTATGCGCACATTTGAAGAATTATTTTAAAAGTGTTACCATCGATATCTCTCTCTCTCATCAAAAAAATCTTGTGACCCAACTCCTTTTTAGAAAAATGTCCAAAACTCAATTTTCTATGAAACTAAATAAATAAATTTTGCTACATCTGTAGATAATATAAGTCTTTTTAAAATAAACGTGTATTATAAATTTCATTAAGGTTATACAAAATATTTCCAGAAGGAAACTCAATTCATATTTGGAAAAGTAAAGTATCTGCCAAATTATAAGCGTATCAGTTATTTTTTCTTTATTAACCGCCAGATGATTTAGTTTTAGTCAACCCAATCAAACCGGTTTTTTCAATATCAACAATAACAAAATTATAATTTCAGACTCAAAAGTCACAAACTTATTAAGGTTTTAAAAAAAAAATGAGATCTTGTTCAAAACGTATGAAATCTGTGCACTATTGTTTCTTCAAATGTCGATATAAAACATAAAAAAACATACATTCATAGAGCTGGATTCGATCGCGAGTTAACTTTCTTGTTAACACACTTGACTTTTTAAAAGAATTTATTGATTATAGTTACATAAAATACTTATGAATAATAATAAAAATGATAAATATAAATTATGACAAGTTAAAAGAGACTCAAGCAATAACAATGTAGGAAATGTTCGTCCGTGGTCTGGTAACTTCCATATATAGTCTCTGGTGGGGCGTGGACCGAGAGGCGGTTTCCACCTAAGTTGCAGTCTTGAAGGTGATCCTAGCAGGTGGCTGGTTGCTGATTTGAAGGTCTAGTTGTTTACCCATTTATGAATAGTCTATTCTTCTAATTGCGCTGCTATTAATTAACCCATTCGTCAGCGACCTTGGGTGTTGAATCGGGATCTGTACTTCTTATATACATTGTATGAGTTGGCTATTGTTATCTCCTCCATCCTTTAGAGAACGAAGCCTATGGTTCGTTCCGAATAGTCATCGGGAATCCAGTAATTGGTTTGGAGTCAGCAGTTTTCGTTTTTGATTTCTGCCAGATGTATCTTGAAGTTATTGTGATTATTGTTATTATTATCACAATGTATAATATAATTGTCCATACACTAGGGTGGTATATGGGCAATTCGATGGTTCCTGGAATTTTGCCATTGATGGATTGTAACTGGGATTTGATATTGTTCAAGTCGTGCAGTTGTACATTTTCTAATTTTAGTTCTGGTAATTTGTTTGGGAATATGGGGGCTTTATTTGTTACCAATTCGATGTTTGGGAGATTGAACGATTGTTGTGTTTCCGATGCCATTTGTACTGAACTGAATCTTTCGTTATTGATGATAAGTTGGCATTTGGGTTTCAGAGTCGCCAGTTTTGTTCCGCTGATTATTTTGGTTTCTTCATTTTCTTCGCAGCTAAGTTTGATTTTCGTTTCTTCGGGTGCCACTATTATGTATTGGGTATTGCCATATTTAGAGACTGTTGTTTTTGTTATTTTGACAAGTTCTTGCTTGCAATTGTTTATCGGTAGTAGGTATAGAAGAGGGGTTCTGGAACCGCCACCCGCCACCGCCACCGGGCGGAGTGGCGGAACTGACCAGACCCGACGACCCCCGAGCTAACCCGAGCACAAGGTGGTGGACCCGACGACCTCCGAGCTAACCCGAACACAAGGTGGCGGAGCCACTGACTAGACCCGAATATCTCCGCCACCTGACTTCGTATTTAACCCGAACAAGTAGCGAACTAACCTGAGATGACGTGAGCACCTCCACCACCTGACTTCGTATTTAACCCGAACAAGTAGCGAACTAACCTGAGATGACGTAATCAAAAGCCAACTAACCTGTATTAAGCAAACGAGGAACCGCCATTTAAACATGGCGGCTAGCGCATGCGCACAAGCAATTTTTTATTTGTTGGTTAAAGTCCTACGTGTTTGGTGTTATATCACTCGTCTAGGTAAGCAGAATCCAAATTTAACATATGTACATGTGTACAATAAAAAATTTATATTCTTAAGTCTTATTGAAATCGGTTTGATTTAAAGAATCTGTTGAAAGTAGAGCTGGCAACAATACCTCTAGTGGTAACCGCGATATCGCTTCCAACGATGACTATATTTAGCATTTCCCGAAATTAACCTTGTTAGCCAACAGATTTTCCTCGCAGCTGTTGAAATAACCTTGTGAGCAGTTTATATTTCCTGTTTGTGGTTTTATTTCCGTTGAATGGCCTTAAAGTCATATGAAATAGAAAAAACTCCAGAATTTTAAACAAAGGTGGGGATATAATTATAAAACCGCCGAGTGGCATGCAAACACATCAGTCTGCAATTTGCTCGTAGTAGTTATTCTTAGTAGTTATAGTAGTGTACTTGTTCTGTTCAATATGTATAGTATCGATGTTAACGATGAACCTGAGTCCTTCAGACCTGCTAATAACAGTGTTTGTGAAAATTGGTATTGGGGTCAAGTTGATGCAGCTATGCGCCAGAATATTATTGAGATTAAGCAAGAAAGTAGAATGCTGTTGGAAACAAGGTATACTGTTAACCCCTCTCTAAGTGTTGCAATTGGTATATCAAACGCTGCTGGATTGATTCCAATAATTAAGATTGTAAATAATAGTCCGTATCCGCCAAATCCAAATATAACAATCTCATCTGGCTCCTGGGAGTGGGACTATTTTATTTCAACACTAACAAAAGCAGCTAAAGAATACTTTACCAAAGGTAATACGATTGAACCTGAAAATATTGGAGTATGTACTGTCAAACCTATTAAAATTTTAGACAGTAAAGGTATATCAATCTCAGATGATTCTACTACTTTTTATTTAACCGAAGATGCGGTTCAACAACTACTAGATCTGGTTGAAATCATCAACGAAAAGGTGAAGTTTCTAACTAATTTTAACTTTGATATTTGGCTTAGTGATTTCCTCTATTGTGTCGCAGATGTTCTCAAATGTGTTAATAAGAAGGAGCTACCACGTGACGATGAAATAGTAAAGCTTATAAATATTATGTTGAAAGATCAGGACCCATCATTCCGAGTTTGCATGTTAGAGTGTTTACACTTTGCAGAGAAACAAATACTTAAGGGTTTTAAAGAAATACATACGATATACAATGGGCCATTTTAAAGCAAGTTTTATCATCCTGACAGCACTATGTCAAAATGTATTTTATATCTACAAACCACCAAATGTGAAAGAAGTGCGAATCTGTTTCGACAGCGACGGCTGCATGAAATGGTCTGGACTTTCAAGAACACATCTACACAACGATGAGGTGATTGAAGTTTCAACATATAACATGTCCAAAATTAGGAGTGATATGGTGCGCTATAAACTTATGTTCTTGTTTGATAATGGTACCCGTAATGAGACATCTGATTGGAGAACTCTCATATTAACCGATTCTTATCTGTTCACTTCAAAGTATATTTCTATGTTTATGTCAACTGGTTTTCTTATATGTCTTGCTATATTTATGCTGATGTACTTTTGTTTTAAATATAACACTATACTTAAAGGTATCTATCGTAAACATTTTTGTTAATAAAGATATATAAGCTGATGATTTGTGTTTTTATTCATTAGTTAAGCACCTATAGTTAAGATGAGATACTGTGAATCGTGCTCGTTACAAGTGAAAAAGAGTGCTTTCTCTGGGCATTTACGTAGTGAAATTCATAAATCAAAAGTATGTGAACCATGGCAAGTTGAACAAGTGCAGATGTTAACTCAAGCTTTTAAAAACAGAATGGCTACCTATCGTATATACGAAAAAGGTATTGATATTAAACAGTTTATGGAAACAATAAGACATAAAGTGTTTCATCTGATGGAAGCTGCTTTAGCTAAGCATAATGAAATTAAAATGAATTTAGAATTGTTTGGTTTGTATGTACTCCAAAGTCGAAATAAAAAAGAAATGAAGTCATTTAATACTAAAAATAAAAATGTTACAGTGTCAACTAATTTTGAAAGTATATATCAAGAATTCATCGACGAAATTTACACAAAAGCTTTGGAGTTTGCAGAAGCTGAAAGCGGATGGATGTTGGAACAGTTAATGTGGTTGGAAATAAATATTAATAAATACAGCTTCAAACGATAGTGGTATCAACATCTATAAATTGTTCACTACACACTGTTAAACTCATTCAAAATTTAGTTATCGTAGAGGTAAGACGTGCTTCAGTTAACTCTAACGTATCCAAGTGCTCAGTAGTGTGTTTAAAATGGCTACATTAAGTGATGTGTGTTACCAGCAAATCAAAGATAACTTCTGGTATGGTTTATTTGGAGACTTTCAACTAATTATCGATAAGAACACTGGTTATTTTAATGCGACTAAGCTGTGTAAAGATGGTGAGAAAAGATTCAGACATTGGCTGGAAAATAAGAAAACTAAAGAGTTGATTGTCTATTACAACGGTCGGCTAAAGAAACAGTTAGGTAGCCGGAATACCGATACCCTAAATATTTCAACCAAAGGAGCCCACTTAGACTCATCTCCAGGGAGCCGGAATACTGGCCCCCTAGAAGTGTCGGAAGCAACATCTCAACTAACACTTACAACCGCTACATACTTGGTGGACTTTGGTGGAAGACAAGCTGAAAACAACTTGATATCTGGTACATATGTCTGTAAAGATTTAATATTAAATTTGGCTTGTTGGATATCCAATAGTTTCTATGAAAAGTGCAACCAAATTATTTTTGATTTTTTCGTAAGTGAATTTAATCAAAAATACAAGGATAACCTCAAAGAAATTGAAGTGAAATTAATGGAGATAGATGATGAAGTGCAGCGTATGCGAGAAACAAATGCTAAAATCACAGAACATTTAGAAGATATATCTCCAAAACCAAGCAACCCTGGAAAACTTTGTGTTTTTGGTTTGCTTTCAAGAAATGAGAAGGATGCTACCTATCCATATCATGCTGTAAGGACTCAGAAGAAAAGTTTTAAAAGAGCTGTCAAGAACTTTAAAAATAAACACCCTGATTCCGAAGTAGTTTTAAACATGGTGTATGATCCAAATTCTGTAAATCTCTTTAACAGAATAAAGACCGAAGTCGAATACCTCAAGGCGAAGATAAACGATCTACAGATAGCAGATGTACCTCAGGAGAAGTTTATTCAGGATATTATTGATTTACGACATAAATTGTAATTGTTCACTTAGCTTAATTGTATGTAACCAAATGAAAAAATAAAATAACATTATTTTAATAAAGACTTTTATTTTATTCTAAGTACATTAATACATTAAATATATAAGCTTATTTAACATCATCTGAATTTATCCAAGAATTCTGAGATTTATCAAAACCCAGCCATTTTACATAGAGCTGCTTGCCTTTCTTCCTCAAGATGCGTTCAACCAGATAGATGTCTGTTTGTTTAGTTGTTTGTAGTTCTTCCTCGTAAAACCCTCCACTGATTGGTTTCCCCTGCATATCTTCAAGAAAGTATGTTACTGGATTTGTGAAATGAATACTAACAATCTTGAATAATTCTGTTGACCAGCGAGGTGTACACCCCTTTTCAAATTGAGCTTTTGCTTTACTTATACGTACAACATCACCCACTTTAAATTTATTTTTGTTAAAAACTTTCAGATTTGAGTAAACTTGTTTCAGAATAGCTTTTTCATTTTTCTTGTTAACATCTTGAGGTTTTACACCAGTTGTTCGATGAACAGTAGCGTTGTAAGTAGCAGTGACATCAGGTAGTGTATTAACCCACTTGTAGGAGCCAATCAAGTTGAAATTTTTATATATCTTCTCTTTCAAGGTACGTATGACTCTTTCCACCATTGCAGCCTTCTTCACACTATAAGTGCTGTAGTGATTGATGTTATATTTTTTCATTAAGGCGTTAAATTTTGAGTTATAGAACTCGCGACCAAGATCAGACTGGATGTTAGAGGGCGCTGTACTAGTAGATAAAATATCAGCCATAGCTTTAGTCACCTCTTCAGCAGTTTTAGATTTAAGAGGGCGAGTCCACACATACTTTGAAAAACAATTAATAACCACTAAAATATACTTGTAACCAGAGTTTGCTTTGTAGTAGTCTGTAAATTCTGCTAAATCAATCTGCCATAAATCATTTAAACCTTTGATTATTGTACGTCTACGTTTAAAATTGATTCTTGCTGGTTTATATAACTCATCAATAATTTGTTTTTTGGTATTAGATGGTTCAACAGTTTTGCGTCTCATGGCGATGTTGGATTTAAAAGTATCCACTTATCATGTAAATCTTTTAGTTTGCTGTCTATTTCTCCCAGCTTATTCTTTAGCTTCTTATTCTTTAACACATCAATATCTTTTAAAACTTGAGTAGTTATGTTCTTAGCTAAAATTTTCAATTTATTTTCAAATTCGTTTTTTAAATCTTCCAACTCAGGTTTGTGTACAGCTTCAAGTAGTATGGCAATGATTCTTTGTTTTACCTCATCTTTGTTCTTCTGATAGTCGTCTATCCATACATCAACAAATCTTTTATTTACACCATCTGTTGCATCGACTGGATCAGCGATGTTACACAATCTATGGCTTTGCAAATCAAAATCACCACTATCAGTTCTTGGGAAAATCTCTCTTTCAATAATTTTAAACTTAGAACCTTTATTGGATTGGGAACGTCCGAACTTATCGATAGACATTTTTATACTAAGCACTAAGCTAGGTATATCTGTGATATATGTAGGTATATTAGGCGATAACACCAACCTCCTTCAGTTCTTCAATGATTGACTGAATTTCATTGTTATGAGCATTATTACCAGCAGCTTGGGAAGCTACTAAAAGTCTAAGTCTATCAACTAGCTCATTTATGTCATCCCAATAGACATATTCTATTTATTTGTTATTTTGTAGCATATAGTTGTTAGTGTTGCTGCTTACATTCTGAGCTCTAGGTTCAGTTTTTTGTTCTGCGTTATGATGTGTGTCGTAACCAAAACCTTGAGGAGTTGAGGATCTTCGTCCTCTTGGGTTTATAACTGGTTTTATTAGAGTCAGATACTTTTCCGAGGAACAACCCTTGGTTCGTGCGTTGGGATCGTAGTTCATTTTATGAACACTAGTTGCTTCTAGAATATCTCTATAGTGTTGAAGATCGTCATAGGTATACCCTCTAGGTGTTTTCATAAATATCAATTCTAGCAGACCTTGTGTTTGCGGATATCTCCTTTGACCTAGTCGAATGTCATTATCAGTAAAGTCCAAGTGTTTATTGCCAAGACTCCAACTACCAGTATCTTTAGCGTAGCGAGCACCATACGTTTGATCAATAGTAGCAAGCCTCGGTGGTTCAGTAAAATACTTGTCTACATAATATCGAACTCGTTCAGGATATTGCTCCAAAAATTCTTGATATGCTGGGTTGTTTGTGACAGTTTGTAGATCTGCCTCAAGCTCTTCAAATGTTGGGATATCCTCATCAAAACTTGTCTCTACTTCTGGTTCGGCTTCAAAAACTTCATGGTCTTTAAGGAACTCAACTTTGGGTTTCTTTTCTGGTACCGCTTCTTCTTTGATTTGTTCAGCTGGTGACTGCAGTTTAAGCGTTGATGTATTTTCAGATATTTCACTCAGTGGGTCAACAAGTGGTTTATATAAACGCTGCAGGGCTTCATCATTCTCAGCTCTACCAAGCTTAAGCATTAAATGTTTTTTTCGAATGTTTTCAGCAAGTTGTAAAATCTTTTTCTTAATTTTTCTCTCTTGGTTACTCATCACCTCCATCTTGCTAAAGTTATTTGTTTCGTGTTAAGAGATGCAAACAGTTCGGTGGTTTAAGGTGTACTAGCTTTGAATTGGTTGTATGTCTGCCTATCTAGTGTTAGGTATCTAACACAACAGGTAGACCCGGTTGTTAGACAGGTTGTTAGACAGGTTGTTAGACAGGTTGTTAGACAGGTTGTTAGACAGGTTGTTTTGGACAAGTTGTTTTAGACAGGTTGTTTTAGACAAGTTGTTTTAGACAGGTTGTTTTAGACAAGTTGTTTTAGACAAGTTGTTTTAGACAGGTTGTTTTAGACAGGTTGTTTTAGACAGGTTGTCTGTCTTGTTAGCTGGTTGGTTGTCCTGCTAGACATCTCTTTGTTGTTGTTGGTTGTAGACCATTAGATTAATATGTAGCTATCGAATCCTTTTCTATATCTCCCTCTGTGGACTTCGTTTTCTTTTACAATCACCAACACACCATACTTATTACCATTCCAGCATTGACAACATATATTTTTAAATTGTTTAAAGTCCATATCAGTGGTCACATGATCGTCATAGATGTGTTTTAAGTTCGTTTCATCTTGTTTAAAGAGAATCAAAACGTTAGCGTTATCACGTATCAGATGTTTGGGTATTCGAGTATATGTTTGACAGAGATAGAATGAATCAATATTCTTATGTCTCCCCATACTAAAGTATGCTCTCATTTTATCTTGTTTGTCACAAGCCACATCATCGAATATAAACACCGAGTTGTCCTGGGCCTCTGCTGGATCTAATATTTCATCGTTTTCACTATATGGATAATAACCAACAATTTTTGTAGCATCCAACACCCTTTGTAACATCTTATATTTAGGTTGATACAGAGACTTTGAATACACATACACGTTATCAAACTTTAAACCGTTCGGTTCAAACAATAAACTTAACATAACATTTGTTTTACCACACCTACTAGGACCACATATGATACCTCTAACTGTGTTTGGGAAGAGAGGACCATGCCTTAGTTGTTGTTCTGCTGTATCAACAACATCGTCTATATTTGTAATAGGTAAGACAGAAGCGTGTTTGATGGTGTGCATCTTGACTGGAACTAAACTATATTTTTCGAGTATGTATATAAATATAGACATGTAAGCGGATCACACAGTTAGTATCAATGTTGGTGTCACAGGGTGAAGGTCTTGTAAACACAGCCATTAACAAGCTACCTGTTGAGCTGCACGTTCCTGGTTATCAATTTTGTAGCCCGGGTACTAAACTTAAAGAACGTCTTGCTAGAGGTGATCAAGGTATCAATCCTTTAGATCGTGCTTGTCGAGACCACGACATCGCTTACTCTCAATCAAAAGAGTTAAGTGATAGGCATCGAGCCGACGAAGTGTTGGAGAATCGGGCTTGGGAGAGAGTCAAGTCAAAGGACGCAAGTTTTGGTGAAAAGTTAGCTGCTTGGGGTGTTACAAACACTATGAAAGTTAAAAGAAAGCTTGGTATGGGTCTTGATGTAATCAACTCAAAACCGAGGAAAAAAGTTCCCTTTAAAAACATTCTTAGTCTGATTGGAGAAGTTATAAAAGACAGAAATCTTATTCCATCAGAGAATGCCGTGTTTGATATCGCTCACGCAATTGTTAAACAGATTGGTGGGCGTAAGAATGTGCTGAAACCGCGAGTTATTCCAATACCTAAAAGCGGAGGCTTCCTTCCACTACTACCTTTAATTTTTGGTGGCCTGTCAGCGCTAGGTGCTCTGGGTGGCGGTGCTGCAGGCATTGCTAAAGCAGTTAACGATGCCAAATCAGCCAAACAAAAACTAGAAGAAGAAGAACGGCATAACAAAACGATGGAGGCAATTGCTATGGGTAAGAGAGGTAATGGTTTGAAATTAAAACCAAAGTATAAGAGACTCGGTAAAGGATTATATCTGAAGAAGCAGCGTAGCGGTTATGGGTTGTATTTGCAGAAACCAAAAAACGAGTAAGATGTTTACCAGCAAGACCTCTAACAAATGAAGACCTTGTGAAATTTGCTGGTAAAATGAAAATTCCATATTTTAGAGGTGTATACATGCGAGATACTTTGCCATCGAATGGGCCACGCAAGAATGAATCACTTATCATGAATTTGCAAACAAACAAGGAACCTGGCAGTCATTGGGTTGCAGTTAAGAAACGTGGTGACACAGCCGTGTACTTTGACTCATATGGAAACTTGAAGCCACCAGTTGAGCTGCAGCGTTACCTTAAAGACTCTACTCTAATGTACAATCATGATGTGTATCAGAAATATAATACTTATAATTGTGGTCATTTATGTTTAAATTTTTTAAATAAAAGCCTTAAACGGTAGTATCTGTGTTTCAGTCATGTCGCAAACCTTCACGTTGAAAGATCGAAGTTGTCATCTGTCAACAGACTACGATCCTCCAATTGAATTGGATCCAGGTGGTAGTTATGCAGTTGCTTTGATAGGTTTTCACACATACAACAACATACCTAACATATATAAAGGTAAAAATAAATTTTATGTAAAAGAAGGAGCTGCTTGGAGAATCATCACGATACCTACTGGTGCATATGAAATAACACATTTGGAAAACTTGCTTCAAAATGAACTTGTTGGTGCTACAGCAACACGTGAACAAAAGCAGCTAGCTTTGATTCTAAGACCTAATCCCAACACCATTAGATGTGAAATAAAGTGTTTCACAAGTATCAGTTTTGAATCTGATGATTCGATTGGGCGAATGCTGGGATTTTCAAAGCAAGTTCTTCAACCAGGTGTCTTCCATGAATCTGATTTACCTGTTGAAATAGTGGATGTTAAACAGATTCGTATAGAAACTAATATTGTGTCTGGTTCTTACTATAATGGAAAACCTTCACATATGTTATATGAGTTTGCACCGATGGTCGATCCTGGTTATGCAATCGATATAGAACCTAAGAATCTAATTTATTTACCAGTAAACAAACGAGAGATTTCAAATATAAGCATCGACATCGTGGATCAAGATTCAGTTCCTGTAAACTTTCAAGGTGAAGAGGTGTCTGTTCGCTTAGAGCTTAAAAAGATTGCCTAGAATGCTAGTCTTTAAAGATATAAAAGCAAGCGAATCTACCAAAACAAATTTAGTACAATCAGCTCCTTTGAAGCATACACTTCGTTCCGATAATATTGAATTCCTTAAAAGTCTTGGTTATCATGTCATCAAAACTAGAAATATTCAAAGACCCCAAGTTTGACGACTCCATTGATCGAGAAGAACTTAGGTCTTACTATTCATCAACTAAATCGTTTGGTAACAGCGATGAAGTTGAAATAAACATCAATCAGCAAGATGCATTCGTATGTCTAGCAGAGTCAGCTCTAATAATCGAAGGTGCTCTGGAACCTCTAGCAGTACAAAATGCTACTGGTGTCTGCCACATGTCAAATAACGGAGGAGTAGCTCTGTTTGAATCAATGATCTATGAATTAAATAACAAGGAAGTGGAGCGAGTACGAGATCCATACACCACAACAAACATCAAAACTCTGCTTTCGTTTAGTAAGAATGAAGCAAAATCTCTTAGCAATGCTGGGTTGAATGTATCATCAGATCACATCACCTTAAACGATAACAAGTTTCACTTGCTCCTACCTCTTTGGTTCCTCTTCAGTTTCTTTCATCACTTTAAAGGAGTTCTCTGTGGTAAACATACTTTCCGATTTACAAGAGCTCGAAATGATTCCAACTGCTATTACAGCACAGGTACAGCAAGATCTAAGATAACTGTAACCAACATGTTTTTAAAAGCAAAACATGTATTTCCAAACGATCAAATGAAGCTGGAACTGATGGATAAAATAGCAAAAGACACATCTATATTTCTCGCATATCGGAAATGGGATATATATGAGCTACCATCACTCAGAGATATAAACAGAGATGTGTGGGCTGTTAAAAGTGCAACCAACTTGGAAAGACCTAGATATGTGATTATAGCGTTTCAAACAGATCGGAAAGATAACATAAGCAAAAAAGGTGACTTCTTCGATAACATCGGTATGGTAGATCTACGAGTGTTCCTAAATTCAGAATGCTACCCTTATGAAGCTATGAATATGGATTTCGAAAGATCAAAATATGTTGAAGCCTACCAGATGTATACAGATTTTCAAAAAAGTTTTTACTATAAAAACATGTCGGAGCCTCTTTTAAATTATGATGAGTTTAAAGATCGAGCTCTATTTGTAATCGATTGCCAACACCAGAATGAATCAATCAAGTCTTCAACAGTCGACATCAAAGTGGAGTTTATGAGTAAAGACAATTTTGCTCCGAGAACTAGGGCCTACTGTTTAATTATTCATGATTGTGTATTTGAATATAAACCTCTAACTGGTATTGTAAGAGCCATTATGTAATATTTTGTATGTAAATCTTATTACTCCTAATAAATTAATTGTATTACAATCGAGTGTTTTATTTCTAACCTTAAACCGTTGTCTAAGAAACAAATTTGGTGGGTTTACGATATAAAAAACATGTATTTCAATTTTCTAATAAAATAATTTACACCAAATAACTTATATAAAAATTCGCTACCGATTCTCTATTTAAACTAAAGCCGTCATATGATCTGGGCATTCACCTATCATATCAGCCGGAAGCCGACGATAATGAAACGGTTACTCAGCTGGTGTACTATTTACACGATTGAAATAAAAACATAACGTTTTATTTCGCTTTATTTAATTCGATCGACTTAATTTTCATCCTACATACGACGTTATTTATATTAATTCTAATGAGATAATTTTAAATTGATTTGATTTTAATAAACAGGTTAGTCTTTGGCATGTGGTTTATTACTAATAATTACCTTCTTATTACGCATGTTATTTTAACTGGCGTAATACAGGTTAGCTGGCTTTTGATTACGTCATCTCAGGTTAGTTCGCTACTTGTTCGGGTTAAATACGAAGTCAGGTGGTGGAGGTGCTCACGTCATCTCAGGTTAGTTCGCTACTTGTTCGGGTTAAATACGAAGTCAGGTGGCGGAGATATTCGGGTCTAGTCAGTGGCTCCGCCACCTTGTGTTCGGGTTAGCTCGGAGGTCGTCGGGTCCACCACCTTGTGCTCGGGTTAGCTCGGGGGTCGTCGGGTCTGGTCAGTTCCGCCACTCCGCCCGGTGGCGGTGGCGGGTGGCGGTTCCAGAACCCCTCTTCTATACCTACTATCGGTTTCTGGAAGTTGATCAGTTTAATTTCGCATGGGTTGTTTTCGTTCAGTGCTGTCGGGTTGTCATTTTCACAAAAGTATGTTTGGTCTTTTAGATTCCTACACTTTTCGTTTCTGTAAGCGTAGTGTTTGCTGCTAAGGATTAGGTACTTGGTTCTAGGGACAATCATTCTGAAGGTATACGGATTTTTAGGGACTGGTAATGCATACAATTGATAATAAATATAATCTGATTTGTCTACTAAGGGTATATCTATTTGGAATATAATTTTAAAATCAATTTGAACGGTTTTTATGTTAAATATTTTTTCATAAAGTGAAATGTCGGATTTTGTTATTAATCTTGATTTTGAGATATGGTTTTCAATATTTTCTAATTCTTTTGATATAAATTTCGGTTTCAGTATTGACGTATGATACGTGTTCAATTTTGAAAAAGTAATTGCATTTTCTGTTGTTAATATCATGTTTAGTACATTATTTAACAAATAACTGATTTGAGTGAGTAATTCCAACTGTTTTACTCTATGAAAATTTGTTAGTTGGTCGCTTTTTAGACTATCTATTGTATATTCCAAATCGTTTATTCTCGCTACTATGGCTTCTTGGTTATGGTTCAGGTTGTCTATTGTTTTATTGAACTCTGTTATAGCATCTATCATTAGGGATGTCTGTGAACTAAAAAGTTTAGGTACTTGATTTAGATCTTTCCTCAAAATTTCAAGAGCTTTATATATTCTGTCGCCGTCATCTGCATCTAAGTTCCCAGTTATTTATTTGAATATCGATCCTAGTCCGTTTATTATACCTCTTTTGTTCCTAATCGTTCTTGGAAATATTCGATAAAATGTGTCATCAATATTGCTGATGGTGAAATTGATTGTTAAAATAAAATTTTTGTATTCTAACTTGTATTCTGCATTCATTACGCTTATTATGTTGTCAAAGTAAGTTTTTAGTCTGTTAAAGTCGTCGTATAGTTGTCTTAGGTCATGTATATGAATCATTCTCCATTTATCGTTTTCTGAAAAGGCTTGTCCCAGTTTGCGTGGCAGTATGCCTGGATTGTCTGTTAGGTCTTCTAATTGTGGTTTTACTCTGGTGAAGAGAATGAACCTGCAAGGCGAAGATTACGTAAATTGGTGATCGTCTGTTTGTCAAGTTTGTCGTTTAGTATTATGGCTTTATTAGTCCGTTTCTTACGTCATGTCTCGTTTGTCGATTATCCGAATATCTAGGTTCGACTTAGCTAGGTGATATAATCGGACTGTTTGTTTAATCTATTTAGTTGGAACGAGTTATGTTTTTCGTTGTTGCAATATTGGCAAGCTCTAATAAAAGCTTTTATTTTTTGTTTCATTTTTGGAAAATTAAATTTAGTTTTCATCCTTAAATATGTTTCTTTAGCCTTTATGTGATTTAATTTATTTTCGTGAAATAATCCGATTGCGTCGTTAATTTCATTGTCGTTTATATGTATGATTTTCTCTTGTTTATTTATATTATTTAATCTTGATTGAGTTTCATTATTTACGGGATTTATTTCAGACTTGTAAACCTTATCGTGTGAGAATTTCCTTTCGTTATTGATTTTTGATTTTATTATTTGTGAAATTTGTTCCTTACCTATTTGCTGATGGTCGTCCTGTACCTGAATTAAATTATTACTTAACTTATCATTTTGCGTGGTGCCTGTATATTTTATTTTGTTCGGAATAACCGCCCTGTAACACGGTGCTTTTGTATTTGGGATAAAATCTTCGATTTTAATGGGTTGGTCTATTTTATTGTGTTCTTTACACATTGAATATACATATTTCATTATACTGTCTGCATTGGTCGCTTCTTGTCGAGGCGTGTGCAAGAAATCTAACCTAATTTTATCTGCAATATTTTTTTGTACACTCCCCGTATAATTCCTATTATAATTCTGGTGATGGGGAGAATTATTTAATATCCTATTCGCTTTATTTTGAATTTGATCCGTTATACCTTTTTGTATCGTCCTCGTACACTCACATTTTTATTTCGACGATATTCATATGTGTTTAATGAAACTTGATCCCGTTTACATTTATTGTGGGTGAAAATTTCTCCTGTGTCATTTGCTCGTTGTAACCTTCCATCGTCATCGTTTAATTGCTGATTACGCTTTCCTAGGTCGAGTTCAAGTGCAATAATGCTTCTGTCTATTGTATTACTTACGTTATGGTGATTCATTTCATCATTTGCTTTGATGTTCCTACTTATCCGATTGTTATTGTTACTACTATTACTACCCATTTTGTCTTCATGATCCCTTGTATAAGGGAAGTTTATCTTAATGCTTCGATTTTTTAAATTGAGTCTCTGGTTTTTAAAATCAATGTTCGCTTGATTCTTTATCAGGAAGTCAATTCCAATAAGAGCTATGAAATTTTTGTTAAATTCAAATAGGCAAAACTCTTGTTCACTGTCTGTTAGTGAGTTTAAAATTATTTTAGCTCTATTATTATGGCTGGAGTAACCATGCGCACTTTTTATCAAAAACGGGTGATTGTAAATCTTATTATAAAAGTTGTTATATGCTATGGACGGGTTTAAAAGGCTCTTAGTACTACCGGAGTCGAGCAGTATTTTTCCGGGTAGTTCTTTTATTATTACGTAGGGTAATTGGGATACTGTGTTAAAATTATTAATATCTATTACGGTTCTGTTTTTGAGCTCCCTGCTATCTGAAAATTTTGATGCTGTGCATCGTATAATTCGGAGGGTGATTGTTCATTATATGTTGCGTCATAATTTAATTCTTCTGGTAAAAAATGTTGTCTTCTTTCTAATTCATTGAAAGGAAAAGAATTATTCGTTTCGTTATAGTTTACTTCTTCTGGTATGAAATTTTGTCTTTTTTGAAAATTGTTGGAAGGAAAATTGTTTCGTCTATTTTGTGAGGGTTGTTGTCGGCTGAAATTAATATGTCTCGTGTTGTTGCTGCCGACATCCATAGCCTGTGGATATCTTCTAGTATTGTCATTAGGGTTGTGCGGCGGTCTTCTCATTGAATATTAATTTGAAGGGCTCCCCTGAAATTGTGGGTGAGACATTTGGGGTCTGTTTGAATTATAGTTAAAAGGTGCACGATAATTTTGTTGTTGGAAGGGTTTTTGAAATTGAATACTGTTAAAATTTGGGGTATTTCTTTGGAAAACTGGTTTTTGTTGTTTGTCGTGCCTGTTATTGTTATTATTGTTGAAATTTGACCGTTGTAATAATCTGTCCCTATATTCATAATTTTCCTCTGAAAATATAAATTTTAACGCTTGTTCTATGCTGTCTGGTCTAGTGGACCTGACCACCATACCAAGGGGATTTTTTAACCCACCGATAAACGCTTTCAGTGTCTGTTGTCTGTACATGTTTTGTTTTAATACTAAAATTCCCTCGTTACGTTCATTAGATATTAAATTAGAGATGAGTAATTGTTCAATGTGTCTGCAACGATTACTGAACGCTAAGGCATCCTCGTTATGTCTCTGTTTCAGTGTCAATAATTCGCCTAGTAAGCTGATTTCATCACGCTGGTCAGTGAAGTTCTCAACAATTGCCCGTCTTAAGTCTACCCATGTGTTTATAATTTTAGTGTTAATAATTAACCTGGCTTGTGCAATTAGTTTCGTTTGAATGTAATTTAATAGAAAATGGTTAAGATATAAATTTGGATAATCTGCATCATAGAATTGGTTCATTACTAGATCACAAGCTTTTAAGAAGTTCCCTACATTTTCAGGTTGTCCGTTAAATTCGGGGATTGCTTTAAGGTAAAACTCTTGGAATTGATTTGCCATATTTAAATTGTTTCTAGAATTATTTATATCGGGTTGTTTTACAATATCAATTTCGCCAATACTAATATTTCTTAATCTATATTCCAAATGTTCTAAATTATCAATATCGCTATCAGACATATAATATTATCAATATATGAGGAAATACAGTATATATATATATATATATATATATATATATATATATATATATATATATATATATATATATATATATATATATATATATATATATATATATAGGAAATAAAGGAAGCAAACAACTTACAGAATCGATGCTATTGCTGCTGTCTTCATGACGTCTCTCTTGATCGGTTCTTTGGCTGTTAAGCGTTGAAACGCAAAGAATCAATATACTTTTGGTTCTTCAGCACTATCCGTTGCGACTGCGCCAGTTAACTTTCTTGTTAACACACTTGACTTTTTAAAAGAATTTATTGATTATAGTTACATAAAATACTTATGAATAATAATAAAAATGATAAATATAAATTATGACAAGTTAAAAGAGACTCAAGCAATAACAATGTAGGAAATGTTCGTCCGTTGTCTGGTAACTTTCATATATAGTCTCTGGTGGGGCGTGGACCGAGAGGCGGTTTCCACCTAAGTTGCAGTCTTGAAGGTGATCCTAGCAGGTGGCTGGTTGCTGATTTGAAGGTCTAGTTGTTTACCCATTTATGAATAGTCTATTCTTCTAATTGCGCTGCTATTAGTTAACCCATTCGTCAGCGACCTTGGGTGTTGAATAGGATTCTGTACTTCTTATATACATTGTATGAGTTGGCTATTGTTATCTCGCGTAACCTTCTGCTTATGAGTCAAGCCCGACGCCTCTCAGCCATCTAGGCGTACGTCAAGTAACGTTTTGTTTATATGAAACATTAGATCGGCTTCATGCCTGGAATATTGTATTCAAAGTATACGTAAAAATTAATTACAGAATTAGTAGAATTACCATTGAAACATGTTCCACGGCTGTTTCGGTCTTATATAATGTCTTATGTTTAAACTTAAAGATAAAAGAAACTATTTTAGAATCATTTTTATAGAGACTTGGCTTGATTTTGTTTACATTTCTACTATATTTTGCCGCAGCATGACATATCTATCCTGCGCTAGGACTGTATTTAAGGCCGTCCATAAATCTACAAATATAGTGTCTTTTAATAATTGATTGAGTGCCCTAGTTAAATAACAATCACTTGGTCAAGTTTTAATTTCTTGTCGTCTGTCATTTTCCATAATTGCGGCCGAGATTTCACAATTGTTGGTTCGGGTAGTATGTTTTATGCATATACTTAGTTTGGTTACCGTTGATGTCTGGTTTATACCTGTTGTATGAATCAATCGCGTGGCAGTTAACTACTCTGTCTGCCAGGAATGGGACTTTAACCACTGAGTCGTCTCAATGGATGTCTATGGGATTTTATTTTTAGTTTGGAAAAAACTCTAAATATTGTGTACCACATTACTTAAAACTCACTACATCGGATTACTTGCACTACTTCTAGCCACATGTAAAGTCTCATTCCAGTTACTCTGATACTTACAATAATATAAAGTTTTCAAAAAGTTTTTCCCAATTTTCCACCGAAAAAACTTGAGCATGAAGGCTGATTAACGAACTCGACCTCGGTTTTTGCCAAAAAAATATTTTTCCCATGTTTGATTTGAGTTATCGCTCGGATACATACATACATATATAATATATTATGTATATATATTTATATATATATATATATATATATATATATATATATATATATATATATATATATATATATATATATATATATATATATATATATATATATATATATATATAAACATTTTAACGGACCTTGATTTTGGGTTCTAGGGACCCAAATGCGTGCCCATCTGAAGAAATTTTTTCAAAAGGTATTCTTCGTGACCTCTCTATTAGCGAATTTTTCTTAATGAAAATTTGCTAATGACCTTGATCCTTAGGAGACTAAGCCTTATTTGCCTAAAAGCGAAGTTAGCAATATTGGGTTACATCTCTTGAAAGAGGGAAAACGTCTCATTGTAAGTTATTTACTAACATACGTCACAATAAATGCAACTTAGGTTAATACGATCTTCAACTATATTATTAACAGACGTCTTGACTTCAGACAAATACAAATATGTATCTTTTGTCGTAAACTTGCATTTACAAGTATTTCTACATGCTTTAGGTTCTAAACATGTTAGAACTAAAATACTAGCATACTCCACGTTAAAATAGATGACGTTTCCCAGAATATTTAAAACGTTACACTGGATCAAAACACTATAATGCAAGTTAACTCTTTTTGATGTCTAACTAAATTATATATAATGTTTGCCTTACAAATTTACATATATTTTATTATCTGCATTTAACCTAATAAAGGATATAAGAATGTTTAAATTGTTTTGATATCGGAAATAAACACTATTCCTGGGTTTAAAAAAATTGAAAAATGTTTCAGTATTAACGTTTCGATCCCCTTTTTAGTGAATTTTCTTAGAAAAAATTCACTAATGTGGAGATCCCGATTTTGAAAAAATCTCTTTAAATGACCACGATCTAGGACCCCTAGAATCCATATCCGGGGTCAGTTTCAATTATATATATATATATATATATATATATATATATATATATATATATATATATATATATATATTAAATAATGCGGTTTAGGAATGTAGTCGTTATTTTAAGGGAAGCAATGCTTCCTTTGCTTCCATGGACCGCACGCCACTAATATATATATATATATATATATATATATATATATATATATATATATATATATATATATATATATATATATATATATTAGTGGCGTGCGGTCCATGGAAGCAAAGGAAGCATTGCTTCCCTTAAAATAACGACTACATTCCTAAACCGCATTATTTAAAATCCCTTTTGTATTTTAAATATTAAATTTCAAACTCTGAAACTAATTTAATTATTACAATTTTTATTAGGCAAGCTCACACACATAATTATTTATTATGCATCATACTGTATTTGTATATACGCTCCTAGCAAGGACGTCGTCGCAGTAAATGTGCCAGCGAACAGCACGAGTTGCAATGACTTCGGTTAAATACACGTAGTCAGCAGGCAACTTTATAAGAAACCCTAGCTCGACGTATGTACGCGTATTTTTAGAACGTGTTAAACTAGGAAGACCCGGTGCACGTACAAAGTGAATGTCTCTAATAATTTCGTAGATATAAGCAGTTGACTATGTTAAATACATGGGCATTTTATGATTATTAATATGGCTGCAAGTAGATCAGCTTTTAAGAGCGGCGTCGGTGGGGGTGGGGATTTACAAACTTTACAAACAAGTGGTAATAATAACTGTGATTGTATTGTGTGTTTTTGATAACCAGAGGATTTTCAGGTTTACAGTTTGCTTAAAAACTTGCTATTATTAATAAAGATAGGCCGAAACCTGCTGTAAAAAACTTAAACCCAAGAATTAAAACATGTACTCGACATTTCAACGCGGAAAAAACTTATAAACAATATGAATGGTTAACGGGTTGTGAAAACAGGAATAAGCTGTTTTGTTGGCCTGGTAGTCTATTTGTGACTGAAAAGGGGGTGTGGAATAAAAGTGGGTTTTCCGACTTGAATAATCTACGTTAAGTGGTAAAAAGACATGTTATGTCTAAAGCGCATTTACAGACCATTTTAAATTTAAGTGTCTTTGGAAAAACGCGAATTGAATACGCCGTTGACAAGCAGATAGAAATTAGTCATCGCCAACATAATGAACTGGTTGATAAAAACAGAAACATATTAAAATGAATTATTGATGTTGTGTTTGATTGGTCAGCATGAATTGGGCTTCCGGGGTCATGACGAAACAACTACATCTGCAAATAGAGGAAACTTTGAAGACCTAGTTTCTTTAATAGCCAAATACGACATTTATTTAAAAAATCACTTGGAAAAGTCTAACGTTTTTTGCGGGACATAAAATCGCATTCAGAATGAATTAACTTCGGCTGCTGTCACTATTATTTTGAACAGAATTAAATCTCAAATTAAACAGACTCGTTTCAATTCTATTGATCTAGATGAAACAACCGATGTAACTAATTTAAGTCAACTATCTGTAGTAATACGTTACGCAAAAATGGATGGGAGTGTACAAGAAAGATTTTTAGGCTTTAAAAATGTGACAGAAGATCGTACCGCAAACGCTCTATATAAAATTGTGCTCAAAACTATGATAGGGCTGCTGCTATGGCCGGACATTTAAGAGGTCTTCAAGCTAAATTGCGGGAAACGTTCTCCAGTGCTCTATTTGTACACTGTTGTGCTTATAAATTAAATTTAATTTTATCCCAATCTATATATCATATTATGGAATGTAAAGTTTAGCCACGAAGAAAGCGTCTGCGCACTGATAATGTGGGAGACCTTCAAACTTCTTACCGCCGCCTTTTCTACGACATCATAGATCAAATTCAGCAGCAAATTAACTGCAGATTTGATCATCTTAGTGACCTGAAATTTCTTGAATTGTGTAATTTTGGAGAATTTAAAGGGATACATTTCCCAGAAGATTCATTCAAATCATTATTTCACCACCATGGACACTCTTTTGACAAAGCCTTATTACGATCAGAATTTACAGTCATTTATGAAACCGATGTTATAGGCACAAAAACTAACGCGAGTGAACTTTTAACTTTCTTAAAACAATCAAAAATGGAAAATGCATATTCTGAAGTGTTCAAATTATGTGAATTAGTATTAACAATTCCTGCTACTAGTGCATCTTTAGAACGAATTTTTTTTACATTGAAACGTATCAAGAGTTTTGTTAGGAATTCAACAGAACAGGAAAGAGTTTCCCAAATTTCAATTTTATCAGTTGAAAATAAACTCGTCCAGTAAATGTCCCAGAATCCACAGTTTTATGACGACATTATTAAAATTTGCCAAAAACGACAGAAGAATTGAGTTACACTACAAATAGGTAAGTTTCTGAGAATTGCTTCCCTTATTTGAAATGTCACCGCACGCCCCTGATACACACACATATATATATATATATATATATATATATATATATATATATATATATATATATATATATATATATATATATATATATATATATATATACAGGGTGACCGACGGAAATCTGATGTTTTTACGACGGCCATTACTCTGCCGGTAAGAGGCGTAGGGAGCCGAATTACGGAGCATTAATCTCGCCATTCGAGGCCATTTCATTAGCTATGGAGCAGTGGACGGTTGAACATCGCATTCTTGCGTATGACGCATTTGTGCAGAATGGTGGGTCTGTTATTACCGTGCAGCGACTTTTTCGTGTACGTTGGGGTATCGTGGGCGTCGTGGTAACGTTCCAAGACGCAACACGATTCTCAGTTGGGTTAACAATCTACGGACAACAGGATCTATTGTGAAAAAGAAGCCACCAGGTCAGACTAGGACAGCAAGAACACCAGACAACATCAAGCGTGTGAGAGTCGCACTGACTCGTAGCCCTGTGCGTTTTGAACGTACACACGCGCGCGAACTAAGAATGAGCCGTGATAATGGTACCACTAAAATTTTAATTTAGCTGCTATTTAAATCCATAGAAGACTGACATTTTGGGCACAGTTTGCGAAAGCCTGGTATTTAATAGCTCCATAAATAAATTAATTTAATTTTATACAGGGCGGCTTAAAATTTATGATTTTAACGTGACACACAAAAAAAGGCAAAACTTTATTTTTTCCAATAGGACACCCTGTCAGGCATTGGACTTTAACCACTAAGTCGTCTGAACGCATGTCTTTGGCATTTTATTTTTAATTTGAAAAAAAAAACTAAATATTGTGCACCAAATTACTTAAAATTAAGAACATATGTTTATTTGCACCATTTCTAGCGACGTGTAAAATCTCATGCCAGTTACTCTAATACTTATAAAAATATAGCGCTTTCAAACAGTTTTCTCCGATTTTTCACCGGAAAAACTTGAGCATAAAGACTGATTAACGAACTCGACCTCGGCTTTTGCCCAGACAAGATTTTTGCCAAGTTTTATTTAAATCAGTTAGTATTTTTTGAGTTATCGCTCGGATACATACATACATGCATATATATATATATATATATATATATATATATATATATAAATTTTAACGGACCTTCGTTTTGGCTTCTAGCGACCCAAATTTGCGCTCATCTGAGGAAAATTTTTCAAAAGCTCTTTATCGTGACCTATCTTGGGAACAAATTCAGCATACCAGATAAATAAGTACAATTTGGATAACCCAATTAATCACAATACTGTTTTCAGACATGACGATCGTTTGGCTAACAAGGTTAGCGTCACTAGAGAGATAAATAAACTTAGCGAATAAAAATAATCTACTATTTATACTGTAGTTGACAAGCCGTTGGGCATATTACTTTTGAGATTTTATATATTTTTTTAAACACTATAATGCAAGTTAACTCTTTTTGATGTCGAACTAAATTATATATATATATATATATATATATATATATATATATATATATATATATATATATATATATATATAATGTTTGCCTTACAAATTTACATATATTTTATTATCTGCATTTAACCTAATAAAGGATATAGGAATGTTTAAATTGTTTTAATATCGGAAATATATACTATTCCTGGGTTTAAAACAATTGAAAAATGTTTCAGTTTTGAGTGAATTTTCTTAGAAAAAATTCACTAATGGGGAGATCCCGACTTTGAAAAAATCTCTTTAAATGACCGAGATCTAGGACCCCTAGAATCCATATCCGGGATCAGTTTCAATTTTTTATATATATATATATATATATATATATATATATATATATATATATATATATATATATATATATATATATATATATATATATACAGGGTGACCGACGGGAATCTGATGTTTTTACGACGGCCATTACTCTGCCGGTAAGAGGCGTAGGGAGCCGAATTCGAGGTAGTGATGGGAAAAACAGTTATTTTCTGTTAACAGATGAAGCTGTTAACGTTATTTAATGATAACCGTTGAAAATAACGGCTTCAGTTATTTTAAACTGGATAGTCGATCGATAGTATTATCCTACATTCCCAAAGCTGTGAACGAGAGCGAGCACACTAGTATAAATGCATTGTATTTTTACCCCGTTATTTCACGTAGTGTATAAATCTCAAATTTTGTCGATATGAAAAGGAAACAAAGGGTTAAGAAATTATAATAAGCGTGTCGTAAATTTTTTGCCATTCTGAAGTGAAACTTTTAGAAATCAGAAAGGAGTCTTCTATAAGAATTTACTTAGATGTTTTAAAAATTATAAACTAGTAATTTCTCACAAATTTATTTTATCAGGGTATTTACGTAAATGTCAATGCCACAGCAAGAATCAATAAATATCATTATTTATCACGCCTTGGGACGTAAGACGTTAGAACTTTTATTGCTACACAGGGAGTGATTCTAAGAACTCCATAACATAACGCAGCTAATAAAATTTCGTTAAAGAAACAGTATAAAAAATTGAGTTTGAGTTTAAAAAAAAATTGGAAGATATATAGTATTAATTGTTTATTTACTTATTTTAATATTCGTTGTTTTAAAATTAGTTTCAAAAATTTCAAAGTGCTGTAACTTGGAGGAGAAGGGGTTTCAGGAAAAACTTGATAAAAAGACACCCCTTATTTTTCGCCAAAGAATCACCCTATATATATATATATATATATATATATATATATATATATATATATATATATATATATATATATATATATATATATATATATATATATATATATATTCATTTAATTTTTTATATTGAAATGTATATAGATATTAAAAAATGTTGTATCATTATATTTTTTTAATCAATTTGATAACTATTATCAGACAAACGAAGATGACGTGTTAACTGTTTTATTAGGTAATGTATATAAATTTAAATAAATAAGTACTTTAATTTCACGTGAAATAACCCTATTTTGCGTTGTCTATAGTGAAAGTAATAACGCGTTTTTACAGAAATTAATCTTTTCACCCAACATTTTTTATTATTAAATACCTATTTGGCTTTACATACTAGTGGGAAACTCAACTGTTTCAAAAATAACAGCTTCTCAGTTTAACAGAATAACTATGTGTAGTAGTGTCCGTATGCCGTATCCCCATCAACAACCGGTTAAAGTTAAAATTAAAAGTAAACCGTTTTATTGTACCGAAAATCCTACGTTCCTAAAGCTGTTAGCGAGAGCGAGCACACAGTATAAATAACGTGTTTAGCATTCCCAATCTCAAGGCTATTCATCCCGTTAAATAGTTAAATAAACAGTTGCCGATGAAAACCGATGTTTATTCATCGAAGCCGAACTAGTTGCAGTAGAACTGAAACAGACACGACTCCGAAATCTAGTTTAGTGTAAAAAGCGTTATTTTTTAAGCCGCTATTTTTATAAATCCATAACTGGTGGTTACCGTTACGGCTCGGTAACCGTTTAAAAATAGCTGACAGTTAAATAACGACCCATTACTAATTCGAGGCCATTTCATTAGCTATGGAGCAGTGGACGGTTGAACATCGCATTCTTGCGTATGACGCATTCGTGCAGAATGGTGGGTCTGTTATTACCGTGCAGCGACTTTTTCGTGTGCGTTGGGGTATCGTGGACGTCGTGGTAACGTTTCCAGCAGCAACACGATTCTCAGTTGGGTTAATAATCTACGGACAACAGGATCTATTGTGAAAAAGAAGCCACCAGGTCAGACTAGGGCAGCAAGAACACCACACAACATCAAGCGTGTGAGAGTCGCGCTGACTCGTAGCCCTGGGCGTTTTGCACGTGCACACGCGCGCGAACTAAGAATGACCCGTGAATCTGTGCGAACAATGTATGACCTGGTGGCTTCTTTTTTACAATAGATCCTGTTGCCTGTTGTCCGTAGATTATTAACCCAACTGAGAATCTTGTTGCGGCTGGGAAAGTTACCACGACGCCCACGGTACCCCAACGCACACGAAAAATGACAGACCCACCATTCTGCACAAATGCGTCATACGCAAACATGCAATGTTCAACAGTCAACTGCTCCATAGCTACTGAAATGCAAGGTTGCTCCTGGCGGTAAAAATACTGTACTAGAAATTCCTGTCAAATTGTAATAGATTGTAATGAAAGTGGAGGGGATGGGGAAAACGGCACTAAATTTAAAACACAGTAAATTATTATATTTCATTAGCTAAAATATAGACATCATAACAAACAATAACTTCTTATAATAATAACATAGTTTAGATATATTGTAATATAAAAGCAAATTAACAATGAACAAAACATTTAATTATCATAAAAATAAATAAACTAAAATATCAGGGTGTTGAAGAATACCAAAGCATATTGAAGAGATTAGTTGTGGTAGATGGTCCAATACACTTACAGCTAAATTGTGTTAAGAAACAAACATCAGCATTTTTAACTCCCCCTTTTTTACTCCAGTCTTTAACTTTAACCTCTCATGTTCTGTAGCTTCATCTCTTAAAATGTTTTGAATTTTTGGTGCTATTTTTAAAGCTTTCAGGTTTCTGTGGTGTGATTTACTCATTGCATGTCTCTACATGCTGCTTTATTGCCTTTATTTTTATGAAGCCAATCCTTGTTATCTTCACTCAGCTTTACATTTTTGTTTGTAAGTTTTATTCCGTTTTTTACGTTTTGCCTGCACAGCCTCGTTACTATCACTATCATTTTTTGTTTGGTTTATGGTCCGATTCCAAGGTGTATATGGTGCTCGTTTGGTCGCGAGTCTCTTGTTCAGTGATCTCTTTCTCAGCCCCACTGGGCGTAAAATGGCATCGAATGGCGAGATTAATGCTCGGTAATTCGGCTCCCTACGCCTCTTACCGGCAGAGTAATGGCCGTCCCAAAAACATCAGATTCCCGTCGGTCACCCGTTTACATACATACATACATACATACATATATATATATATATATATATATATATATATATATATATATATATATATATATATATATATATATATACAGGGTCATTGATGGTCGATGGTAGGTTAGACGTTTATGGAAAACGGGACATACGATTAATCTGAGAATTTGGATGCTGCCATAAATGGACACGACCTGTCTTTCTAAAATATTTTTATTTTTGCGGTGTTGCCCCGCTACTACTCAAAAGTAGTAACAACTTTCTTATTTTAAATGGGACATCCTGTATATTATTTTGTTTTTAGAATTTAATTTTCTTTATGATCATTTTTTCTTAATAGCTTTCTATACCCATCTACACCGGTTTTCGAGATAATACTTATTTAATTATTTTTTTCTCATAAAAATGGTACCACTAAAATTTTAATTCAGCTGCTATTTGAAACCATAGAAGACTGACATTTTGGGCACAGTTTGCGAAAGCCTGGTACTTAATAGCTCTCTAAATAAATCAATTTAATTTTATACAGGGCGGTTTAAAATTTATGCTTTTAACGTGACACACAAAAAAAAAGACAAAACTTTATTTTTTCAAATAGGACACCCTGTATATTAGCCAAAATTCTGAAAGACAATTATATTTCCTCCAAATTTATGTAGCACAGTGGTATACCTAACTCGTCAAGTTTTCGAAATAATCGCAATAATTACTAAAAAACACATGATCTTCATATAATTTGAATTAGTTGGTCATGGAACGCCTAGTGATTTGACAATTGCTTAATTGTTTACTGCGTTTGACAGACGCCGAAGTTTTAAGATTCGTTTGCTATTTTCCACTTAATATTTATTTGAAAACAAGTTAGATGGAGCGAAATAGTTACTCAAATGAAGTTTTGATGACACTATTTATTCATCATGGACAATGTGACAAAATTGTAGCAATAACATGTAGAAAATTTAATGAAATGTATCCTGAATTGCAACCGATGAACGAAAGAAATGCGAATACAAGATCATTTTATCAATTATGGTTTAAAACTAGGGGCAACTCGAAGTTTGCCAAGGCCTGTAACGTCGAATGAAGAAAATATAGTGAACGTTTTAGCCTATTTTCTCGCATATCCACAAACTTCCAGCCAAAGTGCAGCATATGATTTAGGCGTAACTTATTATGCGGTGCAAAAGATTCTGGCCAATCACAACATGCATCTTTTAAAATGTATAACACTTCAACACCTGAAACCAGATGATTACCAACGTCGCATTCAACATTGTGAGACACTCCTAATACGCATTGAAGAGGATCCTCACTTGTTGAGAAAAATAATATTAACAGACGAAGCCAAGTTTTCGAGAGAAGGCATTATCAATAAAATGAATCTACAGTTTTGGGTCGATCAAAATCCACGCATGGTCAAGCAGAGTGGCTTTCAAGAAAAATTTAGTTTTAATGTTTTTTGCCTCTTAAAAGACAACCAAATAAGATTTTTCATTTACAATGAGCCATTAAATAACCATCAATACCTCCACATTTTAAGGACAGTAGTATCAAATTTTTTGGAAAATTTAACATTAGAAGATTTTCGTACTTGTTGGTTTTACTTGGAGGGAGCACCCGCACATTGCACGCAAGAGGTAACGCGTGAGCTGTTTCAGATATTTGATGACTACTGGTTTAGGCGTTTGGGCCCATGGGTCCCCCGACCTTGCACCCCTCGATTTCTACCTTTGGGGTACTTTAAAATAAAAGGTATACCAGACACCGGTGAACACTAAAGAGGAGCTACGTCAACGTGTGGCCAATTGCATCGACCAACTAGATGCTAATGAAATACATAAAGCGACAACTGATGGTGTACATCGCCGGATTTTGAAGAGCTTAGAAGTCAATGGGGGATATTTAGAGAATTTGTTGTAAAATGTTTAGAATCTAATATTAAATAATAATTGAAAAAATTATCTGGTATTCGCATAACCTTTCTTTCGCTCATTGGTTGCAATTCATGATACATTTCATTGAATTTCTTACATGTTCTTGCTACAATTCTGTCACATTGTCCATGAAGAATAAATAGTGTCATCAAAACTTCATTTGAGTAATTATTTCGCTCCACCTTAACTTGTTTTCAAATAAATATTAAGTGGAAAATCGCAAATGAATCTTAAAAGTTCGGCGTCTGTCAAACACAGTAAATAATTAAGCTATTGTCAAATCAGATGGCGTTGCATGACCAACTAATACAAATTATGTAAAGATAATGTGTTTTTCATTACTAATTGCGATTATTTCGAAAACTTGACGAGCTAGGTATACCACTATGTAAATCATTTTGGAGAAAATTTAATTTCCTTTCAAAATTTCAAATAATATACAGGCTGTCCTATTTGAAAAAATAAGGTTTTGGTCTTTTTTGTGTGTCACGTTAAAATCATCAATTTTAAACCATCCTGTATAACATAAAATGAATTTATTTAGGTAACTATTAAATACTAGGCTTTCCAAACTGTGAATAAATTTTCAGCCTTCTATGGGTTCAAATAGCAGCTAAATTAAAATTTTAGTGGGACCATTTTTGTGAGAAAAAAAAATATTAAATAAGTATTATCTCGAAAACCAATGTAGATAGGTATAGGAAGCTATTAAGAAAAAATGATGGTAAAGAAATTACAATTCTAAAAACAAAATAATATACAGAAAGTCCCATTAAAAATAAGAAAGTTATTACTACTTTTGAGTAGAAGCGGCAACACCGCCAAAATAAAAATATTTTAGAAAGACAGGTAATGCTTATTTACGGCAGTATCCAAATTTTCACAATAATTCTATGTCCCGTTTTCCATAAACGTCTAACCTACCATCGACCATCAATGACCCTGTATATATATTTATATATATATATATATATATATATATATATATATATATATATATATATATATATATATATATATATATATATATATATATATATTTCTTTCTGACATGCATTTTACAAGGTACCATACAAATAAGCTTAGGCTTGCGGCTGTATTATATGTACAATTTTAAAGCATGGTATGTAAAATTTTTGCAAAGTCTCACCATCCATACCTTTCTATTATTAGCGAATTTTTTAAAATAAAATACTCTTAATTTTTTAATAAAAATTCGCTAAAAAGAGGTGACAGTACACGATGCTCCCAGGTGGTCACCCATCCAAGAGATAGCCGCGCCCGAAGTTATTTAACTTCGGAGATCGAACGATAGTGGATTTTTTCAACGGGGTAACGTCACTCGCTTTACATGTTAATTTATCCCAGGTTTATATACTTTATTTGTAAGTTTCGATTTTAAATAAAGAATTAAATTATTTTCAAATTTTGCTATATTTACACAATTTTTAACAGTCCTGATTACATACGTACTGTTTTTATGTCAAAGAATTAATTTAATAGCATAACTTATTTTATTGTTAGGCTCTTGGACAACTAATATGGTCAAATAAGTTTGTTGTTTTTGGCAATGATTTAGCTAGTTCACAAGCTTTTCATATAAAATAATATTATTAATCGAAAAACAACCTATTCTCTCATTAACCTAAGATAAAAACAATCTAATGGCAAATTTTTAATTTAAAATCGTCTGTCATTTTCCATAACTCCGGCCCAGATTTCACGATTGTTGGTTCGGAGATCAGGTAGTATCTTTATGCCTGGTATATATTTAGATTGGTTACCGTTGATGTATGGTGTATACCTGTTGTATGAATCAATCTACACGTAGAAGTTAATTACTCTGTCTGTCAGGCATTGGACTTTAACCACTAAGTCGTCTCACCGCATGTCTTTGGCATTTTATTTTTAATTTGAAAAAAAATCTAAATATTGTGCACCAAATTACTTAAAATTCAGAACATAGGTTTATTTGCACCATTTCTAGCGACGTGTAAAATCTCATGCCACTTACTCTAATAATTATAAAAATATAGCGCTTTCAAAAAGTTTTCTCCGATTTTTCACCGGAAAAACTTGAGCATAAAAACTGATTAACGAACTCGACCTCGGCTTTTGCCCAGACAAGATTTTTGCCAAGTTTTATTTAAATCAGTTTAGTATTTTTTGAGTTATCGCTCGGATACATACATGCATACATATATATATATATATATATATATATATATATATATATATATATATATATATATATATGTATATATATATATATATATATATATATATATATATATATATATATATATATATATATATATATATATATATATATATATATATATATAAACATATAAAAATTTTAACGGACCTTGGTTCTGGCTTCTAGGGACACAAATTCGCGCTCATCTGAGGAAAATTTTTCAAAAGCTCTTTATCGTGACCTCTCTGTTAGCGAATTTTTGATGAAAATTTGCTAATATTCTTTGGAACAAATTCAGCATACTAGATAAATAAGTACAATTTGGATAACACAATTAACCACAATACTGTTTTCAGAAATGACGATCGTTTGGCTAACAAGGTTAGCGTCACTAGAGGGTAAATAAACTTAGCGAATAAAACTTAGAATTACAGACAAGCCATTGGGAACAGCGCCGTCTACGAAGGTGTAGAAACAGACCCCCACTGTTAAATTTACTCCTGTAAGTTTAAAGACAAAAAAATTATAAGGTTTTAAAGGAATGGGTTTTTCCTCAAAACGTCAAAGTCGCGATTTGAAACGTCAAAATTGGCCACGTTTAGGCTAAGAACTCTGTGACGGTCAGCCTTTTTTTTGCTACCGTACCATTTGACTGAGGCAGCATAACATCAAAGGAATTTTTAATAGTTTTAGCATTGCCTTTGTAGTACACAGTAAAGACCTAGTGGATTAAAACGATATTATGGAGTTTCGTACCGTAATACCTTACAAACCTTTCTCGAATATTCCTCTTATACATTAAATATTTTATAGAGATAAATATCTGAACATAAGGGATATCTCACTGAGATAAATATTTCCTGAAAAATAAATTTTTAAGGACGCAATAGCTCCATTGTAAAACACCAGAGAATGATCTTATTGTCTATTGGACTCATGGTGGAACATGCATGTGTTTAAAATAGCTGAAAATCAATAAGTCTCTCTATGAAATCTAACGGCAAAAAGGGTGACATATAATTCAGCTATTTTATTTTTCGGTAAAGAGAATTAATCGATAAATAAGGATTTCGCTACACATAAAGTCGGAAATTGATGAGACAGGTTGACAAGTGTAGAGACGTCGACAGCCGAACCACTGCCGCTAGGGATTAAAATATACTTGACAGAAACTGGTCAAACAAAACCGTTGGGAGTACAGAGGTTCGACTGGGGGCTCTGCGGAAACCGGCGCGGAAAAGATGCCTCTCTGCATCTCTCTCATACACATTGACGCAAATGAGTAGCTAAAAGGACAGAAGACATCTGACGGCAACGTTGACGCTGCTAGCAGAACGGAGCTGCTCACTTAAACGGGCACCCTCTCAGTTTGCCGATAGCCACCAATTGAGCAACAACTGCAGCTGACTGTGGCATTACTCTGAGTTTGTCGGTGCCTGTAAAGAGGCAACAACTGCAGCTGGCTGCGGGTTACGCCCAGATTTTCGGGGTCGTCAAAAATTGCAACAACAGAACAAACATCCAACTAACTATCTAAAATAAGTGCCGCGACACCCTCAGATTGTCAGTGGTCTAGAATAGACAACAACTAATTACTGTTCTATCTTAGTTTTTCGGTGCTGGTCAAATATAAAACACAGTGACTTCCTAAGACAAGTTCCGCGTTAGGTACGAGATCGGTATGTGGTATAGCTACTGCAGAAATAATAGTGTCTATGTAAAGATTTTTGTGTCGAGGTGACATGACCTGTATATATATATATATATATATATATATATATATATATATATATATATATATATATATATATATATATATATATAAACAAAAAATACCGATTTTGATCAGATTTAGCATGTTTCTCTCTTTTGTAAATGGCTTAGAGTTTTCCTGGAAAACACTAGGCTAAGAAAACGTATCCAAAAATATTAGGGTTACTTCTATGAAACTTGGTAGACATGTTGCTTTTATAAAGACTATAATAATAAACAAACAATAATAATAATCATCAAATAAATGCTATGGTGATTACTGGTGTCTAGTGTTAGGTGGAGTAATATGAGCTTTTATTGACAATTGTGAAATATTATTGAATACAGTACGCCACTGACAAAGATTAAAGTCGCAAGGTAAGAATATAATTATAGTCTATATAATTATTTGCGTCATGAGCATATTACTTTTGAGATTTTATATATTTTTTTCCTTTTCAACCTTTTAATGCCACGTCACTGACCTGAAACGATTTTCAAACCAAACCAAAAATTATATCTAGGCTTCTTGTTATAGATTTAGTGTAAAACTGGTAAAAAAAATATAACAGTTGGAAAAAATGTTTCCCCACTGCCTGTAAGAACTCTTTAAATCTGTTCCACACTTAACGAGTTAAGATTTAAATGGGCCACTCCTTAGAGAAGTGAGCAAGGGTAGGTTATGCTGTTATCATTCTATTCGGAGACCCTAATCTACAGATATCCCAGGACTTAGAGGAAATCGGGTACAGGTTCTCAGCTTGTCCAATCTTAGAATTAAGAAGGATTTTTTTCGGCAAATGTTGCTTTTGAACATGGCAACTGACATAAAGAATTTCCCTCCCCGGTATTGACCCATTCCTTGCTTTAAGAAGAATTATTGAGTAAACATAGGTGAAAAATCTCGATAAATATCATTGCGTCATTGAAGCCTAAATCCGTTGAGCCACCGAAAATTCGCTGGACTTCCTTTCTATCCTTTTCTCACAAAAGGGTTAAAGAAAATATTTGAAGATAATGACTTCAGAGTCGTTTATCCAGTTGATAATTTGAAAAGACTTTTGGGGAACCAAAGGATACTATTCACTTTTTACAAAAATCAGAGGTTTATTAAATATTTTGTAATAATTGCAAGAAAATCTATACTGGGCAAACGCGAAGATCAACAACAACAATATTCAAAGAGCACATAGGTCATCTCTGATCCAATAGAGCAGAAAAAATTATCGTTGCCCAACATATTATTGACTCGGGACATAAGGTAGGCGATAGTAATCTTAAAAGTAACCACGGATTATTGCGAGTTATATGCTTTGGAAAGTTTAGAAATCCTCGAAGTGAATCCACAAAATTTTATGAATTTAGACATGGATCCAGCCAATTCAACGCCTTTTAAAATAGCATACTCCATGGTGGCCTTCAAAGAAACAATAGTCGGTTAGTAGTATTCACTGATATAACAGTAGTGCTTGGATTACGTGACGAAGTATTACATCACCCGGTATTGCATCAACAATATTACACCGTTTGTAGTGTGGATAGTTTAGATATATAAATGGGATAATTTTGCTCAAACAGTTAGTTTAGCGACAGCTACTGGTAAAGACAACTTCGTTGTCGAAATACATATCTTGCGCAGAATCCTCTGTCTGTGTTTCAGTTTTCAACCACAGTGCCCATCCTCGATCTTTTGTCTCTTAACAATCAAGTTCATAAGCATACTTGGAAAACCCAAATAACTACAACACATATTAATAGACCTAATGATCTTTTCGCTACCAAGATTAGCTTCATCAGAGGACGAAAATATTTTCATGATGATACACTTGGATCCAAATTATCACAACACATTTAAAAAAAACCTGATGATCATGTCATTCATCAAACTACAACTGTGTAGTCATTAAACATTTAGAATTGTTCATCCTATGATAAACTTAGTTACTAACTAACTTGGTTAGTGAAATTTTGATTTGATTTGATTTGATTTGAAACGATCGTCAGGTTTTTAGTGAATTTTCTTAAAAAAAATTCACTAATGAGGAGATCCCGACTTTTTGAATTTTGAAAAAATTTCAAATGAGCGCTAATTAGGCCCCCCAGAACACATATCCGAGGTCAGTTTCAATTTTTATATGTTTATATATATATATATATATATATATATATATATATATATATATATATATATATATATATATATATATATATATATATATATATATATATATATATATATATATATATATGTATGTATCACACCGATAACTCAAAAAATTATGGGCCGATTTTGATTAGATTTGGTGAGTACCTTCCTTTTATAAATGGCTTGAATACGTTTCTTAGCCAGGAAAATCGGCCCAGGTTTTCCCGAAAAATTTGGAGTTTTCTTTCAAAAAAAATTGTAAAAAATTGATATCTCCAAAATTAACAAAGTACGGGCAACCAAATTTAGTACGCGGGTTTATATCATTACACGTGGACCACCTACCAAAATTTAGCTCTGTAGATCAAAAGACAAAAAAGTTACAGGCATTTAAATAAAAATTTATTGGGATTTTCCTCAAAATGTCAAAGTTGCGATTTAAAACGTCAAAAATTGGCAACATTTAGGCAAAGAACTTAAATCTGTACGGGCTATGGAAAGAAAATGTCTCAAGAAGAATGTTTTACAAACCCTGAAGTCTTAGTTTCAACCGTCATTGTCCTTCATTTTACTAAAATGTTTCCAGAAAATTCATTTAAAATAGACCCCTTCTCTGATGCTTGGCAGTAGCCTTAGCTATAGAGTTTATCGTTTAATCTTATATAATTTTTGTCGAATTTTCGTAAAAAATCAATAAAGCTCAATATATCCGTTATTATACAAGATATGAAATTTTTTTTATATATAAATTATAGGGTGTCTTGAGCTACATCTTAAAAAAATATTTCTACAATCATAGGGTGGCCCATAAGTCGTTGGTGATACAAATTTTCTTATTTTTTTAATCAAACACACCTTATGTTATTGCATTTTTGGATTTTCCATCGAAATATAATGCATCTTTCTAGGATAAGAAATTCTGTATACAGCAAGTGCGTTATGGTAGCGAATTTTGATCAAATGCTTCATATTTTAATAGCTCAATTTGCTATTAACCTATAAGGTTGACCAAGAAACGAGTTTTTGTGGGAACACTTTAAGTTTACTTTTGGAAATTTTTGTACATTTTCACACAATAAAGTTATTTTTATGAAACATGGCACATTGTTTTTACTGTATAGGTTATACTGGTAACCAAAATTGATGCCTGCTTTCTTAAATAAAAAGAAAACAGACATATTTGCAATAAAAACATATTTAAGAAAATTCACTACCATAACGCACTTGCTGCGTCCCGAGTTTTTAAAATGTGTTGTGGCGATTTGGGTTCTGCAAGTGTACCTATAGGAGAAATTAGTAACGTTCCGCTTTTAGTATGCAATTATCAGAGAAACCGATTTTCAGCAAACCTTCCGAAATAACTCAGAACTGTTGTGTTTACTCCGACAATATAAAGAGAAAGCGACGGGCTAAAACGGTAAAATGGCAATACTTCCAGTGTGAAGTACGTGATAGAGTAAAAGCTGAATTAGTAGCGAACTTTGTATAGAGTTCACAATACGGACCAGGAAGGGAAGACTAGAGAACCCTCCAGTAAGCTTAGCCTCTTCACTGCGCACACAAATCTACAGAAACTTACAAAATCTGAAACTGTTTAAACTAAATTACCCAGAGCGCCAGATGCACTTTACACGGGATAATGCTCTTTGCGACTCTCTTTCCCCAAACTGTAATATGAAATGTCACTAGTCATATTTTCTAACAGTAGTGGAAATTGCTTAACTATTTGCATAAGTACGACTGGTTGAAATGTTAGAGGGTTTCTCCTTTGTCTTAATAAGACTTACTGTGTACTTTATCGCTCTACAAAACAAAGAAATTCCAGAGCGCTTAGTTAGCTCAGATGAAAATGTAAGTTTCTGCAGCAAGTACCGCAAAATAAGCAAAGGTTTCTGTAATTTTATAAGTACAAAGGAAATGCCATTACATTTATTCTGTGTTTCTCGACAGTTTACATACTATTGGCTTAACTCAGTGCATTATCTTTTACAATTTTTGAAAATGAGTTTTCAGTTTCGTAATTATAGGGTTTCGCAAAGACTTTTAAAAACATTTCAGCAATAGCAGCTCACAAGTTTTCTATTACGGAATATGTTGACATTATAAAATGCTACATTAAAGAAGAGCATAATGGACAAGCAGCACAACGGCAGTATAATGAACGATGGCCAGAAAGGGATCAACCGCATCACTTTTTGTTTCAAAACGTCTAAAAACGTTTCCGCGCAACTTGTAGTGTAAAGCCTTGCCATAAAACTATCGGCAGGCCAATCATTACCGTAGATCAAGAAAAATGAATTTTGGATACACTAGGTCAGCATCCTGGTGTTATGTGGAGTTAGCAAATGAAGTACGACATGCATCGGATTGGACTGCTGGACGAGAGCTTCGTCAAGAAGAACTTCATGGTGGTCACCAGGGCTCGGATTTATATGAAAACTTTTTAGGTGAAATATGCGCATATACAGGGTGTTTAAAAAGATGGGGCAATATTTAAGGGGTTGATTTCCCAGGTCATTTTATAAAAAAAAGCTCCCATAAACATAGGTGCTAAAATTCATTGTTTCCAAGATACAAGGTTAAGTGAGTGGTGGACGTGCCGCGACCTAGTTGCGGAACCAAGTAGTATGTTGTCACGCCAGCTCCAAATAACACAAAGTGTTAAAAAATAGAGACTATACAACTAACTAACAATTTAGAAAATTGTCAGCCCTGGCCCATTTCTACCCTAATTTAGGGACAAAGTATGTAAGGCTATTTTTTGTAATGCTATTTTTTAACACTTTGTGTTATTTGGAGCTAGCGTGACAACAAACTACTTGGTTCCGCAACTAGGTGGCGGTACCTCCACCACTCACTTAGTGTTGAAAGGCTGGCTACTAGCCGTGTTACTTTATAGGTGCATGTTTGCTACAATTAGAATGCCGTACTAAAGAGCTCTATTGAGAGTGCAACTGGTCTACGGTTCTAATTGTTGCGAGAATGCATCTAGCCTTAAATACTTTGTCCCTATATTAGGGTAGAAATGGGCCAGGGCTGACAATTTTCTAAATTGTTAGTTAGTTGTATATAGTCTCTATTTTTTTAACACTTTGTGTAATTTGGAGCTGACGTGACAACATACTACTTGGTTCCGCAACTAGGTGGCGGCACCTCCATCACTTACTTAGTGTTGAAAGGCTGGCTACTATAGGAATATTACTTAATAAGTGTATTTTTGTTACAATTAGTATGCCGTACTGAAGAGTTCTAATGAGAGCGAAACCGGCTTACGGTTCTAATTGTTGCGAGAATGCATCTAACCTTACAAGATACAAGGTGTTAATTTTTTTTTTTTGTAAAATAACGATTTTTTAAAAATAATTTTAATATCAGATTGTTATGTCAATTGGCCTAGGGGGGGGCACCTCAACAAAATTTAGTGACATAAAAATGTACGCCACTGACTGCAATATGATTTGTATAATATTTTGTGATAACGAAACTAAAACTCTAAGTTTTTTGTCTCTTTAAATTTCTCCGTATCTTGAATCGTTTACACGATAAAAAATAAAAACCTTTTTATGGTATGTCCATTTATCATACAGAAAATCACAAAAACGAACAATAATGTTTGTTGCGGTGTCCCCCTAATGCCAATGGACTTAACAATCTTTATCTAATTAGGGTCAAATTAGCCCATTATTACTGCAAACAACGCTGCCTAATTTCAAAATAATCGGTGAGGAGATATTTTAATTATTTTAAAAAAATCGTTATTTTACAAAAAAATCTAACACCTTGTATCTTGGAAACAATGCATTTTAGCACGTATGTTTATCGGAACTTTTTTTCATAAAATAACGTAGGAAATCAACCCCTTAAATATTGCCCCGTCTTTTTAAGACACCCTGTATATGCAGGAAAATTGAAAAATATGCACCAACTTGAACAAAATATGCACAAAGTATCGATATATGCAATACATAAATAATCATAGTATACCAATAAAACAAGTTTTTAAAGATCTAAGCTATTAATTTTACTCACAATCAATACCACATAGGACCCTAATTATATTATTAATTAATTATTCATTAATATTGTTATTGCAATTATTACTATTAACAGATATTATTAAGTGGCGCTCTAAATTACCGATTTTGAAAGATTGCCTTCTCACAGTTAGTAAGTTTTTATACGAACAAAAACTCCGTTCTATGTCGACTGAGGTAACTGGAACATATTTTAAGCTTGACAATATGGTAGCGTCTAAATTGTTTATGAAAAATCTCTCTTCAGAGCTTTTGCAATCTGTGTTACATTGGTAAAACCCTCATTTTTTGTAATTGTTTCTGATGATTTTCTTTGTTATTTGTTTTGCAACACGCACATTTGCTTTATCAATAGTTTTCTTGAAATGTTATATTAATTTAACTGACTCAGTCACTGACGCACCTGCTTCATCTGCAAATTCAAGCATTACCTCCGTGATTCCTCTAAAATGTTCGGAATAAAATAAGGCAGCCTAGATCCAGGTTCCCCATCGCGTGATTATAGGTCTAGGAGGTAATGGTACCCCAGGCAGAACTTCTCTATATCTGTGAACTCTTGAAGGAGCTTTGACGAACACTTTTTTCATATTATTAATAAATTCATTGACTAAAGGAAATTGCTGTCACAATGTTGCCATCTTACAAGAACTTTTGCCAGCAAATGACAGTTAAATGTGACATTTGGAAACGAAAAATTAACATCTGATTTCGACATGCGGTATTCATAAGCGCGAACGGTGCACAAGTGTACCTCAGGCAGCATTCCAGGGTTACTAACACTATTTATTGCTGATTAGTGAAGTTTTGTAGAAAAAATTCACTACTGTGGAGATCCCGAATTTGAATTTTTAAAAATTTTTTCAAATGAGCGCGAGCTAAGACCACTAGCACCCATATCCCGGGTCAGTTTCAATATATATATATATATATATATATATATATATATATATATATATATATATATATATATATATATATATATATATATATATATATATATATATTTGTGTGTATCACACCGGTACCTTAAAAATAATAGGCCGATTTTAATACAATTTGGCAGGTGCCTTGGATAAATTCATTACCCAGGAAAATCGTATCAGTTTTTCGGGGAAAATTTTAAGATTTCTTTCTAGAAAACATTTTATCTCAAAAAGTAAAAAACTTGGGACGCAGCAAGTGCGTTATGGTAGTGAATTTTTATTAAATGCTTCAAATTTAAATAACTCAATTTTCTATAAACTTAGAGAGTTTAATTTCAATACGTAGTAAGGTTTTCCTAAGGCAAGATATCCACAAAATTTTATTAAAATAACTTTGTAATTTTCGGAGAAAAAAATTTTTTTCGAAAGAAAATTTAAAATTTGAGTAACTCAATTTTCTCTAAACTTAGAAAGTTGAATTTTGGTACGTAGTAAGGTTGAGGCAACATATATAGTAAATTTCATTGAAACAGCTTTGTTACTTTCGGAGAAAAAAAAATTTTTCGAAAGAAAACTCAAAATTTTTCCGGAAAACCCCGTTTGATTTTTCTGGATAACGAACTTATCCAAGCCATTAATAAAAGACAGGCACTTGTCAAGTTTCATCGAAATCGGTTAATTATTTTTTGAGTTATCATATATATATATATATATATATATATATATATATATATATATATATATATATATATATATATATATATATATATATATATATATATATATATATATATATATATATATATATAATATATAAACATATAAAAATTAAACCTATTTACAAATGAACTTTAATAAGATATTATGCTGTGACAATACCTCTCTCAAGCACCCTAAAATATAATCAAAATGTGCACAGTTATATATGTTTTATTTCTTTTTCCCTTGTCTTAATACACTACATATTTTATGACAATCGATTTAATTTACTTATTTGATTTCATAAATAGTCGGTTAATAGTGACTTGGAATGAAGTAGACACCACATCTTCAAACATATTAAGAGAATATGAGTAAATCAACAGCAACTGGGAATGAATTCGGTCAGTCGCCCAGCCACGTGGTTAAAAAACACTGTTTGTATGAGTCGTTACAACTCTACCTCTAAATAAAAGGACTGTAACAGCGGCAGAAGCAGAAGTCAATGGAAGGTTGATGAATGAATCTCATGAGTCAATAAGAAAAGCATTGACTAACCAACAGCAACCACATACTTATGATTTAAACATGTTTCAAATTTGAATAGCTCAATTTTCTGTAACCCTAGAAAGCTGAATTTTGGCACATAGTTAGGTATTTCCCAAAGCAATAAGTAGACCAAATTTTATCGAAATTTTCGGAAAAAAAATTTTTTTTTGAAAGAAAACTCAAAATTTTCCCGGAAAACCCCGTTAGATTTTCCTGGCCAACGAACTCATCCAAGCCATTAATAAAAGAAAGGCACAAGCCGAGTTTCATCTAAATCGGTTAATTATTTTTTGAGTTATCAGACGGATACACACACACATATATATATATATATATATATATATATATATATATATATATATATATATATATATATATATATATATATATATATATATATATATATATATATATATATATATATATATATAAGCATATAAAAATTCAAACTGACCCCGGATATGGGTTCTAGGGGTCCTAATTCGCGCTCATTTGAAAGAATTTTTGCAAAGTCTCACCATCGATACCTCTCTATTAGTGAATTTTTTTAATAAAAATTCACTAAAACTATGGTAACCAAATATGGATATCAAAAGAAAACTATACACCAAAATTTAGATTTCTATGTTACAATAAGAATAAAGTTAAAAAAAAATTGGACGAGATGACTTCTATGAAAATTCACTACCATAACGCTCTTGCTGTCTCGAGACTTTTTTAATTTAAAGAGGTCAGTACAATTTTTCAAAAGAATGTTATATTTTTAATGCTCTCTAGAGTGTGTACACAATCAATTCTTGTTTGCAACGAATCTAACACACAAATCTTTATAGTTTTCTCTTTGAGGGCGGTAGTTTTTATCAAGATAAGAGATCGTTTGTCGTTTAATGGGCTTGCTGATTAAGTTGCAACAGCGAGAAAGATGTATCTGCACTAAAAATGTTATTACAAAGAATAATGTTTGCCAAGATTACAAAGCGTAAAAGACGTAAACGTTGAAAACGCTAGACCAGCACCTGATTTATATACTAGTTTAGTGGAGTTAGCGGTTAAAATTGAAAAATTAAAAATGAGGGGACTAGCATTATAGAAAAAACCTACCAGGGCTGCACTCACTGTTGCCGAATGTTAAATATGTATTGGACTTTTTGACTAATATTTAATATATCACAACTAATCCCAATCAATCAAAACCACTGTGATCTTAATATTTAATCATTTTGTTATTCATCTTATTAAATACAGCTGTTTATATTACACATTGCTCTTTGTTGGCGGCGGAAGGTTTTCTAGAAGTTTTTCCATTGGTAAAAGCACCTTCACTTTTTTACAATTATGTGCCCATAGAAGGATCTTATAAAAAGCCTGGACGCAGCAAGTGCGTTATGGTAGTGAATTTTCATAGAAATGATTTGGCACAAAATATTTTATTATAACTTTTTTTCTTGTAACATAGAAATCTAAATTTTGGTGTATAGTTTACTTTTTATATCGTAAACCTACCTACCAAATTTGGTTATAATAGATTTTTAATTTTTTAAGAAATTTTTTTTTTTTCAAATGAAAATTCAAATGTTTTCCGGAAAACCTCGTCCCATTTTTCTGATTAACGTACTTATCAAAGACATTTACAAAAGGAAGGTACGTGCCAAATTTTATCAAAATCGGCCTATTATTCTCTGAGATAAATTTTTTTTTCGAATGAAAACTAAAAATTTTTCCGGAAGACCTTGTTCGATTTTCTTAACTAACAAACTTGTCAAATCTATTTACAAAAGGAAGGTACACGCCAAATTTTATTAAAATCTGCCCATTATTTTTTGAGATAAGAATTTTTTTCGAATGAAAACTCAAAATTTTCCCGGAAAACCTCGTCCGATTTTCCTTACTAACCAACTTATCTAAGCCATTTACAAGAGAAAGGTACATGCCAAATTTTATTAACATCGGCCCATTATTTTTTGAGTTATCGGTGTGATATATAAAAATTGAAACTGACCCCGGATATGGGTTCTAGGGGTCCTAGTTCGCGCTCATTTGCTAAACATTTTTCAAAATTCAAAAGTCGGGATATCCCCATTAGTAAATTTTTTCTACAAAAATTCACTAAAAACTTACTATGTTTTAAAATATGACAACTAAGTCTTGCTGGTTTCCATTCCTTTTATAACCTGCTTAGTGGTGGAGGTGGTGGTGGCTGGCAAACGGTGGGATGGGCTCGATGAACATGCCTCATCCAAAAGTTGATAGTTTCAGAAATACCGGTTGTTGAAAGTTAAAATTTTAATTAGTTTTTCAATAATTATTCTAAAAATACCTAGGTTAGGAACTTAAAAATTTGTCAAGTTATGTGTTGTTAGGTGATGAATAAGATAAGTAATCTTCTTTGACGTTTTGAAATTCCACAGCCAACGTCAAGATACTAAAATTACGGTCATTCTGCACTGTTTGGCAGTGAAGCCGAATTGTAAAAAAATATTTCTAAACGTATTATACATTGTTGCATTCAGAAAAATAAACAGAAAACCTTTAATCTCAAAATCCAATATGGCGCTCATAAGAAATAAGAAAGTTGATGGCAATAAGGCAAAACGTTGTAGAAAAATTTGGAGTCCGCTGTCAGATATAAAACTGTGTGTGTTTTTGTTTCTTTAACGTCGGCCTATTTCCGCGACTATGGCCAATCACCGACGCCAGGGAGCAGTTTCACCGCACTATCCTGGAAATTTTGCCGAACCCCAGCCTTTCTGTAAGGAGGGTAGGGATCTTTAACGTGCCCAGCATCGCATGGACACGGAACGGACGGCTTTACGCCCCCTCCGAAGGGCGGAACGTGCAGACATTTATCTTGCTCAAATACAATGCCAGAACCTCGGTTGATGTTAATTTACAGTTTGTACTGAAAAAGTGAAAGGAGTACCCTGGGATCGAACCCAGTACCCTTCAGTTCAGAGGCACACGTTCTTACCCCTGAACCATCGAGGTTCTTAAAAAAAAACTGAAAATGGCTGTGACAACGTGCTTTTAGTTTCTTTATGCGAATTTAAACAAACTAAGTAGAGGCGAAAATCAAAAATCCCTTTTACCAATTTTTTGACGATTCCTTGAACGGCAGCTTCAGGAAATTGTTTTTCTCTGCGCCACATTGAAGAGCACAAAATTTGACAACTTTGCCGAATACTTGCCATTAACTTGAAGCCTTCCCGAAATTCTGTTTATTAGTCAATTTTCTTTAAAAAAATTCACTAACGAGAAGATTCTTTAAACGAACGCGAACTGGGTCCCTGAAACCCATATCAGGGGTCACTTTCAACCTTTATATATATATATATATATATATATATATATATATATATATATATATATATATATATATATATATATATATATATATATATATATATATATATATATATATATATATATATGAGACAACTTGGTTCTCGGGTTGAACCGCGTCCAGAATTTATGAAAAATCGACGTTTTGGCTCCTGTTTTGGAGCCATTTTCAAGAGTTAAAGGAAATATGTAAGGACACTCTAAGGCCTCAATCTGCCTACTCCTTAGAACGGTGGACAAAGGTGGGTTGGGTTGGGTTGGTTTCAAGAGGTAAAGGAAATATGTAACGACACTCTAAGGCCTCAATCTGCCTACTCCTTAGAGTGGTGCACAAAGGTGGGTTGTGTTTTTGTAGCTCGTCTGTGAGGTGTCAGTGTGTTCAACCCTAGGCCTCAGAGAGATCTGGCAGTTTGTTACAAGTCTTGTCTTATATATGTCGTTCCGTCTACCTGCTTCGTTGTCAGTGAAAGTAGTAGGGTCAAGGTCAATTAAGTGGGGAGCTTTGGTCACGGTACTTAGAGGTTGAAGAGGATTAAGAGGATCATGGGCATTTGTTGAGACAGATAATGGGGAAATAAAATTGTCTGTAGAATTTATTTTTTGTTTATGTGTTTGTAATGAAAACATAATAGGTTTCCAAGTGGTCGAGAGGCGAAGACCATCAACTTTCTTATTTAAACGATCGGGACGTTTATCAATCTCGATTGCTTCGTGGATAATTCTCGTTTTGAAATTGTAAGGCGGTGCTATTGTTTTGGCATTATCGAAGTCTATTTTGTGTCCTGTATGAATATGATGCATGGCTAGCGCCGATCAGGTGTCGGATTTTCTAACTGCGAGGGTGTGTTTATATATTCTATTGTGGATGCGTCTATTTGTTTGTCCTACATAATTTCGGTAGCATTCGGAACAAGGAATTTCGTAAACTCCGTGGGATTCGTTTGGAATCGTATCCTTGGGAGTTTTTATAAGATTTGACAGTTTTTGCTCTGTTGTGAATACCGTTTTGATATTATGGGTTCTAAAAATTAGGCTGATTTTGTCGGTGACACTTTTAATGTATGGATCGCAAAAAATAATGAGCCGATTTTGATAAAATTTCAAAGTGGTTTCGATAAGTTCGTTATCCAGGAAAATCGGCCCAGGTTTTCACGGAAAATTTTGGGTTTTCTTGCGGAAAAGAATTATATCTCCGGAAATAACAATGAAAGGGTAATCGAATTTGGCACGCATGTTTGTATTATAAAGAGTCAACAACTTTTCAAAATGTAGGTCTGTTCATTTAAGGACAAAAAAAGTTATGCGCACGTAAAACAAAATTTGGGGTTTTCCTCAAAACGTCAAAATTGCGGTTTGAAACGTGTAAATTGGCCACATTTAGGCCAAAAACCTGAAACAAATACCAATTATAAATAGAAAATATATCAAGAAAAATATTCTGAGAACCCTTAAGTTTGAGCTTCAACCATCATTGCCTTCACTTTACTAAAATGTTCTCAGAAATTTCATTTGAAATGGACCCTTTCTCTGATGCTTTGGTGGTAGTTTTAGTTAAGTTGATGGTTTAATGGTTTACAATTTTTAGCTAAGTTTCCTAGAAAAAATTCGTTATCGAGGACACCGCGACTTTTAAATTTTAAAAAGGTTTCTTTAAATTAGCGCAAACTAGGACTCCTAGAATCAATATCCGGATTTAGTTTCAGTTTTATCTGTTTAAATATATATATATATATATATATATATATATATATATATATATATATATATATATATATATATATATATATATATATATATATATAGGGTGGCGCATTTCTACGGTAAAGCTTAATAAAATTGTTATCATACAAGTTACGAGAAAAGTTTGTATATGCTAATTATAGGGTGTCTTGAGATGCAGTTTATAAAATTATTTTGACCATCACAGGGTGACCGATAATTCGTTGGTGATACCTACAACTTTCTTTTCGAACATCCTTATATTATTGAATTTTTGCATTTTTTATCGAAATATGATGCATTCTTTTAATAAAAATAATTTAGACGTAGTACGTGCGTTTTGGTAGCGAATTTTCATTATATGCTGCAAATTTCAACAACTCAATTTGCAATTAACCCAAGGTTTGTTGGCTAGGAAACCCGTTTTCTCGGGAAGATTTTAGATTTATTTTCGGAAAATTTGATTGATGCCTGTTTTCATTAGCGAGACATCCTTGATATTAACAACATTTTTGTGAAAATTCACTCCCATAACGCACTTACTGTGTCCAGACTTATTCTTACACCACCAGTAGTTGCCGTCTGAATTTCTTTTGCATCTAACTCTTAGAATGCTAATTTGATCTTTTCCTCCAGTTCTTGTTTTGTCGTTACACTTACTTCATAGACTCTACTATTAACTCTTCCCCATGGATAGAAATCCAATGGAGCTAAATCGGTGATCTTGGTGGCCAGATGGTTGGGCCGAGTCGTCCTATTAATCTATCTGTGAACATAATTTTTAGTAAGCTGCTTACTTCTTCACTGCTATGAGATTGAGCATCATCGTCTTGGAACCAATAGCTCATGATTTCTTGCAGGTAAAAGATTTAGGATAGACCCCTTGGCTAAAAACTGAAACAAAAAGCATAATCACCCGAAAAACCACAGAAATAATAACAGAGTTATGCGCTAAATACGTATTTCGACACCAAAGTTTTCATCATCAATAGCTGTCGCTAAACTGTTTTAAAACTATTTTTAAAGATTTAAGCGACAGCTATTGATGAAGACAACTTCGTTGTCGAATTACGTATTTAGCGCAAAACTCTGTTATTATCTTTGTGATTTTTCGGTGTGATTCTCCTGGTTGTTCCATTTCTTGCAGTGACAAATCATCTAAAACATCGATGGCCAGTGGCCTAAATATTTCAGTGTACCGCTGATTAGTTAAAGCTCCAGCATAGATGTGATAGCACAACTTGTCATCCTTTAATATACAGAACACTGTAGCGAAACTGATTTTGAAAGTTTCTTTCTCTTTCGATATGTGGATTATTTTTGCATTTTGCATTTTGTCTGTTAAATATACCTTCTCCGGAGAACTTTAACTTATCTACCCAGATAGTTATTTTCAAGAGACCGAGATCATCTTGTGTACGAATAAGAATATCTTCGCAAAACTAGCTTCTGTAGTCAACATCTCCAGGATGTAATGCCTGAACTCTTGCACATTTATAACTATGAAATTTGGGCTTTTCTAGAATTCTTTATATTGTTGCGAAAGGCAGTCCTAAATCAACAACGCCACTGTTTATCAAGGTGTGTTTATGCGCCTCAAAATAGGCTAATTGTTTTTATTCCCAGGAATGTGCCGATTATGGAAGGTATTTTTTGGAGATACCAAATTCCGAGAAATTAAATTCAATTCTTCTGAATTTCTTATCATTCCTTGGCGAAAATCTGGACACATTTCGTTGCGACGGCTGCAAGTTCTGCTCACATTCTGCTGCATTCTCTATGAGTATAGAATAAGTCTAATATATTGGCGTTGGAATAATTTTCTTGCATTTTGTATTTAAATAGGTGAGAAGATAAATGTTAACCAGTACTTTGTCAACCACTAGTATAAAACTAATGTCACAACTCACATTTGTTTTCGCTTCTGGCATTTATTACTGCCATAGCATACTACACATAAGAAACTTCATCGAAACATCTATAAAAATCTTAAGTATTCAAAACCAGAACTTTTCAGGCATAAAGAATGGTTTTACATAAATGTGAAATGGGCAAACATATCTGATATGTCTTACAAATATACAGTGTGTCCTTTGAGTATGCCATCATTATGTGTTCCATGTAAAAAAAACGATAAACTCAAAAATGATCAATTTTAGGTATAATGGTCCTAATATAGTTTGAAAAGCAATTATAAATCGCATTCAATAAAGGCATATAATACAGAGTGTTCTTTTTTAAATGAGCGAGTTATTATAATCTGGATTTCTCGAAATATAGAAGCAATTTTGAGAACACTATGTAAATGAAACAATCAAATACTCAATGAAAGGCTTTTGATCCAGAAAGCAAAATTTATTATTAAAAAAAATTGGTTTTAATAATAAATTTTGCTGTCTGGATCAGAAGCCTCTCATTGAGTATTTGATTATGTCTATCCCAGACCATGTGGACGTTTGGTATTGTAAATGAATCTCAGTTTTCAATATATGCTATACAAATTTAATATTTATTTAATATGTGTAAATTTTTTTAAAAAATAATCTCCATGACGAGTTATTACTTTCAAAAGAGTTATTATTTTTTCCAATGTTAACAAAGAAATTGAAATAACTTTGAAACTATTGAATCTAGGTAAAGTAAATATTGATCAAACTTAAGTTAGAAATCAACGACAACTATAAAATTCTGGACGCAGCAAGGGCGTTATGGTAGTGAATTTTCATAAAAATGTTTTTCATAGAAAATATTTTTTTTAAGAAATCTTGCATCAAATTTAGTTACCAGCATAACCTATATAGAAGAAACTATATATACATATATATATATATATATATATATATATATATATATATATATATATATATATATATATATATATATATATATATATATAAACATATAAAGTCTGAAACGGACCTCGGATTTGGGTTCCCGGTGTCCCACCCAAATAGCGCTTATTTGAAGAATTTTTTTCAAAAGTCGCGATCTCCTCATTAGTGATTTTTTTAAAGAAAATTCACTAAAAATGCGATAACATCTGTTTGAAATAATAAAATTCATAGAATCTTCCGGAATAACCAGATCTCCGCCATTAATTTTATGTGGTTTGAGAAATAATCTAATAAGCCACTCACCAAGAATAACCCTTTATAAGTATATAAAAAATCTATGGACGCAGCAAGTGCGTTATGGTAGCGAATTTTCTTTAAAATATTTAAATAGCAAACGTCCTTCTTTGATGAAAGCAGGCATCAAACTTGGTTGCCTATATAGTAGAAACAATGTACCATATTTCATCGAAACAACTTTATTGTTTGAAAATATATAAACATTTTTTTAAAGGTCTGGATGCAGCAAGTGTGTTATTGAAGTGAATTTCCATAAAAACGTTTTTAATAGCAAATGCGAGCAGGCATCAATCTGGTTACCGGTATAGCCTATGTAGTAGAAACAATGTTCTATATTTTATCACAATTATTTATGGTTTGAAAATATACAAAAATTTTCCGAAAATAAACTTAAATGTTGGTTTTCTGACAACAAGGCTTACGTTAATAGCAAATTGAGTTATTGAAATTTGAAGGATTTAATGAAAATTCGGTAAATTTGCAGATTAGCTCCCGAATGCTTTTCAACAAATTGTTTTCAGAAACAATACTAGGACCCCACCCCAATGCACAAACCACAAGAAAAATTTCTTGTTCACGCCCCCCAATGAAGTTACGGGACTGGAAGTGAATAGGGGTGCTATGCGGGGTAGGCAGGGTTTAAGGCGGATATGCCTTCAAGATGTGAAAAGACAGCTTTCAAACCCGCTTTATTCGAATTTTCTGCTCATATTTCCTTTTTACTACCTACCCCGCCCAGCACCCCTACCCACTCCTGGTCCCGTAACTTCCTTGGAGGGTAACGCACTAAGTGCGTTTTGGTAGCGAATTTTCTTACAAACGCATCATATTTCGATAAAAAATGCAAAAATGTATTAACGAATTTGTTCTACGAAGTTTAGCTTAAAAAAATTATACACCTCTACTCACTCCTGGTCCCGTAACTTCCTTGGGGGGTGTGAAAAAGAAATTTTTCTTGGGGTTTGTGGATCCATAGAGGGCACTAGGCAGGTTTCTGAAAACAGTTTTTTGAAAAGCGTTCGGAAGATAAACTGCAAATTTACCGAAAATTGGCTACCAAAACGCACATACTGCGTCCAGTTTTTTTCTTACAAACGCATCATATTTCTATAAAAAATGTAAAAATGCATTAACAACTTTGTTGTACAAAAATTCGCTAAAAAAAATTATACACCCGTACTCACTCCTGGTCCTGTAACTTCCTTGGGGAGTGTAAACAAGAAATTTTTCTTGGGGTTTGTGGATCCAGGGGGTGGGGTGTCTAGGCAGGTTTGTAAAAACAGTTTTTGAAAAGCATTCGGGAGCTAAACTGCAAATTTACCGAAAATTCGCTACCAAAATGCACTTACTGCGTCCAGAATGTTTTCTTACAAACGCATCATATTTCGATAAAAATGCAAAAATGCACTAACGAATTTGTTCTACTAGAATTAGCTAAAAAAATTATAGGCCGTTAAACCATAAACTTTACTAAACCTACAGCGAAAGCATCAACTTAACTAAACCGACAACCAAAGCATCAGAGAAAGGGTCTATTTTAAATGAATTTTCTGTAAATATTTTAGTAAAATGAAGGGCAATGACGGTTGAATCTGAAACTTAAGGGTTTGCAGAACACTCTTCTTGCAACATTTTCTTTTCAAAATCCGTATTTATTTCACGTTCTTTGCCTAAACATTGCCAATTTTGACGTTTAAAATTGCGAATTTGACGTTTTGAGGAAAACTCCAAAATTTGTTTATTTAACTGCCCATAACTTCTTTGTTTTTAAAGCTAATGACCTAAATTTTGGTGCATAGTTTACAATACAAACAAGTGTGCCAAATTTGGTTGCCCTTGCTTTGTTATTTCCGGAGATATGAATTTTTTTAGAAAGAAAAGACAAAATTTTCCGGGAAAACTTGGTCCCATTTTCCTGGCTAAAGAACTTATCCAAGCCACTTGCAAAAGGAAGGTACTCACCAAATTTGATCAAGATTGGTCCATTTTTTTAGTTATCGGTCGGAAATATATATATATATATATATATATATATATATATATATATATATATATATATATATATATATATATATATATATATATATATACAGATCTCCTCATTAGCGAATTGAAAAAATAAATTCGCTAAAAACTCAACGGACTCCAGAAATGGCTTCTAGAAGGTCTAATTCGTGTTTATTTTAAACATTTTTTCAAAAATTCGTTACTTCTGTATAAGCAAAATTTTTTTATGGAAATTTTCTAAAACTAAAACATAACTAGCTCGGAGCATCGCTATTCTCGCAAGCAACTCTTATTCATTCGATTATCAAATGTAATATTGCTTTATTTTCGCAAATGGTCTCCTGCAAACAATTCTCATTTTAAGCTCAAACTATCAAAGGATACTCGACAAACACCATACCTTAATCTGAACTATAGGCCTACTTCTCACGTACTTCAGAGTCTAAACGTGACAGATAGCCGGGAAATATATATCAGTGATTGAGACGAAAGGTCATCTAAAAGAAACTCTCTCTATATTGAATAATTCCAGGCGATCTGATTTCCAAGTGAAAATAATTTGTCATCTTGCTTTAACACGGGGTTCAAAGGAACAACGGTCTCCAGAGGATTCCACCTATGTACATCCAATCCAACACCTATGAAGAATTCCTTTTATCGAGTCAGCACTTAAGTTTATTGACCAAAGGCGTGCCTTTGTATCTGTTTCTTATTGCATCTAACCCACAGCTCGATTTAGACAGAAGGAATACGCCTAAATTTCCTACAGTTCTATACACATACGGTTTCTTTATCTACTCTGTCATTTTTTTTAGTGAATTATCATTAACAAAAGTCACTAATGGAGAGGTATCGATGGTGAGACTTTCGGAAAATTTCTTCAAATCAGCACGAATTAGGGCCTCTGGAGCCCATTTCTATGGTCAACCAAAAAGTTTATATATATATATATATATATATATATATATATATATATATATATATATATATATATATATATATATATATATATATTCAACCGATAACTCAAAAAATACTTCACTTGTTTGGACCATTCGGAAAATTACCCTTATTTTGCTAATGGCTTGGATGAGTTCGCTCATCAAATCGTAAATGCCAAATTTTCTCAGTAAAAAATTAAAACATATTTTTTAAAACACCATATCTCTCAAATTGTCTAAGTGAATAAAACCAATATTTACAACGTAAAAGAACATAGACAGACGTGGTTGTGTACCAATTTTCAAGTCGTTTGATAAAAGGAAAATAAAGTTATTCGAAATTAATAATAAAATAATCCTCGACATCACTTCAGATTCTGTAATGCAATATCTACAATGTTGGACAAGGACGGATGACGCCATATGTATTGGTATGCTATTCAAATAAGTCGTACACGAAAATCTAAGCAATGGAGGTTATCGCAGGTTATCAGCCTGGACAGCGTTGTGAGAGAGATAACACAGGGACGCCCTCTCGGTGCAGGACCAGGTAGTATGTTGCCACACCTCTAGTTTAAGGAAAATATAATATATATAGCTGTACAATCAACTAATAAATCTGTAATGTAGCCTTGGACTATTTATTTCCTAATATCAGGACAAAGTTTCAAACGCCGTTAATTTTAGCATGCGAGTGTATACTATAAATAAAAAATTTCTGGACGCAGCTAGTGCGTTATTGTAATGAATTTGCATAAGAATTGTACAGTATTAGTAAGATATATTATTAGAACTAATTCTTTAAATTTAAATGGACCTTGGAGATCGGTTTTAGAGTCCCAGTTAGCGATTATTTGAAAAAAAATATATTTTATATGGAGCTAGAAAATTAAATTTTGGTCTTAGATATAATACGTAAGTACTAAAAGTGCCTTTAAAAAATTGTGTTACAAATTTCAATACAGTTACAAAAGTTTTTCAGAAAAAAATAATTATTTACAAAGGGAATGTGCCTGTCAAATTATAAATATGGCAAGTATTTTTTTCTTATTATTGCTTGGACGGTTTTGTTTTAGTCAACCCATTCAGTTTTTGCAAACAATAAACAACAAAAGTCTGGACGCCACAAGTGTGTTATGGTAATGCATTTACATAAAAATGTTTTTAATAGCAAATATGTGTTTTTTTAAGAAAGCAGGCATCAAATTTGGTTACCATATCAACCAATATAGTAAAAACAAGGTCATGTTTAACCAAAATAACTTTGAAAATGTACAAAAATTTCCGAAAGTAAACTATAAGTGTTCCCGAAAAAACTGGTCTCTTGGTCAACCTTATAGGTTATTAGCAAATTAAGCTATTCAAATTTGAAGCATTTGAAGAAGATTCTCTACCATAAGGCACTTGCTGCGTCCCGAATTTATTTTCTTACATACATGCATTATCGATGGAAAATCAAAAATGCAATAACATAAGACGTGTTCGATTAAAAAAAAGAGAATTTGTATCACCAACGACTTATGGGCCACCCTGTGATCGTAGAAATATTTTTTAAGATGTAGCCCAAGATATCCTATAATTAATGTATACAGCTTTTTTTCGTATCTTGTATAATAACGGATATATTAAACGTCTTAAATCGCGACTTTGACGTTTTGAGGAACACCCCAATGTATGTTTCTTTAAATGCACATAACTTGTATTGTCTTTCAACTTACAGAACTAAATTTTGTTAGAAGATTTACCTATATTGGTATAAACCTGCAAATTTAGCTATTATTTCCGGAGATTTCCGGATTTTTCGAAAGAAAACACACAATTTTCCGGGAAAACCTGGCCCGATCTTCCTGGCTAACGAACTTGTCTAAGCCACTTGTAAAAGAAAGGGACTCATCAAATTAGTCAAAATCGACCCACTATTTTTTGAGTTACCAGTGTGATACATATACATACACACACACACACATATATATATATATATATATATATATATATATATATATATATATATATATATATATATATATATATATATATATAAATTGTGGTAGAAAATTTTCGTAAAAATATTTCAAATCCGATAGCTCGATAAACTTCCCCTTAATCCAAAATCTCAATCTTGAACCATAGTAACACCTATGTAAACGCACGTGGGTATTAAATTAAAGAAAAATAACATAATGAGCTTCGCGAATAACTACAAATTTGTTCTAGAAAACCCTCTTTGTTGTTTAGTGTTTGCAAAAGATGGATGGGTTGAGTAAAACAAAACCATCCAAACAATCAATAAGGAAAAATACCTGCCATATTTATAATTTGACAAGTACAGTCCCTTTGTAAATAATAATCTTTTTCTGAAAAACTTTTGTAAGTTTAATGAAATTTGTAACACAATTTGTGTATCTAAAGAGCCTTGCATACTTACATATTATATCTATAACCAGTTTTTATTTTTTTAGCTCCAGATAAAATATATTTTTTTTCAAATAATCGCTAACTGGGACTCTAAAACCGATATCCATAGTCCATTTAAATTTAGAGAATTAGTTTTAATAGCATATCTTACTAATAGTGTACAATTCTTATGAAAACTCACTACTATAACGCACTTGCTGCGTCCCGAACTTTTTAATAATTTTATTCCAAATTTATATTTATTTGAATAATTAAAAATGGATGGTAACAAAATTTGAACAAAAATGTTTTGATGAACAGAGTGGGTCCGGTCGTGTGTAGTTCATTGTTTGAATAGTTATCTTAATAACCAGTGTGTCTTTCCTAGAAGTAATATTTAATAACGACAAACGATTTTACAAAAGGAGATAATTGCATTTTAATTACAAGGATTACTAACTATTTTAGCAAAACGATCGTCTGGTCTGAAAAGTGTAAAGTGATGAATTGGGTTCTTAAAATTGTAATTATCAGTAGTCGTCTTAAGTTATAATCTTCGCTCATAATTGGCATGTCCAAATGATTTTTATTGAAGTTAATAAAATATTGCAAATAATTCAAATATTAATAGTACTCTCAGCTTTTTACCACAGGGTAATTTTTACTAGGTGAGATTAGCTGCACTCAAGTAATAACCAAACTTAATCGGTTAAATTAAATTGAAACGTGCCAGCCCGACAATTATCCTTGTAGCACTTAAGTAACTTTATTAACCAGTTAAATTAGATGAGGAGTAATTATGTATGCAATTAAATATATCAAGAAGAACAGGTAACTGAATCTATCTAAATGACAGTAATGGTATAATAGCAACGTGAATTTAGGTCAACGCGAAGGCTTTCAAATGAGTGTAAGATATAATGCTAATATTAAATCCCCATTTAGCTTGATATTGTAATAATCTCGATTTTAAGCGGGTACATAATTGGAAAAACGAGAGATTCCTCTCTGAAGATAATTCACTTCAACAAAAATTCGTGTTTAATTTTTAATTTAGAGGTATTGGAAAATCGTAATGCGACTTTAAAACGTTCCAATCCTTGATTACTGGAGGAAAAAGGATCCCATGATGCTGAATTTCCTGAACTGTCTTCTGCAGATCGTGTTGTTCAATTTCCTTTGGCCATTCGGCTGTGTTCTGCCCCGAAATCAAATGGAGGGAATTCTAAATCAGCGTTTACACATTCATTGAACCTAAGTTCACAATAGCTCCTGATATGAATTCAGATACTCTGTGAAGCTGGCTTCTAGGTCCTTTGTTTAAACGAATTTAGAATGGGGTACGTGAAAAACAGCAAAGATGAGTTTTATAAGCAGATCTCTGGGAAACCGAAGCTGCAATAATACAACAAATAAAACAAAACTTTGATACAAAAACAGAATTTTAAACACACAATTATATAAAAACATCGACCTCTGGATTCGGGGTACGGCAAGTTTTTATCTCTTTAAAATATATTTGTCTTATGCAGTGAATAGTTACGTGTATATGTACTTTTAGCTAATAGGTATTGCGTAAAATGTAGTCGGATATTCTTCTCATTATAACGCACATCGTGTCTTTGGACTTTAAAAAATATTCGGGCTAAGCTTAAATTATATATATATATATATATATATATATATATATATATATATATATATATATATATATATATATATATTGATATAGAAGGGTTATGCTATGGTTGTTTTAATTCCACTATTGGGTGATAATTGAAATAAAGAAAGGTTTACTTTTAAGTTTTATATTATGATTATTAGCTATATTAAATATATGTATGTAACTTTTGTGTTTAATTTGGTCTTACCTATAAAAATGTGTATATTAAATATATGTGTATATGTGTATGTGTATGTGTATGTGTATGTGTATGTGTATGTGTATCCAACGTCTTTTATATCTGCCTGGAACCTAAATAAATTTATATCATGGATTATTTGGACTCTCAAATTAGGGAGCTTCTTTAGCTAGTGGGTTCAAGTCCTCTAAAATTCTTATAATTTCAGCTGTATAATTAAACCTTTAAAATATTGACTCTTTCGTTTTTTCTCTTTTTTTAAAAAAAATTCATAACGTATTTTTCTAGGTTTTCAAATTTTGCAAATTCTACCCCTTCTGATATTATTTATTATCCCCAAATAGTTACATATGTATAAAAACAAAATAAAGCAAAGGTTTCAAATGATCACCGAAACTTGAGTATTTATTAAAATTAAAATTAACACAGCTAACAAAATTCTACTCCTACTTGCTATTTTTAATTTGCTTTAAGCATTGACTTTAGAGCTCTTTCTTTGTCAATGATAACCTCCCAGAAAAGAACAGAAAATGCTCAGTATTACCTGCTTGTTTAAATTTTGAAATACCTTATTTAGAAATATATATATATATATATATATATATATATATATATATATATATATATATATATATATATATATATATATATATATATATATATATACATGTTTTCTAATTTATATACTAAAATAACGACATCTACTGGTATTTGCTTGACGAATTGAACGTGAAATTTAAACGAGGTAGTCAGTGGATCTAATTATTCGTCGGCGCTGGTGCTTTTAGTGAACGTTAGGATCGAGAGATGGCCGGCTCTACAGACATCTCGATATTAGCGACCGTCGAATGAAAATGAATATGGTTACTTCAAATTTCTGGTGCTACGTTTGTTTACTTATTAAAAGCTTTAATAATTTGTGCGATACTCTCTTGAGCGGTGGATATATCACACAAATAGAGTAAGTGTAATTGCTTTTCTTACTCACAGTTTTTTTTCCCTTGTATTTGTTCACGCTGCTATATTGACTGTCCGGCCAGTGACTCCCGTTAGCTGTTTACTTGCTTCACCAAACAAAAATCCAATCTAAGCTCCTATAAATGTTTTTAATCTAAATTTTTTTCTCCCAAAAATTTTTATCTGTTTTTTCTTCCTATCAAAAATTCAATCTGTTTATTATTGTTTCCCATCGCGACGGTTGCCTGGTTAATTTCTGTCTTTTTGGCCACCTTTAAAAATCTTTTATCCAAAACAAATGTCTACAATCATCATCCTGTACATTATTTCCCAGGATACGTAATTTACCATTGTTGTTCCCTTTTGACTTTTGTTGACAGCTTGTTAACCTATACTAAACATTCCATTGTTAGTTTGACATTTGTCGTAAATAAAAACAGCTGACTTATATATAGATTATGACATGACATTCTTAAAAATTATCAGTCAAATTTTGACAACTTAATATTCTTAAAACTATTTTAATAAATATCATCTTAAATTACACAACAGCTAGAAAACAATAATACCTTACACTATCTAATTAAACTAGTCATACATTCCTAATGTTCAACACATTTACATTCTCCTGATTTAGAGTCCTTATATCTATACTTTATATCACTTCCTGTAGTCTATTCTGTCTTTGATGATATAACTTGCACTTGTTTAATATTTTTAGAACTAGCAACAATTTTGCAACAAACATCTTAAACTATTTAAACAATCTCTATAAAGTAATTTAGACCTGCCTTACCTTATTTTAAATCATATATATGTCATAATTTGGGAATCAATTTTGATATATATTTTTGGCTAACAAGACATCGTACGCACGAGAAGTAAGTTCTTGTTTGTGTTAGGTTTTGTATGAGTTGTTTTAAAGTGTGTTCTTGGCTTGTATATATATATATATATATATATATATATATATATATATATATATATATATATATATATATATATATATATATATATATAAATATATAAATATATATATATATATATATATATATATATATATATATATATATATATATATATATATATATTTATTATATAAACTAAAATATTTTGGTGACTGTATCACTTCCGGTTGTAACGAAAGCTGCCAACAACTTTCTTAGTTTTAATAAAATGTCCTACATATTATTGCATATTCGGAATGAGGAAGTTCTGAGGAAAATGATATGCCACTTGCCCATACTGGTGTCAGCCTTTCTCAAGATATTCGCTTTTCTATTGTTTTTCCGTCATAAAGATGCAAAGTTGAAATGGCAATTCTCAGGCATCAAGTATGTCATGATTCTAAAACTTAGCGCAACTATAGCCCTAGTGATCAGAATTCTTCTAATTGTGAAAAAAATAGAAAAAGGATACACGGTGTTGTTTAACTAAGTTCAAATAGCGATGATTTCAAACACGAAAAAGTATTTTTTCCAAATGTATATGTTCATCGCATATTCTTTGGGATGATATTCTGCTTCGATGTGGATCAGCATTCCCTATACCTGTCTCGTATGATTCCCGAGTTATGATGGGAAATATGTTAATTTGTATTATGCGAGATAATTCTCTTTTCTTTTCTTTGTATTGATAATAATAATAATAATTACAATAATAATAATGATAATAATAATAACGCGTAACTATACAACGGTATCGGGGATGTTAATAGATAGCACTAGTAAGTTTTGAGTAAAAGCCAAAGATAACCCAGAAACCCAGAATTTTCCATGTAGGTATTCCATTCATATTTTGGACGAGAAGAATGAAAACTTGTATTAGGTTTTATTGTATGTGAGCTATAATGTTGCCTGTTTGTGCGTGCATGTAAGTGTGTGTGTGTGTCTGTGTAATTTTTTTTAACTGTGGGGCATTAATATCCCTCTTCAAAATGAATTGAATAACTCTCAAAAAGTATTTTTACATTTAATTTTTTTCATTTCTGGCGGTTCGAACACGTTTTCACTTTCACTTAGCCTTTAAAAAGAAGACATTCCGATTCGATTTGTACTGTTTGAGAAACGATTCCATCTTCTACTCAATCCAACAAGTTAGGGATCTTTATGAATCTCCCTGAAACTGAATTACTTAAAATGAAAACAAGTTATAGAACCATCTACGAAAATAATAATAATACGAAAATATATCAGTGAGTTTGAATACAGAAAATAATCAACGAAACAGTGAAAGAATTAATTTAAAAAAATGCGTATGAGTTTTATTTCAAAATGTGATCTATATGACCACCATTGACTTCAAGACACTTCAATAATCTTCCTTGAAATCCAGAATTAGTGGCCTTTTGGATCGCTTATGGAGTGAGATCATTAAAAGCTTGTTTCACTTTAGCCTCCAGGTCTTCTAGGGAGTTTATTTGCCTGGAATAAACATCATTTTTAATGTGACCCCATAAGAAGAAGTCAGGGGGAGTGAGCTCTTGTGACCTTGGAGGCCAAAACAATGGACCGCTGGGTCCAATCCAACGATCCTCAGACATTCTTGTCAACTCCTGGTGTACAGATGCCGTACAATCTGTTGGAGCGCCATCTAACTGGTACCAGAATTATGCATCAGGCCAACCAGTCAAAATACTAGCAATAGCTTCACGAAGTATTCTAAGATAACTTTCTGAATATTGTTCCTAAACTTCAAAATGATTGGGGTTGACATCTTTGAGTGAATTGAATAAAAAGGCTTTTTTCTTTCCAAACAACATTGTTCGGAAAGAAAAAGCCTTTTTATTCAACTCACCCAAATATAACTTTCTGAAGTCAACATTTCCTCGTAGATATGGGAAAAAATTCTTATATTTTCCATAACAGCGAAAACATTAAAATTGAATTCATACTGTAAATGCGCTTCACGCATGAAGTGAGGATTTTCATCTACCCAGAAATGACACAGCTTCCGATTGATAATACTTTCCTTGTAAATTTTAAATCATACGTCCATAGACTCTTATCTAACATACCTTGGTCTTACTGGATCCGTACCATCAGCCATTCTCAAAATGCAAATCTTGACGCTTCAAATCGCGCCCTTGACGTTTTGAGGATAATTCCAAATTTGTTTTCTTTAACTGCCAATAACTTTTGTGTTTTCACGCTTACAGACGTAAATTTTGGTACATGATTTACTCTGTATAACACAAACACCGTACCATATTTGGTTGCACTTACTTTGTTATTTCCGGAGATATCAGTTTTTTCCGACAGAAAACACAAAATTTTCCGGGAAAACATGGACAAATGTTCCTGGCTAACGACCTTATCCAAGCCACTATATATATATATATATATATATATATATATATATATATATATATATATATATATATATATATATATATATATATATATATATATATATATATATATAGGGTGGCGCATTGAAAACGAAAAAGACAGATTTGCGTCCAGAGAAATTTTCTTTATAAGAAACGCTAAAACACGTCAATTTTAATATTTAGGGGGACATGCTTTGACATAAAACTCAACTTTGTCACATCAACCCCTTATGGGTGGTGATAACCCTTATATTTTAAATATGGAGTATGGGTCGAGTGTTACATCATTTGAAAGGTTTTTTTTCTGAATTCAGCACACTAATTTTTTTGGAGTTTTGTCAACTCGTTTAAAAATCATTCACAGTTGAAGATTCAAAAACGTATTTCGCTCATTCTGATAATAAATGTTTTGTTGGTTTGTAAACAAAAAATTGACTATCAGAACATTTCTTATCGGAATGAGAGAAATGTGGTTTTTTATTTCAGTTTATCGGTCGGTTTGATACTTGATAATACTACCGAAAATTAGGTTCACAAAGGTGTATTCTGTAGAAGAAAGAGTTGAAATAATTACTCTTTTTTTCAAAAACGATGACTGTGCCAACCATACTGCAAATTTGTTTAATGAACCCCATCCGAACAGACATGTTAACAGAAAATACATTTTGGAGTTACTTGCAAAGTTTCGACAAAGTGGTTCAGTAGCCAACAAAAAACGGGATCCTGAACGTGAATTTCCGGTTAGAAATGAGACTAGTGAGATTGAAGTTTGAGGACAAATTGCTGCAGACCCAAATTTGACCACGAGAAAATTGGTCACTGTTTCAAACATCAAAAGAAGAACTATTCAGCGAATATTGAAGCATCATAAATTTCACCCGTATAAAATTCATCTTGTACAACAACTGAATGAAGATGATTTTGACCGGCGGCTGGAGTTTTGTGAAGTTATGACTGCACGAATAACTGGTAACGGGGACTTTGTGTTCAATATCTGTTTTTCAGACAAGTGCACGTTTTTATTAAACACTACAGTCAATCGTCATAATTGTTGTTATTGGGCAGATAATAATCCAAGAAATTTTCACGAAGTCCACACTCAAACTCCACAGAAATTGAATGTCTGGACTCCCATTTTGGAGACCGTTTAATCGGACCAATTTTTCCTGATGGCAATTTCAGTAGCGTAACTTATTTAGAGTTACTAGAAGATATAGTTTACCCTCTACTAATTGACATTGTTGAAAATGATGATCGCTATCAAGAAAATCAATTAGTGTTGAAACAAGTTGGAGCTCCTCTGCATTTTTCACAACGTGTTAGGGAGTTTTTGAACAGAGAGTTTCCAGGACAATAAATTGGGCGTCGAGGTGCTATTGAGTGACCCCTTAGATCAACGGAATTAACTCCTTTAGACTTCTTTCTATCGGGCCATTTAAAGAGTAGAATTTACACAACAGAACCGGAGTCTCTGTAAAAATTACAACGACGCATTGTTGAAGAATGCCGTCTAATAAGTTTAGAAATGCTCCAGAATGTCAGAGCTCTTTTTAAACAAAATTGGTACTTTTGTATGGAAGCTGGTGGTCAACAATTTGAACACTTACTTAACTGAATAAACATTTTTGAAAGTTTGGTTTTGTTTTTTAGTTTTTTTATCGAAAAATTGACTAATTAGTGCATTTGTTATCACAATGAATGTAATACCTTCTTGCAAATCCAACTGTGAATAATTTTTAAACGAGCTGATGAAACTTCCAAAAAATTAGTGTGCTGAGTTCAGAAAAGAAAGAGCTTTCAAATAAAATAACACTCGACCCATATTTCCTATTTAAAATATAAGGGTTGTTATCACCACCCTTAAGGGGTTGATGTGATAAAGTTGAGTTTTTTGTCAAAACAGGTCCCCCTATATATATATATATATATATATATATATATATATATATATATATATATATATATATATATATATATATATATATATATATATATATATATATAAACATATAAAAATTGTCACTGAGCACGGATATTTTTTTCTAGAGGGCCTAATTAGCGCTCATTTGAGAATTTTTTTCATTCAAAAATGTCCCCCTCAATATTAAAATTGACCTGTTTCAGCGTTTCTAAAAAAAATCTCTGGACGCAAATCGGTCTGGTTGGTTTTCAATGCGCCACCCTGTATATATATATATATATATATATATATATATATATATATATATATATATATATATATATATATATATATATTTATATATAAAAATTTAAACTGAGCCCGGATATTTTTTTCTAGGGGGCCTAATTAGCGCTCATTTGAGGATTTTTTTAATTAAAAAATCGGTATCTCCTCACTAGTGATTTTTGTAAAGAAAATTCACTAAAAATCAGTTGTGTGCCCAAAATATAAATGACGGAAATATTTGTTCTTACAGCTGAGGACAAATTTCAGTATTATAATTCAAATCTTATTGGTAAGTATGAATTGCCTTACCTAAGGACCTTTTAACCCATACCATCATATTATAGTTCTCTAAGATATAGATGAGTTCCTCTTAAAACTTATGATACTGATTTACACACAGCCACATTAACAGAATGAAACATTCTGTGATCCTAAATGAACTTTCTACGCACACATTTTTACTAACACATATAACTGGCTTAGGAGCCGCTTATAGCTTCCAGCAACAATCTTCTGGGGTTCTAAAAGATTATCAGCAGTAGTGCGTGTCTCCCATCATCGATTCATTACTTCATATGCCTGTCGAGTTCACCGTTGGGCTCTCTACCACTCGCGAAAGTGAAAACTTCTCTAATATTACTTGCTAAAAGTTCGTAATGTTTTCCTTCCAACAAAACCAATAACGCTAATCATAATATAGGTGAGTTGAACCTACTGCTACGAGTACTAAGACTTTATACATACAATGGCGTTTCAGTGTAAATGTTGTTAGTTTTAAACCTCAATTTATGGCAATGAGATTTTTTAACCACTCAATTATTTCTCTTGCAAAGCCAGCTTTATAAAAAGTAGCCAAAGTGAGCCAAATTCTTGATTTTGTTTCATCTGTGTTATGATGAAGACAAAGCTGTTAATACGTCTAGCGATTTTTCGTAGTAAGACATCTAAGTACAAAGAACTCGACTGTGAATTTTAAAAGAATTTGTTTAAGTGTGCAACCTGAGACCCTGAACCTCTCAACTCAGCTTAGCTATTACAGGAAACCAAAAGAAACACGAGAACAAAAGACTTTCTTGTATAAACAGAATGTAAAAATGTTTATAAACAAATACTTTATAGGGATTAGAGACCAACTCCTGCGACTTCTATTGTTTATTCCTATTTTTCACTCTGTCAAGTTTAAATTTCCTGCGCCACACTGACATAAGGTAGGTGGTGCCAATAGATACCGCCAAAAGCGGAAAGGAGGTACAGCATTGGAAGGAGGACAGGGAAATTGTATTCCTCTGCCACTTGGGTTGAAGTTGTTGGAGTGACAAAAGGTCTCGAAAAAATGCACTTGCTTTGAAGTCGTTCTAGAGACAAAAGGTGTCTAAAACTTGATTGTGTGAAGACAGGAAATCAAGCCTTTGTTGTTGTACCATTGGCGACAGGTGGGTGACGTTGCTTTTGTTGTTAGTGCCGTTGTTTGTTATAATTTAAGTTTTTTGTCATTCACTAGTAAATTCAAATACATGCACGTGGTTTATACAACTATTATTATCACTAATCTGTATGGTAAATAGACGGATTTAAACAAACTGTGTTCAGAGAACAATAGGGTGTGCAGAATGGCAGTAACAAGCGTGGAAACATAATTATTAAGAACATTAAAATAATAAGTAAAATTACTTTTACACTAAGTAATGTAAATATTGCATATAATTGTAGGTCACAAATGTATCGATAACATTGGCATTTAAACGATTACATTATTATGTAAATAGTAAACAAGGTAAAGTTGCAGCGTACAAGGAATGCATGACTGCTGAAGTCAGCAATTTAGGGAAGACGTAAACTGATTAAAAAACTATAAGTAGTATTTGTTGCTAAACATAAGAGAGACTGTCAATTAAATCCTTAAGATGTAAAGACGCGACACTTGTGATTTTAATTATGTAGAAACATTACGAGACTGTTCAATTAAGATTCACTATGTAAACAGTTCGGGTCTAAAATTCATTCAGTTAGTTCGTTCGTAGGCATTGTTAAGTTTAGTGAGTTTATTAAAGTTATATTTACAACGTTACTATGTCTACATTCGCCTAGTTCTAAAAATTGATTCCTTAAACTATCCTCCGCTCCTGAAACATAGTCCTTCGACGAAAAAGTAACCAGTGCCATTGAAAATACAGTGCTCACTAAAAATCAATTACCCTTATCAAACATCCTTTAACCCAAGTCTCCAAATACCCTTTTTTTAGTAAAAAATAAACAGCACAGAAGCGTCCAGGGCAGTACCAAAAGAAGGTCAGTTCCAATAAAGCACCTATACAGGGTGAAATCGGGAGAGAAGCGTCCAGGGTAGTACCAAAAGAAGGTCAGTTCCAATAAAGCACCTATACAGGGTTAAATCAGGACAGAAGCGTCCAGGGCAGTGCCAAAATAAGGTCAATTCCAATAAAGCACATATACAGGGTCAAATAAGGACAGAAGCGTCCAGGGCAGTACCAAAATAAGGTCATTTCCAAGAAAGCACCTATACATGGTCAAATTCAAAAGAATCAAGGACACAAGCGTCCAAGAAAAGCAACGATACAGGGTTAAAGGCAAAATATAGGCCACAGGCGACCAATAAACCAAATAAAAAGAAGAACTAGGCATCAGACAAGGTAACAAAACCACAAATATTTATTGAATCAATTAAAATTAAGGAAGCAATGGAGGAACTAAAAATAGAAATCACAAGACGTTCGAGAGAACTAAAATTACGGGTAAACCAATTTATCCAGCAGAAAAAATATACGATGGCGATATACTTATCAAGTATAAAATCATAATAGGAAACTTAGATAGGCAATGGGATAAAATTGAAGACAACATAATGGATGTAAAAATAATAACAGAATCAGAAAGTCTAGATGAAGCTCATTTGACGCTAAGCCAATGGTATAATAACACCATGGTCAAGCTGAAAAGAGCAATTAACAAACAAACAGACCGATATTCATCACAGTTTCCAGCATTCAAGTTACCAAAAATAAAAATACCAATCTTCACATGCAAGTACAAGGAACGGACAGCATTCCAAGAACGAGTCCAGAAAGCAATAGATTCAACAGTTGAGGAACTCTACCGGAAAACAGCGTCAAGAAACGACCATGAAAGATTTAATTTAAATTTAAGTAAAGAAATGCCAGACGTAGAAGAAGCCAAAAACGATCATGAAAGATTTAATTTAAATTTAAGTAAAGAAATAACAGAAGTATAAGAAGCCAAAAACGAGCAAGAAAGATTTAATTTAAATTTAAGCAAAGAGATACCAGAAGTAGAAGAATCCACAGACGAGTAAAAAAAAATTAATTTAAATTTAAGTAATGTGGTACCAGAGATAGAATAAGCCAAAGACGAACAGGAAAGAGTTAATTTAAAAATTTATCCAGATAATCTCATATCTGAAGCCAAATCAGCGGCGGAGAAAACAAATGTAAGTAGACAGAGCAATTTATTAAATTTTGAGGCATCAATAATAAAGGGGAAGAAAGAGGTACAAGAAGTAAAACAAGCAGTAGTACAAATAGAAAAAATGCCAATAGAAACGAAGATAGGAAATAAAGAATTTTATATGGAGAATGTTCAATCTGGAACGGAACAAAGGGCACAAAGAAAAATAGCACAAACAGAACTCAACAAAATGTTCAAATTGGGTGGGTTCAATTTGAGAAAATGGTCCAGCAACAAATCTCAGATTATTGCCAAGCTGAAAATTCCCAAATTTTGGATGAGTCAATCAAGAAGGGAAGAAACAGCGACCACATCAAAGGTAGGAGTTAATGGTTTGACCAATGCTTCCAAGGAAGAAACCACGAAAGAGTTGATGGCGGAAGTAAGAACAGTAAAAAGTACAATTACCCAGGTATTTACACACACTGGGGTGGAGAATGGCGGTCAGATGCAGGGACAAGCTAAAATGGGCAGAGGCCACAAAGTATACAAGGGCCATCCAGTAAAATGGAAGGCTCACGAACAGAACAAAAGTATAAGGTATATGGGTATAAGGTGCATGTTTGCCAATGGAAGCACAGGCTTAGATGGAAGTTTAAGAGGAAGATAGTACACGCAGGGCACATGGTAACAACCAAACAATGGCCGCTGCGTAGTCAAATTAGGTCAAGGTTCAATAGAAAAACACTCCAAAACAACTCAGGGTCGGCGTGGCGGATTTTGTGGAGTTGGAAGAGCTCTGCAAGCAAAGCAGAGACAGTTCTTCAAATCATCGGCACAGTTACTTCACAATGACAGAGGTAACAGACAAGGGACTCACAGGCAGCCATGGTAAGAAGCAGGGAAAGCAACCACAAGACAAAATATAGGAGATATACCAGAAGGAAGACGAAACGACGTGTCCAACCCATCACCAGAAAATGGGCATATATTATTAGATCATGTTAATCATTATTAAGTATATTTACCATCCTAGAGTGGTATACATAATTATATTATTCTAATTATTGTTATTTTGATTATGATACGTAGGGTTGTAACCAAAAATATTATTTTTATCATTATTATTTATATTATCATCCTAGAGTCGTATACATAATTATATTATTTTAATTATTGTTATATCGATTAGCAAACGTAGGGTTGTATTCAAAAATATTATTTTAATTATTATTATTCCGATTACCATCCTAGAGTGGTATACATGGTTATATTATTTTAATTATTGTTATTTCGATTATCATACGTAGGGTTGTATTCAAAAATATTATTTTATTATTATTAATTCCAGTAGTATTTCAATTCTCATCCTAGGGTACTATACAAATTAACATTCTCTCGATTATTATAATTAAAGCCAAACTTAGGTCAAGGTAAATCAAACATTCAGGTCAGAGCTATCCAGCGAGTCGTCATTTTTGTTGACTCGGCAGAATGTTCAGAGAACAATTGGGTTTGCAGAATGGCAGTAGCAAGCGTGGAAACATAATTATTAAGAACAGTAAAATAATAAGTAAAATTAGTTTTAGGAAAATTCTCTACACTAAGTAATGTAAATATTGCATATAATTGTAGGTCACAAATGTATCGATAACATTGGCATTTAAACGATTACATTATTATGTAAATAGTAAACAAGGTAAAGTTGCAGCGTACAAGGAATGCATGACTGCTGAAGTCAGCAATTTAGGGAGGACGTAAACTGATTAAAAAACTATAAGTAGTATTTGTTGCTAAACATAAGAGGGACTGTCAATTAAATCGTTAAGATGTAAAGACGCGACACTTGTGATTTTAATTATGTAGAAACATTACGAGACTGTTCAATTAAGATTCACTAAGTAAACAGTTCGGGTCTAAAATTCATTCAGTTAGTTCGTTCGTAGGCATTGTTATGTTTAGTGAGTTTATTAAAGTTATATTTACAACCACTACTATGTCTACATTCTCCAAGTTCGACAAGTTTATTCCTTAAACTATCGTCCGCTCCTTAAACAAACTGAGAGAGCAGAATTGGGAAAAAGAGGACCTAACTTTAGACTCGATAAGTCCTTAGGAATAGCTACTTCCAAGCAAAAATATCTGTTATAAATCTCTGTGGACAGGAGTGTATACAAAGAAGACTAAGAACTACATTCTCTTAGAGAGTTAGGCAGTACTAAAGACACTTAAATCTTTGGAAACCAAGTTTCAAACTTGACTGGAAAATTCCTTGAAGCAACTGACCACGAACAGCAAAGTAACTTTGATCCGGGTATCAGGGAGCATCAAGGCATTGAAGGAAACGAGAAAGCAGCCCTGGAAAAGGGACAACATTAAGACCATTCTTTCGTCCAGAGCCTAATTGTGGACTAACAAAAAGCCATATAAGAAATTAACTTGATACTTGGGGAGGAATCAAATGTTGTCAGACTGGAGAAAAACTCCGGGGGTTAATTCAGGCAAAGCGGTTCATCATGTTAACAGAGAAGTCTGAACTGTTTCTTCAGTTGAACAGCGACAGTTTAAGAACAATCACAGGACTTTTTACAGGATACTTCCCAGTAAGGTAACACGTTATAAAGTAGGGTAAGGCAGGCAGTCAAAACTGCGGATACTGTACTGAAACACCAGAACACTTGCTTTGCGTCTGTATGTTAAAATCTACAAAAGACTCAAATACCTTAGAGAAGTGACTTTAAAACCTCAGAAAACAGGTAAAATAGCCCCAAAAATAAGAGACTTAGGTTGGACACTGTGGATGTAAACTGAAGCAAAAAGCTGAATCACTCCAAAAAACCACAAAAATAATAACAGAGTTTTACGCTAGTGCGTATTTTGACAACGAAGGTTTCTTCATCAGTAACTGCCTCTAAGCACTAGCGGCAGCTACTGATTACGATAACTTCGTTTTCGAAATACGTATCAAGCGCGCAACTATCTGTTATTATTTTTGTGGTAGGTAATTGTGCTTTTTGTTTCAGCCCCCGAGAAGATAGTGGACTACATAAAAATTATGAATATTTTGGGAAACTATTCGAAAAAAGACTAATGAACAAAATACCCATTCGGGTCACAGTGCTAAGGGGTCAAGGGCCTATACGACTTAAAAGTCTGTACGCAGCCAGTACGTTATGATAGTGAATTTTTATAGAAATTATTTGGCACAAAATATTTTTATAACTTTTTTTATTATAACATAGAGATAAATATTTTGGTATATAGTTTCCATCTAATATCGTAAACTTACGTACCAAATTTTGTTACCCTAGCTTTTCTGTTTTTAGAGATAAGTTTTTTCCGAAAGAAAACACAAAATTTTCCCGGAAAACCTGGTTCGACCTTCCTGGCTAACAAACTTGTCCAAGCCACTTACAAAGGGACGCTACGCGCCAAATTTTATGAAAACGAAACACTACTTTTTGAGTTTTCGGTGTGATATATACGTACACACAAATACGTCAAAAATAAAACCATCAAAAGTGTACTAATTTGAACAGAAACTCCTATTAGTTCAGTTGACAGGTTCTTTCAGATAGAAAATGGTCGGAAGTTAATGAAGCTTTGAGAAGTTTTTTAAGGATGGTAAGTTAACATTTTCTCAACTTTTGGATCTCGAGGACCCTGTGCGAAAAAAGAGGGGGGGGGGGGCACTGCAAAATTGTCAACCTTTCTCCGGGTTTTCCTTAGTATATTTTTTCCCTTACATACTACGGCAAAAAAATTGAAACCTTTTATAAAGCGTTAAATTTCCTACTATTTTTACTATTCAAACATGTCTGTATGTCAAATCGTTCCCGAGATATGGCGCTTTGAAGAAAAGTTTATTTATCAAAGTTCCCTAAAAAAAATGCCGAAGAATGCAAAATTTCACCTTATTTCTTCTATTATACCCGAATTATTGTGAAATGTTGCCATTATAATTTCTGGTTACAACCGTCAACTTCTGAACTACCCCCCACCCGCGCGCCTTTCTTCCTCACCCAACCCCAATTCACAAACGCTCATTTTCTTCTCTGATGAAATCCAACCATACACACTCCATGTTGGTATTGATATATGTTACTTTTTGGATTGATATCCCCCTCTCCCCCCTACTACATAATTATCCCAGGGCAGGCAAAAAAAGTAGTCCTTTAGTGGAAAAAAAATTAATTAACAATATTAAGGTACTGTTACGTTTTCTCCGGGTTCTGGATAAGTGAGACTTTAAATTTTAACAAAACAACTTTATTTACACTCTAAATATGGATACAATAAAATTTCTAGAATGTCTCTCTCACAAAACACTTCATTTACTGGCCTTACAATTACTACTCTCAACAAAAGTCACTAATCTGGTACTACAGTCACTACTCTCTTAACACTTTACACTGCTTCAAGTCACTACCACATTCTCTTACTGAACTGAACTAACTGTCGGGCTGGCTTGCTTTCGCTTTTATATACTCGCCGTACCTTCCCCTTCTTTCTGGAGCCTTCCATTCCAGAACGTTCCAGGACCTTCTTTTACTAGAAGGTTCTGTGAATACAGATCGGTCCCGTGTGTATACAGGGGGATGTGTATACAGGATGATCCAAATGTGGTCACCACTCCTATGTTACACAAGAGGTGTTTCTCGAACTATAAGATCTCTCTGCGTATACAGGGTGTAAGGGTTCTCTGCGTATATAGGGTGTATATACAGGGTGTTCGGAATGTGCAGACCTCAGTTATCCGTTCCGACGGGGTACAAGTTGGTAACTTCGTTATTTCTGGTCCTAGAGGGTTGAGACTTCGCCTGAGAGGGGTCACCCCAGGCACCCCCAGGGGGGTGGGGAGGCGGTGTTGCCAGATTGTGCAAAAATTCCCAGATGTTGGGGAAATTCTGGAGATGTGGCAACACCGCACCTACGTCTATTGAAGTGCTTTGTAACACTGCCCCCCTCCTTAAGACTGTTCGTCCCGAACAGTATTTACCGGCCGCCAACTTGGGGGTTCGTTGCCCCGATAGGGACTCAACCTCTCTATGTGAACAACTTTGGGTTTAGTTCTTGGAGACAGCTGGATTCTGTAGACTAGGTCGTTAATTTTCTTAGTCACCAAGTATGGCCCTTCCCATGGTTTCTGAAGTTTGGGACTGAGGCCCTTTCTCCTTGTTGGTTGGTACAGCCACACTGCATCACCTTCCTTGAATGTATGGGGTGTTGCTCTGCGATCCAAGCGCATCTTCATCCGGTCACTGCTTAAGAGGAGCCTATCTCTGACACATCTGTGTATAGTGCGCAGTTTTCCTTCTAGGTCGGCGACATACTCAGGTAACGTAGCTAGGTCCGCTATGTCCTCGTTCGGTGGTGGTCTCGTCATGTCGATTGGTAACCGCATCTCTCTGCCGGTCAACATCATGGATGGAGTGTAGCCGGTAGATTCATGCTGAGAGCTTCTGTAAGCTAGGAGGAACAGAGGTATCAGCTTGTCCCAGGTTCTCTGATTCTCGTCGACAAACATAGCAAGATACTGATTGATGGTCCTGTTATGCCGTTCTACCATGCCGTCTGATTGAGGGTGGAGTGGCGTTGTTCTCGTTTTCTTTATGCCTAGCAAGTCCATTAGGCTCTTCCAGACCTCTGATTCGAAATTCCGGCCCTGGTCGGTGTGAATCTCCAAGGGTACGCCATGCCGTGATATGACGTTTTCCATCAGGGCTTCTGCTACGGTCGTTGCCTCTTGGTTGGGGATCGGCGCAACTTCAGGCCATTTCGAGAAGTAGTCCATCGCCACCATTATGTACCTGTTCCCAGACTCTGTGATGGGAAAAGGTCCTGCGATGTCTACGGCAACTCTCTCCCACGGTGTACCTGAGATGTACTGCATCATTTTTCCTCTGGATCGGGTCTTTGGTCCTTTCTTTGAAGCACATTGGTCACACCTTTTGCACCATTCTTCCACGCTTCTTCGGCAGTTTATCCAATAGAAGCGGTCTCTCACTCTGGCAAGAGTCCTGTTGACCCCAAAGTGGCCTCCACTTCTACTATTGTGTAACTCTTGAAGAACACTGCTTATGCACTCACTTGGCACAACGGTCTGGTATATACAGTCTCTACCATCGGCAGTTTCCCATTTTCGAGTGATCATGTCATTCTTTAGACACAATGAGTCCCATTGTAGCCAGTAGCCTTTAACCTCCGCCCCAAACCGGGACACATCGTGCCACTCAGGTCTTTTCCCCTTTTGTAGCCATTCTCTAATATTTTTCAAGTCTGGATCTGTCTTCTGTGCGTCTCTGATGTATTCAAGATTTACGTCTAGATCGGTGTTATTCTCCTGTCCTGCCACCAGTTGTTTGATCTGATGAGTTACTTTGTCGATCTCTTTGTTCTCTTGTCGCTCGCAAAATTTACATTCATGCACTGAACATGGTCTTCTTGACAGGCTGTCTGCATTGGCGTGACTTCTTCCTCTTCGATGTTCAATCCGGAAGTCGTAGCTCTGCAGTTTCTCTATCCATCGTGCTATCTGTCCTTCGGGATTTCTAAAGTTCAGAAGCCATTGCAGAGCAGAGTGATCTGACCTCACGCGGAATGTTCTTCCGTACAGGAAGCTGTGGAAATGTTCGATGGATCTTACAACTGCCAGCAGTTCTTTCCGGGTTACACAGTAATTCCTTTCTGCTTTTCCGAACGTTTTGCTGAAGTAGCCTATCACAACTTCTTCTCCGGCTTGGAGCTGCGAGAGCACTGCCCCAATGCCATACTGGGAAGCATCGGTGTCCAGTATGAACAGTCCTTCGTCCTGAGGATAAGCCAGTATAGGAGCAGTGAGAAGACGATGTTTGAGTTCTCTAAAAGACTCTTGGCAATCTGGTGACCAGATGAACTCAACCTTATTTTCAGTCAGGCTATGCAGAGGTTTCGCAATGCTGCTGAAGTACTTCACAAAGCGTCGGTAGTAGCTGCAAAGTCCCAGAAAACTTCTGACCTCATGTTTGTTCTTCGGCACAGGCCAGTCTCTTACTGCCTTTATTTTCTCTGGATCAGTTTCTATCCCTTTCTCAGAAACGACATGTCCGAGGAAATTCACTTTCTTCTGGAAGAGGACGCATTTCTTGGGATTGAGTTGCAGATTGGCACCTCTCAGCCTGGAGAAAACCTGCTTCAGATTCGACAGGTGTTCATCGAAAGTCCTTCCAATCACCATGACATCGTCGAGATACACCAGGCATGTTTCCCATGTAAGTCCTCTCAGCACTAACTCCATTAGTCGCTCGAAGGTGGCAGGAGCATTACATAAGCCGAATGGCATGACCTTGAATTGGTACAACCCATTCCCGGTTGAAAAAGCAGTCTTCTCCTTATCGTCTTTATGGAGTTCTACTTGCCAGTAGCCACTTTTCAGGTCTAATGTAGAGAACCACTTTGATCCGGCCAAAGTGTTCAAAGTGTCGTCGATCCGGGGCAGGGGATAACTGTCTTTCTTGGTGACATCATTCAGCTTCCTATAGTCCACGCAAAATCTCATAGTGCCGTCTTTCTTGGTGACCAAAACTACTGGGGACGACCAAGGACTATTAGACTCCTCAATCACACCATCTTCCAGCATTTCGTTAACCATCGCCTTGATTTCTGATTGCTTGGCAAAAGGCAGTCTTCTCGGTGGCTGTCTAATTGGTCTTGCGTCGCCAGTATTAATTCTGTGTTGCACTAGACTCGTACGACCTGTGATTTTATCTTGAGCGAAAATATCGGCCTCCTCCAATACGAACTTCAGGGCCATTTCCATCTCCATGTCGTTCAATTGGCCCCAAGAATTCTTGAACCGCTCTACCATTTCTACTGGCAGTCTTCTGTCTAATGCCGTGGGTGTCACCTTTCTTGACAACGTCACTCGGTCAATGGGCTCGCAAGTGGCGATAACCTCACCTTTCTTCAATGTGACCCTGTTAGTTTGCACGTTAGCCACTCTTATGGGTATTGTCCTCTTCGGGTCTACTAAGCATCGTGCGACGAGGGCACCATCATGTCTATCTTTTAGGGGCTCCGCTATGAGAGCAGACATACCATCAAGTTTCTTCTCTAGTCTGGCTCTGACAATCTTCTCACTGTTACCAGGAATCCGTGTATCCTCGTCGACAATAAGTCTCACCCTGGGATTAGCTTCGCCTGCTGTTGGAGATAAATACAGCTCTTCGTTACCGATTTTCAAGATCTTATTCTGGAAGTCTACTGACAGGACATCGAAATCTTCCATTAAATCCAGGCCCAGAATAAATTCGTCGACGATTTCTGCGACGACAGCCCTTACCTGTAGCTCAGTACTGCCCAGCCTAATGAAAACAGTGGCCTCTCCATGCACAGGTATCCTATCTCCTTTTGCCGTCTCCAACACAGGCTGTTTGTTGGTCGTGAGTGCGGACCTGTTTGGCAACATGTCTGGACGTACAACGGATCTAGTAGCACCAGTATCGATGGTGAAACTGCATTGTCTTCCGTCTATGCTGCCAGGTATAACGAGGCTCTCGCGGTAGCGTCGGATAGTGGAGACCCTGACCTTGGGGCCCTGGGTCTCGCATGCCACGTGTCGCCCACCTACACTGGCGTCAGGTCGTTTTCCCTGATGGCGCTCCCTGTTGGTATATTCTTGTCTTCTGCGAGCCACCTGTTGGGTTTGTAAGCACTGCCTACTTATGTGGCCTTTCCTACCACACTTGTAACATTCTATGTCTGACCAATCTGCTTTCGTTTTACGTGCTCCGACCGTTGCAGTGAGCTTGCTTATGGCTTCCTTTATAAACTTTATTTCTTGCCTAAGTTCCCCAGTCGTGTCTGAAAGGTCCTCTTTCTCCTTCACTTCGCGCAGCCTGTTGCGGCGAGGTTGAGATGCATTCTTCGCTGCTTCAAATTCCAAGCCATAAATTACGCAGTCCGTAAGTGTTTTGAACCTTCCGAGCCTTAAAGCTTGTTGCATATCATTATCAAGTACCCCATCGATGAAGGTCTGGACGGTTATCTGGTTGACAAATTCTTCTGGGGCTTGGGGATATGCCAGTCGCACAAGTTTCTCCACTTCGGCACTGAATTCTTGCAGAGTCTCATTTGGCTTCTGGACCCTTGACTTTAGTTGTGTCTGGTAGACCTGGCTCATGTACTTGTTACCATATCTCAAATCTAGGGCCTGTATCACTGTTAAGTAGTTTTGCTGTTTCGACTCCGGGATGTTCTGGAGGATCTCTAGGGCTTTACCTCTAAGCGAGAGAATTAGAGCAGTTGCTGCCTGTTGTTCGCTCCACCCATTGCTGAGAGCTGCCGCCTCAAACTGCCTCCTGTACATGGGCCACGATGTTTCTCCGTCAAAAGTCGGCGGCTTCAAGGTTCCATGAGGCTGCTGCACGATTGGTATACCTTCTTCCGGACGATTTTGAGCTGGGGACATTCCAGTAACTCCTCTTGGTTGAGTTCTGTCAGTCTGGCCCATCACCTGCTCTGTCAGTTCTCTATGTCTGACTTCTGTGCCTTTCATCATCATCTTCATTTGTTCTTTCAACCCCTCCACTTCTTCCCATCGTTTGTTCCAATCCTTTACATTTTCTGTTACATTTTCTACTTTACTGTTCACATTTTCTATTTGTTCGTTGATCAGTTCAATTTCCTCTTTTACATCGACTCTCATATTGTGAAACATACTTCGGAGGTCTTCTTTGTCTTCTAGTCGTCGTTTTTCGTCTTCTTCGCGTTGCTTCTTGAGTTCTTCTTTATCTTCAAGACGCCTCTGTTCCTCCTCTTGTCGTCTTCTCTCGTCTTCTTCGCGCCGTCTTCTTTCATCTTCTTGTCGCCGTTGTTCGTCTTCTTCGCGTTGCCTCTTGAGGTCTTCTTTATCTTCTTGCCGCCGTCGTTCCTCTTCTTCGCGCCGTCTTCTTTCTTCTTCTTGTCGTCGTTGTTCGTCTTCTTTGCGTCGTCTTCTTTCATCTTCTTGTCGCCGTTGTTCGTCTTCTTCGCGTTGCCTCTTGAGGTCTACTTTATCTTCTTGCCGCCGTCGTTCGTCTTCTTCGCGCCGTCTTCTTTCTTCTTCTTGTCGTCGTTGTTCGTCTTCTTCGCGTTGCTTTTTTAGTAAGTCCATCAACTCTTTGATTTCAGCCATCTTGTCGTAGTCAGTCGATCTGGTGTTTACCATTTACAGCTAGCTTGCTTGTTCACTTCTTCACTCACTTATCCCACACTTCTGACACCAAATTGTTACGTTTTCTCCGGGTTCTGGATAAGTGAGACTTTAAATTTTAACAAAACAACTTTATTTACACTCTAAATATGGATACAATAAAATTTCTAGAATGTCTCTCTCACAAAACACTTCATTTACTGGCCTTACAATTACTACTCTCAACAAAAGTCACTAATCTGGTACTACAGTCACTACTCTCTTAACACTTTACACTGCTTCAAGTCACTACCACATTCTCTTACTGAACTGAACTAACTGTCGGGCTGGCTTGCTTTCGCTTTTATATACTCGCCGTACCTTCCCCTTCTTTCTGGAGCCTTCCATTCCAGAACGTTCCAGGACCTTCTTTTACTAGAAGGTTCTGTGAATACAGATCGGTCCCGTGTGTATACAGGGGGATGTGTATACAGGATGATCCAAATGTGGTCACCACTCCTATGTTACACAAGAGGTGTTTCTCGAACTATAAGATCTCTCTGCGTATACAGGGTGTAAGGGTTCTCTGCGTATATAGGGTGTATATACAGGGTGTTCGGAATGTGCAGACCTCAGTTATCCGTTCCGACGGGGTACAAGTTGGTAACTTCGTTATTTCTGGTCCTAGAGGGTTGAGACTTCGCCTGAGAGGGGTCACCCCAGGCACCCCCAGGGGGGTGGGGAGGCGGTGTTGCCAGATTGTGCAAAAATTCCCAGATGTTGGGGAAATTCTGGAGATGTGGCAACACCGCACCTACGTCTATTGAAGTGCTTTGTAACAGTACTCACAAGCAAACATTATATGAAATAGATATATTGTTATTGAAAGGTACTCATATATACATGTATAAACCATAGTAGGTACTCATTTATACTCATTACAGTTCCTGTCGGGATTTTTTAGCCGTTGGTTCTGCTTCTAACAGCTCATCGTCCTCCTAGGCGATCAGGCTGTTAATGATGTCCTCTCTGTCGTCGTATTCGTCGCCTATGTCTCGTGAGTCCTCCTCGTTCAAATCAGTTGTGGGAGCGTTTTCGCAGGAGTGGCCTGCACAGTGCTTGCACATTGCTGAGCACCTAAGGCCTGCTTTCTTGTAGCTGTAAGCTCCCGTACTACAGCCTTTGCTGCACTTGCATGAAACAATCTGGAAGATGTTATCCGGCGCAGCATTTTTGGTTGTGGGGATTGGTAGTAACCCCTTGAGTGGTTAGGCTCCAGTCCGAAACTGATGCGAGAAGTTCATTGCCTAACCACGCCTGTACTTGCTGGTAAGTGCGGAGGGAGTGGTACTTGGCCGCGTCCCTTGTTGGTGGTAGGCGGGCCAGTTACAATTTAGCCTTAGTCACTGATCGTGTGAATAATCGGTACCGCAGATCGTCGAGGTTGTCATTACCAATGTCGCCTCTATAAATTGCTACCAGGAACTTTTCTCCGGCGTCGTTGATCTGATGAAGAGTTCCGTTTGGTTTGAGAAATGGAGCCACTGCTGCAGAGAGTGAGGTATTCTTCAGGTAAGTGCTGCAAATTTTTTTCTTTCCCAATCCATACGGTGCTGCCGTGGTATCACAACCACTCACTGCGTGGAGGAAAAGTCTGTCCTTTGGGGGAAAAGAGCAGGAAATTGGCGAGTAGAAAACACTGGGTTTCCTGCCTCTGCCACTTTTGTGAAGATGTTCAGTAATATCAGTAATAGCTTCCTCACAAAAAAAAACACGCATTGGTGAAGTCGAATTGCGCAACTTGTGACCGCCGGGTAGGTACAGGAGAAGGAGTTTTGGATGTGTCATATCCTCGATATGCAAAGGCAGCAATCAATTTTTCATTGTTGTACCTTGTTTGGCAAGCACTGTCCACTCTCACTTCACTCAACCCACGCAGGAACTGTTCATCTGCCGAAAGTTTCCTTTTCACAGTGGACACCAACAACAGTCTGGCAACTCGTCTGCCTTTCACAACCGTTAGTTCACCTGGTTCAACTCCTCCTTTACAAATAAAACACAAGTCTGATTGACTAGATGTAGACGCCATCTCCAAAAGGTACTCGAATTTGCGCAAACACGGATTCACCAGGCTCTCTTACTCTCTTAAAACGATATCAAATAACTGTACCGATTCCTTTCTGAAGATTCACGATGTATGGTCAGCAATCACCCTTCATGCCTGTAATCAGAAAAAAAGGATATAAATATTAGTACGAACGTAAAAATTAAGGTAGTAAATTGTGTAGGGACTGTGGTGTGAGGGGGGGGGGTATACTGTTCGGAATAGTAACTAATATCAATACCAACATGGACTGAGTATGGTTGTATTTCATCAAAGAAGAAAATTAGTTTTGTGAATTGGGATTGGGAGGGAAAGGGGGCATGGTGGTGGGTGGGGGTTTCCAAAGTTCGCGGTTGTAACCAGAAATAATAATGACAACAACATTTCACAATAATTCGGGTATAACAGAAGAAATAACGTTGAATTCTGCGTTCTTCGGCATTTTTAGCGAATTTTGGTTAATTAATTTTTTTCGAAGCGCTATATCTCGGTAACCATTTAACATACAAACATGTTTGTAGTCAAGATAGTAGGAAATTAAACGTTCTACAAAAAATCTTAGACGTTTTTGCCGTAGTATGTAAGGGAAAAAAGTGATTAAGGAAAATTCGGAGAAAGGTCGAAAATTTTGCCCTGACCCCCCTCCCCTTTTTTTTTCGCACAGGGTGTAAATTAACCACCTCTGAACAACATCCCGAAGTTTCGTTAACTTCCGACCTTTTTCCACCTAACCTCACTTTTTCAAACCTGTCGACTAGACTATATGTCTCAACACTAAAAGCATAACTTCGCAAATTGCTCAAAAGGAACAATAAGAAACACGCCCAGACGTGACAAAAGCAACCAAAACTAACCACAATTTAAATAAGTACGCTACCTGACGAAATTTCTACATCAGCCAGGCTCCCTTCCTACATGAAGATTCCACAGGTCACTATTTTGGCTTTGCCACAGCCACAGGTGTATGCTGCTTTCTTTCTGTCTGTCTCGTATTTGGTTTTTCGCTTGTACTGACATAATTTTCCGATAAGCCTTCTTCACTACCTAACCAGTCACCTCTACTTTATTAATAATTTCCGTCACTTCAAACACTATGGTCCCAGATCTGCATGCTAAAGGTGTCGAAGCCGGACTGTTTGACTTAGATTCCAATGCTGGTTGCTCAATCGTGTCGATATCCGGCAGATCTTCCAGATATTCTGCATTAAATGTGCCACCGTTCCCATGGAGTCTTCGCAACTTAATACACGCTTTCTGTTTTTTAGGCTTACCCAGTTTAAGGTGCTTTCTAAGCACTCTCTTTTGTCCTGTTCTTTTGCCGTCAAGTCCTGCCCAACGAACACGTTTGGCCTCTTTAACTTATATGTTCTGAATATAAAGGTCTTCTTTACAATGTTTGACAAAAGCTCCACTACAATCAGTTTCTGTATACCTTTGCAAATCATGTAGATATTATTTGTCTTTTTTTTTTCAAGACGTATTGACGAGTCATTTACAAATTTCAGAGTTGTTTCAGCAAGATTCTCGTTGTCATCGACGCGAAAACCAAAGATTACTACATTATTTTTCTTAATCTTTTTTTCTAGAAAGTGCCGTTTTTCTTCAATTTTTGTACACCTAATCTGTTCAATTTCTTCCTTTAACTTATTCAGTGATAACAACAAATCAGTATTATTGTTCTGAATTTCTTCTTCAATTTTTATTGTGTGCGACTCGACAAACTTCTTTATTCTTTATTTCAAATCAGTATTTTTGCCAACATTTTATTCCCAATCTTATCTACACAACCTTTCAAGATAAGGACAGTAAATTTAATACAAAATTGTGGTGTAAATGGCTGTTTTCAACGTAGTCACTCTCTAACTGCAAAACCAGATCACTTACTGTCAAGGCGTCTCGTCTGGAGGATGAGACCTCCCAAATTTACATATTTCTTAGTAGCCTTCTTTGTTATTTTACCATCTGTACAATGCAATTTTAAAGGCGATTAGGAATAACCCAACAAGGGTCATTTCTTGTTTACAATTGACCATAGGTCTGCTAACTTCAGGTAGATAGCGTAGGAAAATTCGATATTTATTCATGGCAGTTCTTCTGTAGACTCGAAACAAGCAATTCGCTTGTGCTAGCATAATCACTACTCATTTCGCAGAGTTCTCATGGACTCTAAAGCATACCATAATATAAGTAATTTTGTATAAGTTTACAGTTTGTTAATAAACGTTAAGTGTTACTAAAATCAGCGCTTAATTTAACAAAATATAATCGGGTCCTTCGAGCTAATCAAGAAACAAAAACAAATAAAATGTCGTACATCAGTACAAAACGCAATTAAACACTAACTAAGCATAAAAAATTAATCTGGATAATTTTCGCAATACCAAATTGTTGAGATAAAACATTTGTCTCAATTCAAACCGGACTTATTGCTTATTACTGCAGACTATTATCTTAAACGCAACCAAACACCTCCAATGCTGTACTAAAGCGGATATATGTTTATCACACCGATAACTCAAAAGTAATGGGCCGATTTAAATCAAATTTGGTGAGTACTTTTCTTTGTCAAGTGGCTTGTATAAGTTCGTTAGCCATGAAAATCGGCCCAATTTTTACTGCAAAATGTGCGTCCAGACTTTTTCTTACTTTCTATTGCGCACTATGTGCAAGCAACGCAACATTTATATAATTCAGTTTTTCTGCCCCAAAATAAATAAATTAAGACTTCCAAAATTGGCTTTATTATAACAAGTATTTACAGCCGCCTACAATTTTTATAAAAGGTTTGAAAATCATGTCAGACGATACGAACCTGCTACAATTTTAGTCATGATATCAAATCTTCTGATTATATGCCAGTAAAATGAGCTTTTAGATGAGACAGTTTTATTATACGTTAAACGACAACTATTGTTGTTATTTTTTTATCACAAAGCAAAGTTTTATTTTAAGAGTTCGTACACACATAATGAGGTCAATATTAGATTTTATTTATACTCGGTTCAGTATAGGATAAAAGTGATATCTAAAAGGTCATTAATAAAAAGATCAGTGTGTCTGAGGATCCCACCTTAAAGAGAATTGATGTTTACACAGAAGTCCCTCAAGCTGGACCCATGTTGATAAAGATCCTTTACCCAATTAAATATAACTGAGCCTACACGTCTGGAGGATTTCGGACCTTGCACAAAACACCTACACACACCAAACATACACACACCATCACACTATCACATACACACACACACAAATACAAACACACCCAACCTTACAGTTCAATACAGGATGTTCAACTGGTAATCGTATTTTTTAAGCGGGTTTTAATTCTAGCATATTATGTAATAAGGTCAATATAATAATTTTATACTTTTGCAATTGATCTTATTTGTTTTTAGTCACAATCTTATACAATTACTATCTCGTTTATTTATCAAATAATGTTTGTCACTTGGAAGCGATAAGAAGCTAATAAGAACGTGTATTTAAAATGTTTCCAGCACACATGTGTCAATTATTTGTGTTAAATTGGAGTTAAATAATCTTAGCGTAGCGGAGAGCGTAAGATTACTTCGATCACTGGGCCAGAAGTGAGCTGTACATAGAATTAATTATGGGATCATAATCCAGGCGGGATAGGCCAATGCGTAATACAATAAAAAAGTGTGGATGTAGCAAGTGCGTAATGGTAGTGAATTTTCATACAAATTATCTAGCACCAAACATTTTTTTAAATCTTAAATGCTTATAATTTTTGTTTGTTATGTAAAGATTTCAATTTTGGCAAGTAGCTAACCTCATATAACGTAAACATACGTATCAAATTTGGTTACCATACCTTTGTTATCTTCGGAGATATTTTTTTTAAGGAAACCTAATTTTTTTCCGGAAAACCTTGTCCGATTTTCCTGGCTAACGAACTTGTCCAAGCCACTTAAAAGTAAGGCACTTGCCAAATTTATCGGTGTGACACGATTGAAAGAAAGCCTACATACATTTTCTCAAAATCTAAAAGTCGGGATCTCCCAAATTTTCTTTTCTCCTCCAAAAATTCGCCAAAAGATGATTAATACTTAAACTCTTCCACAAAGTTACCAATAAGTCTAAGGCACTTCTAAGCTGAAGCTCTAGAATATACAGTTTGTTAATTGAACGAGAGTTGTCAAGTAATTTAAAAAGTAGTTCACTTTCTTTCAGGTAATTGAATTACTGTAATTTAATTAGTCTCCTGTGAGTCCGGGAACTAACTAAAAGAATAAGGTAACTCCCGCCTGTCGTAGGAGGCGACTAATCGGAGTCAAGCAGGTGGTAGTGGAGTTTTCCTTTACGTGATAGTAAAGGATTTTTTCACGCCCGAGGAGGTAGTACCCCTTACATCAAGGGGCCGTTGAAGTCCCAACGGACGTTTCCGATTCTGGTGTATGAGTCGGTTTCACTTATAAACACAAATGATGATGGCACCTCCATGTACAAAAGATTCCGGAGATAAAATACCCCTCCATTCGGAACTTCTGGAAAGGGGTGTACAGGGGGCACTGGTATCAAGATTTAACATATCCTTCTCGAATATATGTGGCCTAAATTCTAACCTGAACTGCGTCCACCATTTTCTCCAGATTAATAGGCCCCAACCCCTCTTCCTCACCGAAACTCAAATCAGTGAAAAAACAGCCATTAATCACCTTAATTTCCCGGGGTATGAGCTCCTCACTTCTTTTAGATTGCATTGAGGCGTGCGCGCATACGTCCGTAGCAATCTACCCTGCACCAGACACCCCAACTTAGAAGTTGGAAGAAAAGACATACTTTGGATGAAACTCTCTAATGGCTGCAACTAAATTCATCTGTTGCATTTACCGGTCCCTTTCTGACAACAACTTTGTCCAGCTCTTCGACTACCTTTCTGAAAAAACCGATCATCTGATTTCTGAACATCCTTCCCCCCTAGGCCACTATTCTTGGTGACTTCAATGTCCATAATAAGGAATGCCTAGGATCTTCAAAAACCGATCCACAAGGGATTGCAGCGGAGGCCTTTGCAGTCAGCAATTCTTCAGCCAATATCGTTCAGCAACCGACTTACTTTTCTTGCATCCCAACCCAGCTCAAATCCTTTGGACATCCTTCTTACTACAAAACCTTAATGCTATAAGATATCAGTCACCGCCCCTCTTGGTCGCTCAGACCACAGCATGGTCACAGCTTCCTGCGCAATGCAAGGCGAGGTCCTCACACCTACGTATCGTTTGACAGTACAACTCCGCGAACTGGGACGAAATGCGGGATCACTTTTCCTCATTTCCATGGGCGTCTGTCTGCTTCTCTCATCCTGACCCATATGATATCTCAGAAAACATCACCAAGATTATCCAAGCTGGCATGGAATTATTTATTCCACGTACACAGAAAACCTCTTCAGCCACTCAAAAGGCCTGGTTCTCTAAATCCTGTGACAAGGCCAGACTTGCAAAGGTCAAAGCTCAGAAAACGCTTCTACACAATCCCTGCAAAAAAAAAACCGTCAAGCATTTAACTCAAATCTCAATTGGCACCAACATCTCATTTGGCATCAACATGTAACATTAATTGCAGAAGCGCCTGCTAAGAAATTAGATTTCCTCTTCCGTGCTCGCAAATACTTTTCACCAGCTTACCTCTATACCTTAGATACTTCACAAATAAGGCCAAGCCTCGAATACTTTTACACTCGCTATTCTGGACTCCATTCAGAAGAGAGCTATACGTCTCATTGGTGATCCCCCTACCCTCACCCAAAGGCTACCATCCCTTGCCCACCGACGTGTCGTTGGTGACCTCTCTCTCTATATTTTATAGATATCTGCACGGGCACTGCTCAGAAGAGCTTTCTTCCATAGTTCCTCCACATGCTGACTCCAACAAATCTACCAGGCGGACAGAGCGAATGCACCCTTTTACTGTCCACGTCACCAGACACAGAATATTGTTATGCCCGCTCTTTTGTGCCGAGGACTTCGAAGTTATGGAATTTCTTGCTGGCACATATTTTTCTTCTCCTCCTTCTCCTCCAAACCTTCAAGTCCATAATTAGCAAGTTGCCTCTTTCCTCCTTGTCGACACACACGGTACGATAGTATTTAGGCTGTAAGCCCTCGTGGTGTGTTGCTGAAATTAAAAAAAGTCCTCTTTCATTTTGTCAGAAAGGCTACGAAACACCCTGTATATTCATGAATTTGACCTAATCTAATGCACTTTTCTTTGGCACAAGATATCGTTTTAACAAAAATTAGAACATTTGAGGCAGATATAAATTATACCGAGAACTAACTGCACTCTGTGTTCTTTCAAATCTGTGATCCCCGAGCGACCATGATGTAGTGTATAGAGTCACGTAATTGTAAAGAGCAATCAACAACAGGTCCAGATGTTACCCGGTGAAAAACTGCCCGATAATATGGCTGCACATTGCCATGGCAATTTGCCAGTGTACCAAACACGCATCTCTCCAATATTTGTGGCTTTAAGATCTATTTTATATTAGATAACGTAGCAGATGCATAAACTTCATTTTCTGTCTGCTCTAGTGACACCATGCTCCACTGTTGCTGGTTGATGCTTGTGGAAAAATGCAAGATTTGTTGCTGGGGAGTCGAAACTGTTCGAGTAGCTTGAATTTGGTGAATTAAGTGCAGAAACTCTTAAAATAGTACATATCTAATAAAAGCTTGGGACGCAGCAAGTGCGTTATAGTAGCGAATTTTCATTAAATGATTCAAATTTGTATTACTCAATTTTCGATAAGCCTCGAAAGTTGAGTTTTCATGGGGTAAGGTATTTACGAGGGCAACAGACCAAAAAATTTGATCAAATTAACGTGGTAACTTTTTTGAGATATAAATCTTTTTTCGGAAAAATTTATTTGTTTTTAGAAAAACTTGGCCGATAGGGCTGGCGTACCCTGCATGCTTCTATGGGGATGAAATATAACAATCAGGCCAAAGTATCCATATAAACAAGGTAGGGTCGTGTTACACATTATTGTTCAAAAAAATTTTTCTGAAAATAAATATAATTGTCCAACCGATCCGATTTTCTAGACAACGAACCAATTCAAGCGATTTACACAAAACCCACACTAGCTAAGATATAGTTATTCATAAAAAGCTTTTTGACAAGAATTTTACAAAAATTTACATAAAAATTTGCAAACAGCCCTTTTCACGAAATTTAACCATTTTCTTACGAAAATCGGCTTAAATGTTCACAAAATTTATATAAGTTTCTTTTTACGAAAATTATCATTTGGCAAAAATATATTAACAATTTGCTAACTAATTTAAAAAAATTCGAAAACAGATTTTCTATGTGAATTTGCAAACACCTATTTTGTTACAATAATCACTAACATTTCACAATAATTCGACAAAAGATGATTTCTGCGAAAACTGACATATATTTTACAGGAAAATTTGCTAATAAAATGCATAAAACTTAAATCACCTAATCTGTAATTAAATTTGAAATAACATACGGGCTGCCCGATTTGAAAAACGCACGCACGCAAGCTATTAATACAATAAAGACTCTTGCCGAGTAACTTTTTGAGTTATCGTGTGGATATATATATATATATATATATATATATATATATATATATATATATATATATATATATATATATATATATATTTATTTATTTCTGACATGCATTTCACAAGGTACCACAAATAAGCTTGGGGTTGTGGCTGCATTATATGTACAATTTTAAAGCATGGTATGTAAAATTTTTGCAAAGTCTCACCATCCATACCTTTCTATAAGCGAATTTTTTTAAATAACATACTCTTAATTTTTAAATTAAAAATCGCTAATAAGAGCAAAACAGAAATGTCACTACTTAAAAAAAAATAGGTGATAGTACACGATGGTCCCAAATGGTCACCCATTCAACAGAAGACCGCGCCCGAAGTTATTTAACTTCGGAGATCGAACGACAGTTGATTTTTTCAACGGGGTAACGCCACTCGCTTGACATGTTAATTTATCCCAGGTTTATATACTCATCATTTATTTGTAAGTTTCGATTTTAAATAAAGATTTTAATTATTTTCAAATTTTGCTATATTTACATAATTTTTAACAGTCCTGATTACATACGTACTGTTTTTATGTCAAAGAATTAATTTAATAGCATAACTTATTTTATTGGTTAGGGTCTTGGACAACTAATATGGTCTAACAAGTTTGTTGTTTTTGGCAATGATGTAGCTAGTTCACAAGCTTTTCATATAAAATAATATTATTAATCGAAAAACAATCTATTCTCTCATTAACCTAAGATAAAAATAATCAAATGGCAAATTTTTAATTTCATGTGGTCTGTCATTTTCCATAACTGCGGCCGAGATTTCACGATTGTTGGTTCGGAGATCAGGTAGTATGTTTATGTCTGGTATATATTTAGTTTGTTTACCGTTGATGTATAGTGTATACATGTTGTATGAATCAATCTACACGTAGAAGGTAATTACTATGTCTGTCAGTCATTGAACTTTAACCACTAAGTCGTCTCAACTCATGTCTTTGACATTTTATTTTTTATTTGGAAAAAACTCTAAATATTGTGCACCAGATTACTTAAAATTCACAACATAGGTTTATTTGCACCATTTCTAGCCACGTGTAAAATCTCATGCCAGTTAATCTGATACTCTCTTATTTCTAGCTGGTTTGACTCCAAAATTTTAAGGGAGGTTTTTACTCATATGGCGGCAATAAGGAGACGACATTCCACACCGTTTTAACGCTCGGGCCACACCTGGGGAAACCACTGAGCTAACACATTGAAAAATATGTATAATCCTACAAACTCCCAAGTTATTTTAACTGGGAGGTGGGAGTCACAACGGTACACAATGTTTTTGAATCACTAAAGTCTATTACCAAAACAGTTACACATGGGAGGAAAGTATAATCTTATTGCAAACCTCGGTTATTTGTTGCGTGCCTAGACAAATATATATATATATATATATATATATATATATATATATATATATATATATATATATATATATATATATATATATATATATATATATATATATATATAGGGGTGCGATAACACTGTCAATTCTGTGCAAGTGAAACTTGGTATTAGGGACACCTGTATATTGAAACACGGAAGAAGAAAAATAGAATTAGTTCGGGATTTTCTTGGGGGACAGCTATATGTGATTTACCACAAATAAATCAGATAACATAATTATCAAATTCATTGATTGTTATTGTCCCTACTTGGTGAAACTGGTCCATACTACATACAGACTTGGAGACTACTTCTCTGGCTTCACTGTTGGTTTTCGTTTTCTGTAGGTGAAGGACGTAGCCAGCGCGTAAGATAACTAGAGCAAGTGGCCCTTATGAATTCTGGAAGTTCTAGAATGTTCTTCAACGTTTCTGTGACAGGTTTCGCTGCTCTTGACAGCATCCTCAGACATATTACAATTGAATTAGTACGAAATCATGACAACTACAAATAAATATCTGTTGCTATGTTATGATATGATGTTTTGATCAAAAAAATTATCAAATTGAAAATAAAATGAAACATAGATGACAGATGAGGCATACGTGATGTATGTCAATATTTACCATAAAATAGAACTAGCCTATAATAACTATGATAACAGTTATAAGAATAAAATAACTAAACAATAATAGTATAAAAGCAGTCTCTATATAACGAAATTATTGACATACATTATCAAAGATTACTTAAATTATGTGTTTCTTACTAAAAATATAATTGCGCGAAAAGTAAAGGAACGGGTCTGATGGAAAACTCGGAGAAATACTGTAGGGATACTCGGCTGAACAAATTTTCGGAACCCTATGCTGAACTGCCTTAACTCGGCCGGTGCTCCTGCTTTTATATGGTAAAAATTGGGCGTCCTTGTTTAATTCTAGAAGCTTTTATTCTCCTTTTTTAACACATAGTGAAAGTAAAAATTTTTTAATGATAATTTGTTAAATTTGTATACTTTTATTCGTGTAATCTAATTGATAACGCTCCGGTATTTAATTTATCGAACTCTTTATGATAAAAAAAAGATATTTTGTATGGATTTTTCTTTCTACTAGTGGTTCGAGATAAGTTATTTATTGAAAATATTAATTAACAGAATTGACAGAGGGGTATTACGGCAGCGAAATTTGGTTTTATTTCAATGAAACGGGAATTTAATTACAGTATTAGGAACGTCAGTCACTGATTGTATTGTTGTGTATTTGTTACGCAGTCCGTTAAGGCTTCGTTTGGCTTAGCTGACCTTCCACCTACATCTGCGGCGACTAAACAAAATTCATACCGAGTTTACCACAAGGCAAGGGCAACATTGTGTCATTTTTTCTGGTTCAAAAACTCTTTGTACGCTAGTTTCGTATATTTAAATTTAGGTTCAAGTATGGATGGAAAATTGCCGACCGAGAAAAAATAGGGATGGATGGTGAATGCAGGTCAGCTAAGACCCTCCCGACTGAAGAGGATACAGCACCGGCGCGGGTACTTCACATCGTATCCTGCAACTGCAAATGCGACGAAAAGAAATGCAAATGCAGAGGGCTCAGTTGCACATGTGCGGTTACTGCGCCGGGCATGGATGCCCAAATCGCATGGAAGTGGCGGACTCAGACATCGATGACGGCGTCAAAGCTTAAGCTGCCGTGCTGCCATAAAAAGGGTACATTTTACGTAATATTTACTATGGCCAAAAAGGAAAATATTTTACACAAAAATGTATTTTCTTAAAAAAGTTGACAAATAAAAATAAATTTTCATAGAAATGTTTTTAATAGCAAATATCTATGTGTGTTTTTTTTTAAGAAAGCAGACATCAAATTTGGTCACCGTATAACCAATATAGTAGACACAAGCTTTCATATTTGACCAAAATAACTTAATTGTGAAATGTACAAAAATTTCTGAAAGTAAACTTAATGTGTTCCCGAAAATATGGTCTCTTAGTCAACCTTATAGGTTAAAAGAAAATGGAGCTATTCAAAATTGAAGCATTTAAAGAAAATAAACGCAAGAATGTTTTAATAGCAAATAGAGGGGTTCTTTTTAAAGAAAGCAGGCATCAAATTTGGTTACCAGTATAACTTAAATAATAAAAATAATGTGCCATGTTTCATCAAAATAACTTTATCGTTTGAAAATGTACAAAAATTTTCGAAAGTAAACTTAAAGTGTCCCCGCAAAAACTCGTTTCTTGGTCAACCTTATAGGTTAATAGCAAATTAAGCTATTCAAATATGAATCATTTAATCAAAATTCGCCACCATAATGCACTTGCTGCGTCAGAATTTCTTTTCTTACAAACATGCATTATATTTCGATGAAAAATGCAAAAATGCAATAACATAAGGCATGTTCGGCTAAAAAAAAAAGAAAATTTGTATCATCAACAGGCTGGGCCAGCCTGTAATTGTAGAAATAATTTTTTAAGATGTAGCTCAAGACACCCTATAATTAATGTATACAATTTTTTTCAGATCTTGTATAATAACGGATATATTGAGCTTTATTGATTTTTTACGGAAATTGGACAGAAAATTTTATACCATTAAACGATAAACTCTATAGCTAAGGCTACTGCCAAGCATCAGAGAAAGGGTCTATTTGAAATGTATTTTCTGGAAATATTTTTGTGAAATGAAGCACAATTACGGTTGAAGCTAAAACTCAAGGGTTTGTAAAACATTTTTCTTGAGACATTTTCTTTCCATAGCCCGTGCTAGCTTCAAGTTCTTTGCCTAAATGTTGCCAATTTTGACGTTTTAAATTGCGACTTTGACGTTTTGAGGAAAACCCCAATTTATTTTTCTTTAAGTGCCTATAACTTTTTTATCTCTTGACCTACAGAGCTATATTTTGGCATGCAATTTACCCATAATTACATAAACCCGTCTACCGTTGCCCTTACTTTGTTATTTCCGGAGATATAATTTTTTTTCGAAAGAAAATACAAAATTTTCCTGGAAAACCTGGGCCGATTTTCCTGGATAACGAACTTATTCAAGCCACTTGCAAAATGAAGGTATTCGCCAAATTTAATCAAAATCGGCCTATTATTTTTTGAGTTATCGGTGTGATACATATATATATATATATATATATATATATATATATATATATATATATATATATATATATATATATATATATATATATATATATATATATATATATATATATATATATATATATATATATATATATAAACATATAAAACCCGAAACTGACCCTGGATATGTGTTCTATGGGGCCTAATTAGCGTTCATTTGAAGAAATTCTTTCAAAATTCAAAAGTCGAGATCTCCTCATTAGTGATTTTTTTTTAATTCACTAAAAAGTGTGCAATATTTCATATTTTTAGTGACTTAAAAGAAAAAGAATTGTAAACCACGCAATTTGACGCTAAGACAAGCAAAATTAGACGCTTGGTTCAGCCGCAATGCTCCAATCTCAATCCAAAATGGCAGCGGTTTTTTCAAGAGGGAGAATTTTTGCCAGGTGGGGTTGTTTGTGGCATTCAGGATCTCAATTAGGACATCATCCTCTAGTGATTTTCAGCTTTTTAATCCAAATATCCCGGTCATTGTCTTATTTGACTGGATTAATATATCTATAAACTAAGTGAGATGTAGGACACGAAACACGTGCTGCCATCTAGTTGCGGAACCAAGTAGTATGTTGTCACGGCAGCTCCAAATAACACAGAATGTTAAGAAATAGAGACTGTATACAACCAACTGGTAATTTAATAATGTAATAATAATAATAATAATAATACCTTTATTATCCATTTTGACAGCATACAAGCTACATTGGATTTGTCAGCCTTTTACAATAATTAATTTTTCACTACATTAAAATATTCATTTAACGTATAAAAACACTGGTCTGATAGAAAAGAAGAAACTTGACTTTTAAACACCTTAATATTTTGGATATTTTTTTAATTATTAGGAAGATGATTAAATATTTTTAATCCAATACAGTTTGGAGAGTCTTTTATCATCTTAGTTCTAGCATACGGAACATAAAAGTTACAAGCCTGTCTGGTACTAAAGGTATGAACATCACTGTTTAGTCTAAATTTATCACTATTTGTAAAAACATATATACACAACTCTAAAATATATAAACATACCACAGTTAAAATTTTATGATCAGAAAAGTAGACCCGGCATGACGTCATCCTTCCTATGTTGAAAATAGAGCGTATTATTCTTTTTTGAGCGATAAAGACATCATGCAGCAAGGTAGAATTACCCCACAGACATATACCGTACCTCAGTCTAGAATCAATATAACTGTAGTATAAAGATATTAGTTGCTTTTCAGTCAAAACATTTCTTATATTTATAAATAAAAAATTAAGAGATGCAAGCCTTGAAACCAATGTCGTACAGTGCAACTTCCAGTTGAGATGTTCATCAACGTGTACTCCAAGGAACTTGTAGTTATTGACACACGTTAGGTAAGTATTGTCAACACCCACACTAAGTATATCAACTTCCCTCTGACGCGGATGAAATCTCACCATCTGTGTCTTCGAAGAATTAAAATATATCAGACACCGAGAGAACCAACTCCTTAAGTTATTAAAAATGTGATTACATTTATTATTCAAAGCATCCTCTGTCTTTTCAGAAACGATTAGAGACGTATCATCCGCATACAGAGTAAAATGCGCATCAGGGGATACTTTATCAAGCTCATTGATGTAAAGGGTAAAAAGAATAGGGCCCAGTACTGAGCCTTGAGGCACACCAGTAGGAACAACAACACGCTCAGAACATACCCTACTTAGTCGTTCTGATGTCTTGAACTTTATCTCAGTATACTGTTCTCTGTTTGTCAGGTAAGAGTCAATCCAGCCAAGCGCATTACCTCTCAAACCATAACAATAAAGCCTGTCACACAGTATCCTATGGTCAACACAATCAAAGGCCCTGCTCAGATCACAAAAAATCCCAACAGGGCACTCACCAGCCTCCAAACAAGTGACTAAGCCCTGATAGAAGCCAATGAGAGCCGTTGCAGTGGAGTGGCCTTCTCTAAAGCCATGCTGACAGGCAGACAATATACCACATGACCGCAAAAATTGTTCCAAGCGATTTAGATAGCTATATTCAAATACCTTTGAAAAAGTCATAGATAATGTAATCAGCCGATAGTTGTTCAAATTAGTTGGATCATTCTTTTTTATTAAAGGAAAGCCCTTACCAACCTTTAGGTCACTAGGAAAGATACCCGACTCAAATGAAAGATTTACCAAGCAGGTAAGAGGCTTTATAATATGTCTTAAAACTTTCTTAACTAAAAAAGGTGGAATTTCGTCTCGACCGCACGACTTGTTTTTTATTTTTTTTATTAACAAAATATACAACTCGTCTTCACTAAAAGGCAGTAAATACATTGTTTTGTTATTAGGTTTTGTCGAAACGTTTAAAGGAGGTAAGTCCTTAGGAATGTTCTTGATAATATTTATAGGTGCTTCTACAGAGAACGAATTGAATAAGTTCGCGATTTCCCGTGGATCGGTAACTAGCCTCTCTTCGTGTCGTATTACAATATTGTTATGTTCATTGACCTGCTTGCCATTTAGTTCCGAAATCAGATGCCATGCGGCTTTAGTCGGATTGTCAGAAGCCAGAATCCTATGTTGGCAGAAATTCCTTTTAGTACATCTTACAAGTTTTTTATGAGCAGCCCTTGCAACCCTGTAAGAATTATCCGCCTGGGGAGAAACACTTCTCAATAAAAATAAGTCTTTAAGTCTTGAACTAGAGGCTTTGACCTCAGAAGTAACCCACTCACGGCCCTTTGATTGTTTCCTATATATCTTACGGAGAGGAAAATATAAATGAAAGTAATAAAGAAACAATTCATGAAAATTCTTATACCCCTCATCAATGTTGCTGGCAGCAAAAACATTTTCCCAATTTTCACCAATAAGGGCACTCTCAAAGTGAAAAATAGATTCCTCATCAAAAACTCGCGTCAAAGAAACAGCGCTATGATTCGACTCAACTGAAGCTGTGTCAAGCTCCAACAACACTGTCATGTGGTCAGAAATATTATTGCCAGTCGCAAGGCAGGCACCCTTGCTAGAAAAATTAAGAAAAGCATTGTCGATGGTACTAAGAGTATTATCCGTTACTCTGGTAGGCCACCCAACTACATGAGTCATATTAAAACATTTTAGCATGTTAGACAACATATCAAACCCTTTACTTACAATTCCATAGCAATCTAAGTTGAAATCACCAGTAAGAACAAAACGTACACCGGGTCTGACTAAATAGTTCAGCATATCAAAAAGCTGGTTAATAAAAACACTAACATTACTTGAAGGGGAGCGATAACAATTTAAAATACAAGTTTTAACGTCGTTATAATAACAACATATACCACAGACTTCAAATTCTTTCTCAATGCAAAATTGTTCTACATTAATTTTTTTAATGGACAGGTTATTCTTAAAATAAATCGCTACCCCTCATCCCTTACTGACACTTCTACAAAAGAAACTACCCAGGCTGTAACCATCGATTTTTAAATAATCGATCGAATCGTTGGTTTGGCAAGTTTCTGTGAAACACATAAAATTTACATTTTTAAAATGTACTAAGTCAATTAATAGTTCATTAATTTTGTCTATATTTAAACTCTGCGTATTTAAAATCACAATGTTTGGGTCAAATATCACAGATTCGTTGTCGGTCGAAGGCGCGGGAAGAAAAACCTATTTATACATGCACCAGCTGGCCAAACAGTAGGGTCCAGGGCCTTTCTGAAATTATGTTCATAAACACAAACCTTAAAAGAAGCATACTGGCCTTTATGTTTCGCTTCAAGTCTCTCACACGTCACTTCAGGAAACTCCTCCTTAAGATGCTGTTGGACTTGTTGAACGGAAGTATTTGGTTCCAACCGAAACACATGGAGAGCCACAAATTTGGGTACAGCCTTCAAATCACTACCACTCTGTTTACTACCAACAATAGGTAAATGTCTTCTCCGTGGCTTTTTGTGGACAGTTTTCCATTCATTACTTGCACCACACTCACCAGGAGAATCATCCCTAACTATGTCTATATATTCATCACACTTAGCAGCTGTTTGCGCTTCTAATAATGCAGTGGATAATTGCTTCCTAGTAATATTATTCTTTACTTTAGCTGTGCCACCGTCTTGAACATCACTATGTTTACTTTTGTTATCACTAACCTTATCAGATGATTTTGACGCATTGTCGGCTGAGCCAGAACGAAGCTTCCTATCAACAGTAGGTTTCTCGATTCCTCTGCTTATTGATTGGCTATCGATTGATTGACCTGACCTAGAAACCACCGACACCTTACGATTTTCTACATTACCACTGAGAGCGGCTTTGAGACCAAGAGATGGCGTACTTTCAACCTTTTCAACGGTATTTTGTTTAATAATACTGTTTAATAATTTAACTTGTTGTTTTAGAGATGTAATAAGTTCCTGCATGTAACCAATAGTTACGTTTTTACCTCTAATGATGTCTTTCAGATACATTACTTCTGAATTAGATTGCAATGTTTCATCCTGATTACTTGTGAACGATGCCTCGTCGTCTTCTCCACCACTATGAAGCTCTATACTCACATTATCACAACAATGTACAAAGTTGTCGTCAATTACTGTTAAATTTTTTAAGTACTTTACGCATCCTGGATGAAATATGCATCCACACTTTACACATTTAGGCCCGGTTGTAGGGATATTATGGCACTTTTTACACCTTTTTGTAGGAGCATCACGAGAAACGTCCACACTACTAGCCGCCATCTTTACACTGTGTCAGCCCTGGCCGATGTCTTCCCCCATTTAGGGACAAAGTATGTGAGGCTAGATGCATTCTCACCACACTTAGAACCGTAGACCGGTTTCGCTCTAATTAGAGCTCGTCAGTACGGCATATTAATTGCAGCGAAAATACACCTATAAAGTAATACGCCAGCCTCCCAAAACTAAGTGAGGTGTAAGACCCGAAACACGTACCGCCATCTAGTTGCGGAACCAAGTAGTATGTTGTCACGGCAGCTCCAAATAACACAGAGTGTTAAACAATAGAGACTTTATGCAACGAAATAACAATTTAGTAAAGTGTCAGTCCTGCCGCATGTCTTCTCCAATATAGGGACAAAGTATGTGAGGCTACATGCATTCTCACCACAATTAGAACCGCAACGAGATGGCGGCACGTGTTTCGTGTCTCACCACTCACTTTGTGTTGGAAGGCTGGCTACCATAGCCATATCACTTTATAGGTGTATTTTCGCTACAATTAGTATGTCGTACTGACGAGCTCTAATTAGAGCGAAACCGGTCTATGGTTTTAATTGTGGTGAGAATGCATCTAGTCTTAAAATATCTATATTGTTTATTGTGCCACTTATTGCAGCATATCACCTTGGTGGGGTTTGTTGCAAAATATTAAAGTCGCTATTTCCGCAGTAATGATTTTTTCTAGGAAAATTCGCTAAAGCTGCAAGAAATATATGCCTCATTTCATGAATAAACGAAGTAAATTAAATGGCCAAGAATGTGCGAGGAAGAAATTAATTTGCCTGTCAAACAAAATGTTCACACACAAAGAACCAAAGTGCAGAAATGTACATAATAGGGTAAGAAAATGCATGAAATTAACAATGCCATGGATGCCAGACAGTTTATTTCTAGCTAATGAGAATTTTCTACAGACGAATATGATATCTTATAAGAGCTTTCACAGATGCAACCGCTATATTTTTCCTAAGGCAGTTATTCAAAAGAACCAGAGCGTATAATAATAGTGCAAAGGAGCAAGAATGTCTCTGCTCTGAATAGAAAGTAACTAATAATTAGGTTTTGCACTAATTAGGGCTATTTGTTTTGCTTATAGCGGAGTTTTTCATAAGGAAAAAATGACAAAAAGTCACAAAGAAATTCTGGTGTCATAAAAAAACAAACTGAATACCTTATTGTAGTCACTTGGATAAAAAAATATGGCATTGTATTTCAAAATGTAATTGGACCAGCCTTAACGTATTACATTACGTTTTACTGGATATATATGGAAAATAAATGTAATAATAATTATATATATATATATATATATATATATATATATATATATATATATATATATATATATATATATATATATATATACAATCCCAATAGTGTGTAATTTCTCTATATATCCCTTGTAGTCTATTAATATTTCAAATTTAAGGCAGGGACACTCAAAGCTCAGCCCAGAGCATACGTTTGAAGTAACATATAAATCGGAGCTAAAAAAAAAGAAAGTCGTAATATTTTCACAGATATCAAAAATAGCTATAGAAAATGCTACACAAAGTCACACTTATTTTTTTAATTTCTATTCAAAAATGCGATAAAAAGCATAGCATTCTATTTAAAATAACAAAGTTGATAGCTACTTCCGGTGCAACCGGAAGCTCCACAATGCTGAATATATATATATATATATATATATATATATATATATATATATATATATATATATATATATATTTCTCGATGTAGCTTATATAATCACAAAAAAAATAAAGTTTTTGCTGATAGCTCTAAGGGTAAGGGATATATAGAGGAATTACACACTATTCGGACAGCCTGTATATATATATATATATATATATATATATATATATATATATATATATATATATATATATATATATATATATATATATATAGCTATATATCTTTTCGTAATGTCGGCGGAAGGAATAGTCACCAAAAATTTCATGGGAAATCTAAAGGAACTCGGACTACCAAATAACATCTTCAACGTGGGGCAGAGAGCGGTTCTGCTGCAAACATGTCACATAGTGTGAAAATTCCTCAGTTATGTGGGGACCTCAAACCTTAAACACGTCTGCTGTGTTGGGGCACCAGAAGTCAGTCTGTAGCGATAGTATCGTCACAATGGAATATGATGAATTTTATCCCCATCCACCGAGACGAGCCCCTGCTTCGAGCGCAGGGGGTCGGTCAAAAGGTTTCCAGTAGTAATATTGAAAAAGTGTGACCTTATATCAATAATAATAATGTGAAAGGCTAGATGTATTCTCACCACAATTAGAACAGCAGACCCGTTTATCTCTAATTCGAGCTCGCTGGCTACCATAGCCGTATTAATTTATAGGTGTGTTCTCGCTGTAATTAGTATATCGTACTGACGAGCTCTAATTAGAGCGAAACCGGTATGCAGTTTTAATTATGGTGAGAATACATTTAGCCTTACACACATTTTCCCTATATTGGGGGAGAAATGGGTCAGGGCTGACAATTTACAAAATTGTTAGTTGGTTTTACAGAGTCTCTATTTTATAACATTTTGTGCTATTTGGAGTTGTCATGACAACATACTACCTTCTGCCGCACCGAGATGGAGGCCCTGTCCTACTTATCACAATGTTCTAATAATAATAATAATAATTATTATTATTGTTGTTGCTAATTATAATATGCAACACTTTGTCACATCTCATTTTTTTAAGACACAGTTATTGGGCCCTGGACCAATAAAAAGCATACATGCTTTTAAAATCTATGTGTTAGTATTAGTACAAGGCTTTCATTAATTCCCGAACCCCACATGACCGCTTAAGTTAGGCAACACGGCATACACGGTTGTACAACCTAAATTAATGAAATCCCTAAGATACCAGTGTTGCGTCATATTTCCTTTGGGGTTTTATAAAAAATATAAAAATTATAATAAGTTGAAACAGTAAATGTCTTAAATGTATTTATTATTTAGTATTTTTAACAGAAAGTCTGTTCTCGTATGGCTTACTGTTATTGAATGTTAAAAAAATAAATTAAAAACATAATAAAATATTACTTCTATTTTGTATAGATATCTAAATTTTGTAATGTACGTAAAAAATTGAGGTTTGATTATTTAAACTTCTAATTTACGGTTTTAGGAATGTGTATTGTGCAACATGTAACAAATATGTACCTGTTTGGGCAGATAACCGACGAACAGATTTGGTAGGGCTTCGTTCCATGCGATGTCGAATATCGTCAACAACATAACCTTAAAATACGTACACTTTTAACTTACGTAAAAACGCAATGAAAATGGTAAGTTTTGATAAAAACTGTTTATTTTTATTGTCCAACAGATAGACAATTATTTGAAGAAAGTAAATACTGGTCGAACTTGGAAAATGCACAATATACATACAAAATAACCGTCAAAAGGGAATTGAGCGCCAATGGACTGAACTGTCAATTGTCAATTGATTTAGTAATTAGTAACTTTAGGGTCCCTAGTCTAGTGGGTTTTTTTGGTTACTTTTTGACTGCTGCCAACACATAAAATCATATTCCACTAAGAGAGAGACAGAATACAGTCACGTGGGGTTCGGGAATTAATGAAAGCCCTGTATATAAAAGCACATAGATCGCTAGCGTATAAGGATATGCTACCGCACTGTACATCACTTTGTCTCACAGATTGCCGAAACTGTCTGCGTAATCTTTTCTCTTCAATCAGGATTATTTCTGGGTGATTTTCTATTTAAGTATAGCCTCCCTCCATATTTCTTGTTTTTTTTTTGTGTGTTAGCTTAATAATAACTGGGACACTATCATCTCCAGTACATGACCTAAAATTAAATAATTACATTATTACAAGAAAATGTTATATCTTGAATAAGGACTTAGATCGAACTTTATCTGTTGCTTTTTCTCTTGTTCAGGATGGCTCTGTTTTGTCTCTTCACGGATTATTAATTGTTTTTTATCTTTTCGAAATTCTGTCTTTGCCGTATGTTAAAAATACATTAGTATTTCTCAAGCAAGAAAATAAATATTTTTCTATAAAAGCCCCGAACCACCCAATATGAATGAAAAAAATTCATAAATTATACATTCCAGCTCATCCAGTAGATACTTAAAGAACCTCGGTGGTTCAGGGGTAAGAACGTGTGAACCGAAGGGTATTGGGTTCGATCCCAGGGTACTTCTTTCTCTTTTTCAGTAGAGCCTCGGTGGTTCAAAAGTAAGAACGTGTGCCTTTGAACCGAAGAGTACTGGGTTCGATCCCAGGGTTCTCCTTTCACTTTTTCAGTACAAACTGTAGCATTAACATCAACCGAGGTTCTGGCATTGTATTTGAGCAAGTTGAATGTGTGCACGTTCCGCCCTTCGGAGGGGGCGTAAAGCCCTCGGTGTCGTGTCCATGCGATGTTGGTCACGCTAAAGATCCCTACCCCCCTTACAGAAAGGCAACGGTTCGGCAAAATTTCCAGGATAGTGTGGTGAAACTGCTCCCTGGCATCGGTGATTGGCCATAGTCGCGGAAATAGGCCGACGTTAAAGAAACAAAACACACACACACTTTTTCAGTACAAACTGTAAAATTAACATCAACCTAGGTTCTGGCATTGTATTTGAGCAAGTTGAATGTCTGAACGTTCCGCCTTTCGGAGGGGGCGTAAAGCCGTCGATCCCGTGTCCAAGCGATGTTGGGCACGTGAAAGATCCCTACCCTACTTACAGAAAGGCAGGGGTTCGACAAAATTTCCAGAATAGTGAGGTGAGACTGCGGTCTGGCGTCGGTGATTGGCCATAGTCGCGGAAATAGGCCGATGTTAAAGAAACAAAACACACACACAGTAGTTACTTTTTTTATAATTTGACCTTTTCAAGTGGCACTAATGTTAGCTGACACAATGGCCCATTGCATCCCATATTTCAATGAACATTTTTAATAATTTATTAACAACCCTGACGTACTTACATTAAATATTGAAAGATACCGTTTTCAAATATTATGTGTTGAACGATGTATAAAGCTCGTGACAGAAGCTTTTGCAGTAGTTTGCGGTGCCGACGCAAGGTATAGTTTCATAAAATGACGAGTTAGTTTCAGGAAAACCATGCCTTGCTATAACATGAAATCCGAATGCGTCTCGAAGAGAAAACTTAATAAAACATTTTATGTAGATTTCTTATAGTTATCTGTGTAACTTCTATCAATATTTGAATTTTCTTCTAGGTAAAATATACAGTCTTCAAAGCAGGTTTAAAAAAATATTAGTCTCTGGATGACCTACTTTGCAACTGAACGAATAAAAACTTATTTGGTATCTATCGTCTATTGTAAATAATGTTATATGTTTGGGTCCAGAAGTACAACGGAAATTGATACTTACTGATAAGGTGAAAAGAAAAATCTAGACGCAGCAAGTGCGTTATGGTAGCGAATTTATTTTCTGAGAAATGATCTGGCACCAAACTTTTTTTTATTAAATGCTTATAATTTTTTCTTCTTGTAACACGAAGATCTTAATTATAGTGTGTAGTTCACATTTTATAACGTTAACCTAACTACCAAATTTAGTTGCCATAGTTTTGTTATTTTCGGATATACAATTTTTTTCCGAAAGAAAACCCAAAATTTTCGTTTAAAACCTGGTACGATTTTCGTGGCTAACGAACTGATCCAAGCCATTTACAAAGGAAACGTACCTCCTAAATTTTATTAAAATCGGCCTAGAGTCAGAGATTAGGTCGCGCTGTTTCTAGAATTCTTGAAATGATAGTCGCTGACCAATAAGACACATCTATTAGGTCAAAAGTATTTTTTCTTCCACGCACTCTGAGTTACGTCTAAAACACAGCACTGCAACAGCTCTTTTCGATGTCACTAACGATATATTTAAATGCATAGATTCTAAGACGATCTCATACTACTGGATTTCAGCAAAACATTTGACCATCTTGACTATAAAGTTTTGCTACTCAAATTAAGGTATTTTGATTTTGGTGATAGTACATTGGCTTTTTCTAAACACTATTATATTCCTTTTAAACACCAACGTGTAGTTTGCGCAAAATTAAGTAAAATGTGAAGGAGGTGATGCGGGGAGTACCTCACTGGGGCATTTTTGGAACTCTTCTTTATACTTTATAAACTGCTGATTTCTCTTTTACGTTTAAACATACACACCAATATGTAGACGGTACACACTTTCTATTTTACTTCTGCCTCGAAGATCTCCTTTTGAATGTACACATCTTGAAAGACAGCTTGGCAGCGTGATAAAAGTAAAGGGGTGGCGCTGGCATATTGAGAAAAATGAGAAAAAATATATTATTAAAAAACTTATTTAATTTTCTGAAAAAAACAAACAAATAGAATGCACCTATATAAGATTGTATCAGTACTGCATAATCTGTTTAATAATTAGCTTATCAATATTAAAATAAAAACAAGATTAATCATTATTAGTGACTCCCTCGGGCATGCCTTGCAGAGCAATGTTTTTCGAAAGAAGGTTTAATGTTAAAAATAGACACTCTAAGCTCTTTTTCTATATTCATCTGAGATCTATATTTTGTCTTCAAAGCAACCACCGCAGAAAATTCGGGTTAGCAAAGGTAGGATGTTGAAAATGGTAATAGTATACTAAATGCTATTGTTTGCAGTTCAGAAAAGTCATCATTCAACTCTATCTAAAATTCAAAGGGTGAGATATTACTAAATTGTCTTTTGATTTTACCACTTGCCGTGAAGTCTATAAAGATTTCCTTTTCGGCGGTTAAGAGACCTTCAGAAGTATTTTGAAATGGGTCGCCTAACCCACTCGTAACTTTCTATCAATTTAAAGTCGGCAAGAAAATACGTTTTAAAATTATTTGCCAGCATAGCTAAATGATTTTCAATGGTTACAAAAACAACTCTCACATGTTGTTCTCCATCCTTTTAAGTTTGAAGACATTTACTCACATTTGCAAATATTTATAGGTTTTTGGCTTTACATTTCTGCTGCATAACTCAAGTTTTCTACAAAACGCATTAACTTTATCACTCGTATCCAACATACTTATATGTGTTTGTTTCTTGGAGGTGAAGATTCAAGGTGTGTAATTTCTCAAATAGGTCGACCCAGCAGCCCAATTTCATCACAAATAAATCATACCGAAACTTGCCGGCGTCCGGTCGGTTTTCCTCTTCCAGAAAAATGGCGGTTTAATATCTTCATAATCACGCTTAAAAAAGTGTCTCACGTAATGACCATCTTGCCTCGCAGTAAAATAGTAACGCTAAATGTACTGCACCCATGTCTTTGCAAAGTGCAGAAAAGATATTGCATCATAGGGTTCTTATCTTTATATAGTTTACTATTACTACAGTTGCGACCGTCATTAGCATAATATTTAGAACATGATTCATTTATTTGGAAGCAAAGCTTCTCTGTGGATAATACAATGTGTGCAGATACACTGTAGAGATTCTTATTTTACAAGTGCTTGTCTTCTTTAAAATCTTCCAGACATTGTACAAGCACAGTCCGTGCATATTCCGACGCATATTTTCCACTCTATGTGTGTCTTGTTTAGAAAATCATTTAAGACAGCAAATTGTGCAAGTGCTGTTTGAGTTCTGTTTGTTTGCGGAATAGTAGTTCTCCTAGGGCTGACACACCATTACAACACCGAGCAACACAGCAAGTAAATTAGCATCCTTATTGCTATTTTTTGCCTCATCACGTTGAATTGAAAACAATTTATTACGAACTCCCCGAAAAACTGATGCAGTAAAGCTTCAGCTATATCACGAATTCGACAGGCACCAATATAATTTTATAGAGGTACAGACTAAAATTGTTTGGCAACATTATCTCCAAGAATAGTTTCTACGATCCCAATTGCAGCTGACACAATAAGCTCTCCACTAATGGTGTGAGGTTGTTGACATCTGGATATTATATATAAAACATTGTAAGAGGCAAATAAAGCTTTTTCATTCAACAAATTTTTCTTTATGATTTCTGATTTTCATTTGATTTTAATTCTAATTCGAAGATTTCTCAGGGTTCCAAATGTCGCTTGAGCTTGTTAGGTTCCATGCTGTCTGCTGACACAATTTTTGAGCAAATGGCATACCGGGCCCTCTCTTCTTCATTTACTTCGGTGCTGGTAAACCAAAAGTTTAAATACTCCTGAGAATATTTGCTTGATTTTTGTTTCAGAGCCATTCTCGTCTGTGCACTTGTTGCTCATTCACTATCATCAAACGCTCGCTTAAGCCCACTTAGTAGTAGTAGCAGTGGAGGGGAGGCCAACGCCAAGCAAGTAGGCCACATTCGGCTCTTTTTGCCAACCCCAGCAACCCAGCAACCATCCTCTACTTTTCCTCGGTTCCGTACCCAAACCGCCTCGACCTCGAGATGAAGGCCGTGACGGTCTTAAATTTGACGGTACTTACCTGATTCCTCTGCAGAGTCCTCGATCCGAACAATTCTGCTCGAAGACTCCCAAAAGCCTCGCATTCACACAGGTAGTGGTAGGACGTTTCTTTATCCTCGCCGCATTCCTGGCAAATGGGATCCCTCTCTACGCCTATCAATGTGAGGTGTCTTCTAAGGGCTAAGTGGCCTGTTAGCACCCCAAGGATGCGGCGACGCGTAGGTCGACTCCTTCCGGGTAGCCAGACAGCTTTATCTCTGTCCGGCCCCTCTACGAAGTCCCTCGCCTGCCTGCAGCCACCAACCGACCCCCAGTGCCTCTCAATTGCTTCCTCGGTCCACCTGTCTAAGGCGACAGAGACTGTCTTCCTACTTATGCCTATCGCAGGCTCCGGGCCACAGAACGGCCGCCGGGAACCGAGTTTTGCGAGATTATTCGCCACCTCATTCCCCGCTACGCCACAGTGTCCCAGAACCCACACCAGTTGCACCTCCTTCGTCCTGGATAGTCCACTGAGAGCGTCAGCGCACTCCTGAAATAGGGTTGACCTGGTTATGGCCGCGCAGACTGCCGGGAGGACCGCCTGGCTATCCGAGTGTACACACATTTCCGGGACTCCTCTTCACATCCTGTCTATTGGCCACAGACAGGATAGCATACACCTCTGTTTCGAATGCTGTGGTATATGCGTCAAGAGCATAGCTCTCGCGCACCCCCAGGCCCTCGATATATATTCCTGCCCCGGAGGATTGTTGGTCCTCCAACCGCGATCCGTCGGCGAAACAGATTAGGGCCTAAGCCCACCTAAAAATGAATCCATGATTCTGTATATACTGTATAAATCTACTGCTACTCGAATATCGTGAATTGCAGTTAGCACGCAAATTAAAACATACACATTCAAGGATCAACTAGACTGAGACTGGCTAGAACTGAACAAGATCAAGCATTTATACACGCCGCGCAGACGTTCTAGAATTTTCAAAACAAATTGGAACTTTTCTTGGAGCCGCGGACGTACGACGGGAGGGCCCGATTAGAATTGTGATTGAAAATTGGGTCGCAAATACTAAAAGTTTGAGAAACGCTGCATTATATGTTGGCAAACTTAAATTTCACATAAAAATGTAAAAATCATCTCTGATATTTTGTCAATTTATTTAAGGCCCACTTTTAGAGCTTTGGCGCCCCTAGAGGGACGCGCTTCACAGCTTGACAACTACTCTGTTATTAGCAGATGTTATATGTGTTCAACACAGTTACTTTTGGATGGAGAAGTTTTATTACACCCAGTATTATATTCTTCTATATAATTTTTGATAAAAGTTAATTACCGCTCTTGGTATGTTTTACTGTTATGGTGATAATTTCTGCAGTTTACGACAACTTAATCTTAAATATGTCATCCACAGGGATAATTAAGTATTTTCATAACACAACATTGTTTGCTTTATTACTAGCAGCGAGGAAAATTACGTATATCGCCTTAAATTTCCCCTAGGATATTAGGTGCCTCCAATTAAGAAATATTAATTCTTATAGTGGATTTGGTAGATTTTGTTAAGCTTAGAAAAATTATGATACACGATCAAAAACATTTTATTATCTGCCAGACATAATATCGCATATTAAAATTCGCTAAAATAATGTCTAATTTGTGCTGAAGTCTTATTCGTACGTTCTCTAATCTCCGAAAACTCATAAAATCAATTTTAAAACTTAATGTAAACACAAAGTGTTACCGAAACTTCTATCTAAATGTAAATAATACACCTTATGGTAGTGAATTTTTATTAAAAATGCATATACTTTAAAGTATGGACGCAGCAAGTGCGTTATGGTAGTGAATTTTCATAAAAATGTCTTTAATAGCAAATATGTTTGTTTTTTTCAAAAAGCAGGTATCAAATTTGGTTACCAGTATAACCTATATATTAGAACCATGTGCCATGTTTCATCAAAAAAATGGTATTGTTTGAAAATGTACACAATTTTCGAAAGTAAACTTAAAGTGTTCCCGAAAAAACTGGTTTCCCGGTCAACCTTGTAGGTTAATAGCAAATTGGGCTATTAAAATTTGAACCATTTAATGAAAATTCGCTACCATAACTCACTTGCTGCATCCCGTATTTCTTTTCTTACAAACATGCATTATATTTCGATGGAAAATTCAAAAATGCAATAATATAAGGCATGTTCGATAAAAAAAAAAATTTCCACCAACGAATTACCGGCCACCCTGTGATTGTAGAAATATTTTTTTTAAATGTAGCTCAAGACACCCTATAATTAATGTATACAATTTTTTTCGTATCTTGTATGATAACGGATATATTGAGTTTTATTGATTTTATACGAAAATTTGACTAAAATTAAATACCAGTAAACGATTAAACTCTATAGCTAAGACTACTGCCAAAGTATCAGACCTATTTAAAATGAATTTTTTGGAAATATTTTAGTAAAATGAAGGTCAATGACGGTTGAAGCTAAGACTTCAAAAACATTCTTTTAGAGACATTTTCTAAAAAATAATAGATGTACTTAGTTAATAGAAGTCAATAAAAGTTAAATAAAAATATCATAGGTAATCATGTGACAAATTTTTGCTTCGCATTAAATAATGAGTAAGTAAAAGAAGAAAAATCTCAGGACGCAGCAAGTGCGTTATTAATTGACGGACCCAGTTCAAAGAGAGCTGTGGAGCTGCTAAACCTTAGCAGAGGACAGCTCAGAAACACAACAGGTCTCTTGACGGGACACATGGCCGTCAAGAAACACCTACATAAAATGGGGCGGTTCGAAGGGGACCTCGCATGCAGACTCTGCGGCGAGGGGGAGGAATCAGCCCAGCACATCTTGTGCGAGTGTATAGCTCTGGACCGGAAAAGACAACTGATCTACGGTCACTCTAGACCGGAGACAGAGCAATATAAAACTTCACCCTACCAATCGCTGTGCAGACTAGTTCAAGGCACAGTGATTTTGGAATGGGTGGAGTAAGACTAGGGGTATGCACAATCAACCAAGGGTTGCGGTGCTATCGGGGCGGCAAGGCCGCGGACGAGCCCTGAGGGAACAAAAAAAAAAAAAAAAAGTGCGTTATTGTAGTGAATGTTTAATAAATGCTTCAAAATTGAATAACTCAATTTTCTATAAACTTAGAAAGTTTAATTTTGGTATGTAGTAATGTCTTTCTTAGGGAAAAATATTCACCAAATGTCATTAAAATAACTTCGTAATTTTCGGAGAAAAAAAAATTTCGAAAGAAAATTTAAAATTTGAATAACTCAATTTTCTATAAACTTAGAAAGTTGAGTTTTGATACGTAGTAAAGGCCCTTCCAAGGCAACATATAAAGTAAATTTCATTAGAGCAGCTTTGTTATTTTTGGAGAAAAACATTTTTTTGAAAGAAAACTCAAAATTTCCCCTGAAAACATCGTCCGATTTTTCTGGCTAACGTACTCATCCAAGCCATTAATAAAAGAAAGGCACTTGCCGAGTTTAATTGAAATCGGTTAATTATTTTTTGAGTTATCAGATGGATATATATATATATATATATATATATATATATATATATATATATATATATATATATATATATATATATATATATATATATATATATATATTATATATATATATATATATATATATATATATATATATATATATATATATATATATATATATAAACATGTAAAAAATGAAACTGACCCCGGATATGGGTTCTGGGGGTCCTAGTTGGCTCTCATTTGAAAAAATGTTTGGAAAGTCTCACCATCGATACCTCTCTATTAGTGATTTTTAAAAATAAAAATTCACTAATAGTAGATTCTTAAAAAGCCTGGACGCAGCAAGTGCGTTATGGTAGTGAATTTTCATAGAAATGATCTGGCACAAAATATTTATTATAACTTTTTTTTCTTGTAACATAGAAATCTAAATTTTGGTGAATAGTTTACCTTTTATATCGTAAACCTACCTACCAAATTTAGTTATCATAGATTTTTTATTTTTGAAGATAAAAATTTTTTTCAAATGAAAACTCAAAATTTTTCCGGAAAACCTCGTCCGATTTTTCTGATTAACGTACTTCTCAAAGCCATTTACAAAAGGAATGTACATGCCAAATTATATTAAAATCTGCCCATTATTCTTTGAGATAAAAATTTTTTTCGAATGAAAACTCAAAATTTTCCCGGAAAACCTCATCCGATTTTCCTGACTAACGAACTTGTCAAAGCCATTTACAAAAGGAAGGTACATGCCAAATTTTATTAAAATCGGCTTATTACTTTTTGAGATAAGAATTTTTTTCGAATGAAAACTCAAAATTTTCCCGGAAAACCTCATCCGATTTTCCTGACTAACGAACTTATCCAAGCCATTTATAAGAGAAAGGCACATGCCAAATTTTATCAAAATCGGCCTATTATTTTTTGAGTTATCGGTGTGTATATATTGCTATGGTATTCTACTTTACTTTATGGGTAGTATATACCTGCAAAAATTTATTATAGAGCTGAGAACATATGTCTTAATCATCAGGTTGGGTTCCTTACAATTACAGCTAGCTTCTACTAATTAAAATTCACTAATATGTGTTATTTAAATTCATTTATTGATTTTCACTTGATCAAAATTAATTTCGCTTTGCACAGATGGCTATACAACAATTTTGCTGATTAAATATCAACCAAAAACAATACTTCCGTTAATTACAATCTGTTATACATTCCATTTAACTCATTACACAAATTTTACGGTGTCTATTTGACACACATTAAATACAAACAGAAACGTTTAAAGCATTCAATACATAAACATAAATTGAAAAATCCTATTAAAACATTTAACTGTGCCGATATGACACTTGTTAAATACAAAGAGATATTTTAAAACATTCTTTACATAAATATAACTTGAAAAATCCTATTAAAAAACATTCTGGTAACATTATAACTAATTACACAATTAATTAAACATGGATACTACATAATCAATATACATCGATAATTCTACAGAGATCACGGTCTCTTTCCGTTTATTTCAAACAAAATTTTTGTTTTTGAAATTTATTAGCACAAAAATATTTGATTGTTGTTGTAAAAATGGTGAAATTCAACCCGCACTGGTCAATTTAAGAAAAGGTAACACTTACTGACATATTTTCCATTGGATTATTTATTGTTCTTCCATTAATACGGACCTTGATTAATTATTATTATCTTTCGAATTTGTCCATGCCATAGGTTACTGTCCATTTATCGGTTATTAACGGATTTACTTCGTTAACATATTGATATATTTATTCCATAGTCGTAGCACTCTGGAGGTGTTTTATACCCTCACTTCGATGCACTCTGGAATCTTAGTTATGTCGATGATCACCTGGTCTGGTAAAGTGATACTGATGAATTCACTGGATGGAAAAGACAAGACAAGCCCCGGACCCTCTCGGACCGTTGCTTTTATAATTTTCTTACAGGTGAAAAAACGCTATTGTTCGTCACACCACCTGTGTTTAAGTTTTCCGTCAAACCTTTAACGTCTTTTTACGTTTTTTTCTGACGCGCACATCACCTTAATATTCTACTAACTTTTGGTTTTTTTTATAAATGACCTCCGCTCTTTCACTACATTGAGTCTTTAGCTAGCTTGGTCATATATATTTTTTTATACAATAAAATCAACAGAACTACAATTATATTATCTACAATCTCATTCTCCCTACAAAACTGAAGCATTGTTCTTGGTTTCTTTGTGGATATTTCTAGAATATATAATTTTTTTATTACTCGAATGTAACTTAACATCGAGGGTTGATACATGGGTCACTGACATTCATGTCGGGCGTTGACATCTCCTGCCAAAACTCTTTCATTGCTACATTAGGGTGTATACACTTATTTTATATATACTAGTATGCATAAATTTCCCGTTTTCCTATTAAAATTTCGTAATATTTCCTATCATTTGCTATCTATAGCAATATATATATATATATATATATATATATATATATATATATATATATATATATATATATATAAACATATAAAAATTGAAACTGACCTCGGATTTGGGTTCTAGGGGTCCTAGATCGCGCTCATTTGCAAAAATTTTTTCAAAATTCAAAAATCGGGATCTCCCCATTAGTGAATTTTTTCTACAAAAATTCACTAAAACTAGAACTAACTACTCAAAATGACATTCACGTTTTTCGGATTACAAAACTAAATATATATATTTATCAAAAAATTGTGGGAACGCCGTCAGTTGTAGTATAAAACTCTTTATTATACGCCGAGCTTTCGGAAAAATTTATTCCTTTATCGAGGCTACAACATGGAAAGAAAAAAGTTTACAATTTACTTGGAAAAAATATAAAAGTTTAAAATACTTACATATAACATGAGTTATACTGAACTATTTATCTAATAACAAACATAAAAAGAAAACCTTTTGATGAATTTGAGTGAAGTCTAATAAATGCCAAACTGACATAAAAAGCTAAATATTGTTTAATTGAATTTGTTTTTTGTTTTTGTCTAGGAAATATAAAAAGGGTAGTGATTTCTAAAATTATTATCATTCTTTAAGTTTATTAAATTTTCGTTAAAAGTAATTTCAAACTCTTCTAAACACATTCTTTTATTACTTAAGGTTTCACAGTGTAAAATAGAAACATTACTAAAATTTATATTATGGCCAGTGTCAAGATTATGTTCTGACAGAGCGCAAGTTCTTTTTTGTAGACGTATGTCACTTTTGTGCTGTGTTAACCTATCTTTAAGGACTCTGCTTGTTTGGCCAATGTATCTTAAATTACAATTATTACATGGAATACAATGCACCACTCCAGACACTTTGGAAATTTCATCCTTACTTTTAAGTTTACTAAAATGTTATTAATTGTTTTTGAATATCGAAACGTTATTTTAAAATTGGTTTCATCTTTAAATATAAACTTTAACCTATTGTAAATACTTTTAATGTATGGGATTGATATGTAAAAAAAGTTAGATGTTTCCGAACTCGAAATTATATGGGTGTTATGTCTGTCAGATAAATTTGATACTGTTTGTAGAGGTTGTCTTGTATTGTAATGGTGATTGTTTGGAAAATTGTATAAAAGTTTATTAAGTAGTTTGGGAGGCTAAGAGTTGTTAACAAAAATATTAAAAAGTTTTCTTAAATTTTTATTTTTTATTTTTATAGTAAGGTATATACGCTGGTATGTTAATTTTCTAACGTCTTCATTATTTATACGTAACAACTTTTATTTACAATGGATTTTTTGATCATATTTTAACGAAATAAAGGAAAATCACGACTTAGACACAGATTGGGCAGTTTGTTAGTCATTTGGCGTCGTACTTTTCACTCACATTAATACGACTACCATAATTATCAATTTTGACGCTTTAACTTTTTTCGATCAGAGGCTTACCTATAACTTTTCGTCTTTTAAGTTAGATATCTTAATTTTGGTACATAGGATACTCTTTATGACAAAAACGAGCGTGCAAAATTTGGTTGCCATTACTTTGTTACTTCCGGGGACATATTTTTTTCCCGAAAGAGAATACAAAATTTTCCGGGAGAACCTAGGCCGATTTTCCTGATTAACTAGCTTATCCAAGCCACTTGCAAAAAGAAGATTCGTACCAAACTTGATCATAACCTGCCTATTATTCTAGTTAGTTAGTTAGGTAATTATCGGTGTTACGCACACACACCCACAAATAAATATATATATATATATATATATATATATATATATATATATATATATATATATATATATATATATATATATATATATATATATATGATATCTCTAACGCACCGTAAAATATAGAGAACCGGCCCTATTCCTGAAATCATAGTAGGCTGGGTTGACATCTGACATTTGAAGTGGGTAGGCTATTCAAACAGCCTAATGACGTTTTACATCTGTACAAAAAATGAAATAGCTACCTCTAAAAATAAAAATAAAACAGGCGTGTCTTACCCTATATATATATATATATATATATATATATATATATATATATATATATATATATATATATATATATATATATATATATATATATATATATATATATATATATATATACCTACTGACCCTGGATATGGGTTCTAGGGGGGCTAGTTCGCGCTCGTTTGAAGAAATTTTTTCAAAATTCAAAAGTCGGGAACTCCCTATTAGTGAATGTTTTAAAGAAAATTCACTAATAATTATTTGTTTTATGTATAGAGATAATTATGACTTCTTTAGTATTACACCCTTCCAATTTTGTAGCATCACTTACCAATAATCGTATTGTAACACAATCCGCGCAAACGGCAAACAAGATTGAAATTATTCAATTACCTGAGCGGCCCTTTATAGATAGAGCCATTTGAGTGCTTTTCATAAACCCGTCGCAAGAAACGGTATTTGAATTTTTTTAATCTGAATTCTCTTGAAACCACCCGGCTTCCGTAATTCAACTCGGACTCTCACCAAGCCCCTCGTTCCTTAATGCAAAATCCGTAAGTCTATTTGATTCAGCTTGAGGAAATTATTTTTCCGCTTTATAAAAATGTCGTAGTCGCGAGGATTGTCCAGATTCGTCAAATCTGTTTGAATGTTTCTTTTCTTTATTTGCTTTAGGGTCGTGATTTAATTAGCAGATGGAAGGAGCAGGTTTGTGTTTACATTCCATTAAGATTTAAGAAAGCCGCCCTTTTGTTTGGGAAATTCCTGCTTGCTGTTGCCGGCCTACTGCGAACACGAATACGCAACCGGAGTTTCTTCCACTTTCCTGCTCCGCTGACTTTATTACTAATCAAATGCCTGGAATTGTTGCACTGGAAATTAGAGGTGTCCTAATTTAAATTGGGGAAAATAAATATTTTAGGGCTTTATTGAATTTTATAAACAAAACATTAATCAGCAAGGTTTTAGATGCATATTTACACAAATATAGGAATGAATTGTATAAAATTGTGTTTCGCACTGCCGCCTGCCGGGGAAAAAATAATATTTTTGCTATGATATATTTTAATAAATTTTTATCTATTTTTTTACCTCCTGCTTTCAACAAACAAAATTAGTATATTGAGGATCGAGGATCGCAGAGTCGGCAGCCGTTAATACATAATCAAAATAAGTATGGTGTTAATAGTTGCAGACGTTATATACATCCATATCCATATACATCAGTCGCGCGGCGGTGTGTATTTTTCGGCGCTTTGAGGAAATTCGATACTTCAATGCGAAATGATTGCCTATCTTCGTCGAAAACGACCAAATAAGCAGTCTGGTTGTGCGCTGTAAAATTCCACACTTCCAGTTTGCATTGGACTTTTCGTAGAGCATGTGTAAAACGAGTAAAGATATTCCTTAGAAACTATATGTCGAATGATCGACTTAATGCGCTAGCAATGTTGGCAATAAACAGGGACTTTGTATTTGAAATACCGAACTTCGATGAAAGAGTTTTAGAACAGTTTATGGCTATCAAAAATAAACGTATGGATTTTTCGTTTAAGGAATGAGTATAGGTCTGTTATGTCATAACTTATCAACTATAGTGGATGCTGAGTGTTGATAGAATTGTGTTTTGTGTTAGTAATTATCAAAGGAAAGGACTTTTTAACTACTATAACCTATAACTAACTAGAGGAAAACTTGGTAAGTAGTTAATAATCATTAAGTTTAGTAAGTAAGTTTTTTTATAATACATTTTCGGGGACAAAAGAGGCGAGTACTTCATTTATAGTGATTTTTATTTTAAAAAATTCACTAATAGAGAGGTATCGATTGAGAGACTTTGCAAAAATTTTTTCAAATGAGCGCGAACTAGGACCCCTAGAGCCCATATCCGGGGTCAATTTCAATTTTATATGTTTATATATATATATATATATATATATATATATATATATATATATATATATATATATATATATATATATATATATATATATATATATATATATATATATATATATATATATATATATATATATATATATATATATATATATATATATATATATATATATATATATATACATATGTATGTATCCAACCGATAACTCAAAAAACTGATTTCGAAATTTTTCTCTAAAATTACAAAGCTATTTTACTGAGATTTGTTGGATATGTTGCCTTGTAAACGGCCTTACTACAAACTAAAATTTAACTTTCAAAATTTTTAGAAAATAGAGTTATTCAAATTTGGAGTTTTCTTTTAAAAAAAAATTTCTCTGAAAATTACAAAATTATTTACTTGGCATTTTATCGCATAAAATTTTCATTTTTCTATATAGTAACGTCACTGTAAATAAAACACAGTGTGAAAGAAAATTGTCTATTTAAATACTGAAAACATTGTTATGTATATTATAAGTACAATTATTCAAGTTTGACAAATTATCAACACAAAATTTCTTTAAATCTATTTGTTTTTCCTGAAAACTCTAATTCTTCATCTGCATTGCTGAATAATCTTGAGGTGCCACTATTTCTTTCTAATAAAATATACTTTTCGAAATTTTCAACTTATTGGCGATGTTTCATCGATATAGTCTTGAGCCAGACTGGTTGACTGCCATCATCCATGTCTTTTAAGTGTTAGTTTTCTTAACGAAAATTCGCTAAAAACGATTTTGTTTTCATAAAAATTAAGTAACTGTGTAAAACACTGGCACAAAGGAATCGTGTTTCTTTTCTAGTCGCATAGGACAGCATCTGACTAGCATGCCCGTCTTTAAGATATAATGATGGTAAATAAAGCTATTTCATTAAGGGTGAAAAGCACACGCAAGCCAGCTTTTGAAGTTCAAATGTTTCTCTAACTTTCGGTATGAGATCCAACTTCACCTACTCGATTGCTACTTGGAATTAGCCTGTTACTAAGCGCTTGTGAAGGTATAAGGGTAATAAAGCTCTAATTAATAGGTGGTGTAGTGAGATGCATTTGTAGTGACCCTATCTATGGGCTTGGCATTATATAGCTTATATGTTAAAACAAAATAATGATAGTATAAATAAATAATAATTTTTGGAATGCTCCAACGTAGTGACTTTGATATGATTATTATTATTCACATTTCACGGCTTTGTTTTTGCCGGCCCCTTGTCTTCATTGTTCCAGCCTTCCAGCAGGCACCAGTGTTAATTAGCGATCTATTTGTCCACCCATAAAATGCCGAACTATGTATCCAATTGGACGGCGTTCTGCATAGGTAAAAACTCGGGACGCAGCAGGTGCGTTATGGCAGTGAATTTTTATTAAATGCTTCAAATTTGAATAAGTCAATTTTGTATAAACTTAGAGAGTTTAGTTTTGGTGTGTAGTAAGGTTTCTCCTAATGCAAGATATCCACCAAATTTAATTAAAATAAGTTTGTAATTTTCGGAGAAAAAAAATTTTCAAAAGAAAATTTAAAATTTGAATAACTCAATTTTTTATAAACCTAGAAAGTTAAATTTCAGTACGTAGTAAGATCTGTCCCAAGGCAACATATATAGTGAATTTTATTAAAACAGCTCTGTTACTTTCGGAGAAAAAATTTTTTTCGAAAGAAAACTCAAAATTTTCTCGGAAAACCCCGTTCGATTTTTCTGGCTAACGAACTCATCCAAGCCACTTGCCAAGTTTCATCAAAATCGGTTAATTATTTTTTGAGTTATCAGACGGATACACACACACACACACACACACACACATATATATATATATATATATATATATATATATATATATATATATATATATATATATATATACATATATATATATATATATATATATATATATATATATATATATATATATATATATATATATATATATATATATATATATATAAACATATAAAAATTAAAACTGACCCCGGATATGGGTTCTGGGTGTCCTAGTTCGCGCTCATTTGCAAAAATTTTTGCAAAGTCTCACCATCGACACCTCTCTATTAGTGAATTTTTTTAAAATAAAAATTCACTAAAAAAGGTCGCTCCCAAGTTGTAACGTTTGTAGACTAGTATGCCGCTTCTTTGGAATCTCGCCATTCGTACTCAGAACTATTGATACTATGATTACCTTGTCCATGCATTAGCTTAATTTCGTCTGCTAGTGGTAAGTATTTGTTAATTTTTTCTGAATATGTTCTTTTGGTTTTTGGGGCCAAAGGGACTGCGATGTCAATTATAAAAACAGTTTTTAAGTCTTTTAATGTGAGTACAATATCTGGAATGTTGCTCTTTATTGTTCGGTCAGTAATGACTTTTCGATTCCAGCATATCTTGGCCTGGTCTTTGTCGTAGACCGGTGGCGGTTCAAACTTATAATATGGTGTCATCTCCAGTGTGGTGATATGTGCATTTATAGGAGCTCGATGTACCAGTTTGGAGACGTGGTCACGACGATCTAGGTATCTAGTGTTAACATCGCGCAACCTGCCACAACGTGGTTAATGGTTTTTTTTTCTTTATCGTTGCTTAATCCGCACTTCGTTCTATCTATTTGTTCTTTAAGTATACGTCTCAGATATGCTTTAGTTGGGATAACCTGGCCCCGAATCGCAGCCACAAAGCATTCTGTCTCGACAAACAGGTTGCCATAGCGGAGCCACGGTTGAGAAGCTTGGGCGTTCATATTATTTTCGGCGGCCTTGGAGAGGTTTAATCCTACACTGGTGTTTCAGCTCTTCTATTGTTGAGATCTTGCTTATGGAGTCATAGCTTGTATCTGCCAAGTGCAGCGGCGTACTTTTTGTATCCATTTTCGCTATAGTTCTGTGTACTGCTGGTCGCCGCTTTCTACAAAAAAAAATTTCCTCAAGTTAAACACTTGGGTATAATGATTATTGACAACACTTGGTATACCTCTTCTCCAAACGAGACCACGTTCACAAATTCGGTCTAAGCAAACCGCAGTTATGAGGGTTTTTTTCAACAGAAAGTTCTACCTCCCCCATCAAACCGGAAACTTTTTCGTTTAGCAAGGAGTGAAATTAAAACAGTGATATTTGCCGACGTGACTTACTTGGTACTTTTTTCAAAAAAATTTAGGTTTCCGTTTTGGTGTCACAATTGAGCCCCCTAGCGGTAATCCTATAAACATTCAAATACATTTGAGAAATGTCTCTTGGTTGCTTTTATTATAATTATTTTCCCAAAGCTATAAGATTATGAGTTTCTGAGATATGGCCCGTTACCTCTCTAATTGAACACCCGGTACATCTTAAACCAACTTAATTATTTGCTAGCTTTCCTTTAACTGGCGAGATTTTTTGAAGTAGTCATTTAATCGCTTTCTAACAACAAATATTTAGCCTATAATCTTTTATTTTATTAACTAGTAATAAACTAGTTGGTTGATTGATTTTAAATAAATGTAGCTGCTACCTATATTTCTTGCAAAGTTTTTAGCGAGTTTTTCGTACAACTCAAAAAATAATAGTCCCATTTTGATTAAATTTTCTGCATGCCTTCCTTTTCTAAGTGGCTTGGACAGGTGCGTTAGTTAGGAAAATCGGACTGTTTTTTCCGCAAAAATTTTGGGTTTTCTTTTGGAAAATTTTTGTATCTCCGAAAATAACAGAGCTATGAAAACCAAATTTTACAAATACGTTTCCACTATCTAACTTACCTTACACACCAAAATTCAGATCTCTAAATTGAAATAAAAAAAGGTATAGGCATTTAAAGAAAAAAAAATTGCGTGCCACTGATGATCAGAGGAAAGCACAAGAACCAAATATTTTGTGTGATTAACAAAACCAATAGAATATTACATACAACGGTTAAGTTTCCTTGACGAAAAAATTTTAATAAGCAGCAGGAAAAATATTTTGTAAATTTTATAATATTTCTTCTTGAAACGTCAAAGTTGCGATTTGAAACGTCAAAGTTTGCAATTTTCAGGCAACGAATTTGAAACAAATACGGATTATGTCGAAAAAATCTCGAAAGTGTATTTCACAGAGCCTTAAGTTTCAGCGTCAACCATCACTATCCTTCATTCTACTAAAATATTTTCGGAAATTCCATTCCAATAGGTCCTCTTTCTGATGCTTCTGCAGTAGTTTCCGCTATAGAGTTTATGGTTTAATAGTCTATATTTTAGCACTTTTTTGTAGAAAAAAATTCGGTATTAAGAAGAACGCGACTTTTTTAGTGTTTCCGTAAAAATAATTTTTTGTGAGATTTTTGTGATATGTTGGTATAATGAATAATAAATGTTTAATAAGTAAAAAAAAGTTGTCGAATTTTTGTGAAAAATATAATTTAGTGTAACATTACTGAAGGCAATTTATGTAAAAGAAATTATTATATTTTTTTTTTCAATGTTGGTCCTAAAGCTGTTTGTAAATAATTATATCTTGTCAGGTGTGTAAATAGCTTGGCGAGGTTCGTTAGCCAGTTTTTCTGGAAGTTTTGAAGTTTATTTTCGGAAAATCTTTGTACTTCTTGAAACAATAGAGCTATTTTAATGAAATATGGTACACTGTTAGTGCTATATGGGTTATACTATCAACCAACTGTCCTTCTTATAAAAACAAGACATATTTTCCATTAAAAACATTTTTACGAAAATTCGCTACCATAGCGCATTTACTGCATACAGAACTTTTTTTTATAAATTTCCTACTTACATTACAATTATATGTTTCATTTGTTTCATATTGTGAGTTTTTTTTACACAGTAGCAAAGCTGTCATGGATCAGACCAGTTAGTAAATGATTTTCCAATTATTCTTCGCGCTCGTATATATCCATTCCAATTTCCATTAATTTATACTCATTTTGTGGTAACAAAATTGTACAGTTGAATTATTATCCATTTAGTCAATTAAATTGGGAGCAGGCACTTGTGATGCCGCCATACCAAACTGTTTTGTCAATATAAACTGAGCATTCAATAAGTGATGCCCTTCAGAGACCCCAATTAGACCCCTCAAAGCTCAATGGTTAAATAAATAAGATGTTCCAAACAGTGCTTTCTAGTTTACAGGTTGCGCGTAGAAATCCATTTTAAAAGGTTTCATTTAACTTCACCTGCACGTGTGTCAGTAAATTTATTATGTCAAATTGTGGGAGCCGACTTTAATTCCATTCTACTTAATTAGTTGACTTGAAGGTTAACGGTAAGATGCTTGCTGGCAATTGATGATCCGTTTTGCTCATCTAAACTAACCTACCCTCCACCTTGAGCTCGATCTCAACGACGACAGTGATTTGAAAAATCATCCGCCGCCGGTGGGTCTCGAACCGTCGACTCCCGAGTCCGTATTGGAAAGTCATCGACTTTCCCGCACGGCCACGGAGACGCTTTGACTTGAAGGTTACTACAGTTGCAAAGTACTGATTATACGTAATACACGATAACGATGTTAGTTGTAAAAAATATGAATAAGTAACTGTAATATGGTGGATAAATGTAAGAAAAAACTATCGATGGAAACTGAGCGTTCGGAAAGATAATCGAAAGGATTTAAATGAGTATACAAAAGCTTTAAAGAGGGCAACTGTCGCATTCATAGTCAAATTAGATTATGCAGAAATGCAACACAAGTTTTAAAGTTACTGTATAGCATATTATTATTAAATTTAATTCAATAAAATAAAAAAGTCTGGATGCAGCAAGTAGCAAGTACCGAATTTTTGTAAAAATGTTTTTGATGTCAATATGTCTTGTTTTTAAGAGAAGGATATTTGGTTGGCGGTATAACCTATATAGTAGTAACAATGTACCATATTTCACTAAAATAGCTTTGTTGTTTCAAAGAGTACAAACATTTTCCGAAAATCAACTTAAAAAGTTCCAGAAAAAACTGAACCGATTTTCCTGGCCAACGAACATCTTCAAGCTATTTACACACCTGCTAAGATATAATTATTCACAAACAGCTTCAGAATCAAAATTGGAAAAAAGTTTCATCGTTTCTTTTACAGAAATTGCTTTAAGTAATGTTACACTCAATTATAGTTCTGACAAAAATTCGACCATTTTTTTTACAATAACTTACTAAGCATTTATTATCAATTACCAGCATATCACCAAAGTCTTACAAAAAATTATTTCTTCAGAAACACTAAAAATATTTCTGCGAAAACTTTTCAAATTCTGCCACTATATGACAGTACCTGTAGCTCAATTTTTTTGAAGAGTAATGCAAACAAAAAGCACTCTGAACGCGTCATTTCCGTGGGGCTCCGCTATCCAGTGGAAAAGAAGCGGTATCACAATTTGTGATATGTGCCAAAAACGTGAAAAGTTGGAAAAGATTTGAAATAACTCATAAATGATGAACGATATAATTTTGTTCCTTACAAACATCTATTATGATTTGATAGACAGTACAAAAATGCAATAAGATAAGGGATGTTCTGTTAAAAAAAAGGAAAGTATGCATCACCAACGGCTTTTGGACTACCCTGTAATTGTCAGAATAGGTTTATAAGATGCAGCTCGAAACACCCTATAATTACCATATATAATTTCTTCTAATATCTTGTATAATAACGGATATATTGAGCTTTACCGTAGAAATGCGTTACCCTGTATGTGTGTAAACAGACAAAAACTGAAAGCGATCCCGTTTATGGGTTTTAGGGGTCCTAGTTCGCGCTCATTTGACGAAATCTTTTAAAAATTCGTAAGTCTCCGTCCTCTCAATAACGAATTTTTTCTACAAAAATTTGCTAAAGTATAGACTATTTATCCATAAACTCTATAGCTAAAATTATTGACAAAACATCAAAAAGACGGTCTATTTGTAATGGATTTTCCAAAAATATTCTAGTAAAATAAAGGACATGATGGTGGAAGCTGAAACTTAAGGCCTTTTAAAACACACTTATTTCGACATTTCTTATACATAATCCGTATTTGTTTCAGATTCGTTGTCTGAAGATTGAAAATTTTGACTGACCTTTTCTGGTCAAGGAAACTTAACCGTTCCATGTAATATTCAATTGGTCTTGCTAATCACACAAAAAATTTTGTTCTCGTGCTTTCCTCTGATCACAAGTGGTACCCAACATTTTGCTCTTTAAATGCCTATAACTTTTTTTCTTTTAACTTAGATATCTGAGTTTTAGTGAGTAGGGTAAGCTTGATAGTAGAAACGTATATGCCACATTTAGTTGTCAAAAATTTTCCGACAGAAAACCCAGAAGCTTCCAGTAAAAACTGGTCCAATTTTCCTAGCTAACGAATTATTCAATCCACTTACAAAAGGACGGTACGTAGGTAATTTCATCAAAATCAATATATATATATATATATATATATATATATATATATATATATATATATATATATATATATATATATATATATATATATATATATATATATATATATATATATATATATATATATATATATATATATATATATATATATAATACCAATAACTGTGCCGCAGTGGCACTGGGAACCTTCGAGGTGACCGTTTCTTCCCTGTGTCCGTTGGCGGGCTGCTCTAGGAGTTAGGGGCTGCATTTGGAAGTTGCGGTTCCCCCGGGATCGCGGAGGCATTCGACCGCACGAAGGCGCTAGAGTCGTCCCTGTCGTAGTGATTGCATTATCCGACACAGTCAAAAACAGCGCTTCGGGCGGTCGCTTCTGTGTTCCTTTGGGAGGATCGTAGCCGGGATACTCCTAGGCTGCGGTATATTCGTATTGCAGCGACTGCGCTGGTCCGGATCGAAACAGCCAGGCGGCGCCCGGCGTTCTGAGTCGTCGGCGGCCCCGTTCAGAGGGGGGTGTAAATCCGGGAACAGGGGTGGGCCTCTTCCGCGCCGAGCAAGGTTCCCCGAGCGCGTGAGTGAGAGCGTATGGATGGTGGGCCGTAGATAATACATGTTGGTGCCATACATATTAGAACGCAGCTAGCTTAGCTTGATGTAGTGTCCGATGCACCCTGTAAGTTGCATGCCCGCTTGGGAACACCGGCTGGTATTCACTATCTTGCCACCACCCTGCGCCGCTTAAACATCGCCGCTTTAGCTTCCCCGTGCAACCCGCGCGTAGCCTTAATTTAAAAGCCAAATAACCACCTCTGCCTCTGGCCGCCCATAACTGCTAGGCTTGGTAGCAGGACTCGGTTATTTTCTTGTGTATATAATCAGTGAATATAATTTTATTTTAATTTTCTCGATATTTCATTTCATCTCTCCAGAATATCTACCCAAGTAACCTTTGACCATAGATCTCTAATAAAGACCATAACCAGAAGTCCCGGAGGACTTCGTCTTAACTTAGGAGGACCCCGTCTCCACTAGAATCTACCCTGGGCTTGTGTATCCCTCGACAGACACTTGGGGTGAATATCGTGAGGGAGCACGCCTACTCCCTGAAAGAAACTCTATAAGCGTTGGCGCTCGAACAGGATCCCGTCGTAAAGCCGGCCACCCCAAGTGGCCGTCACAATATATATATATATATATATATATATATATATATATATATATATATATATATATATATATATATATATATATATATATATATATATATATATATAATATAAAAGGAATATAATGAAAGTAAATTACCAACCATGGCTTATTCCAACGTTGTGGGTCAGATTAGATTCCCATACAAAGAACTAGCTGTCGTTCTGAATACAGCAGAGGGTGTAAAATAAAAAACTACATTTTCGGTTTTGGATCCAAATTACTGCCCAAATATATAATAGTACCGGTTGTTTCAAAATGAATATCGGAGTTTTAAGGCTTTGTAGTATGTATAACATTCAACTTACAATTATAAATAATACATCGAATAAAAAGCAACTCCAACAGTTTTCCCACATGTGTTCAATGTAAGCACCATTTGCCACACGGCGCACATCGAGTCAATAGCCGAGTTCGTCCCAAACTTTGTTTAGTGTGTCTGGAGTAATTGTTACAAGTAATTCAATCCAGCGATTTTCGGCCAACCCAGTGGTCGGCTACAACATCGATTAACCAATCTAGTTATGCCAGTGAGGCGGTGTACCATCTTGCTGACAAATAAAGTTCTGTGGTTGGCTTCTTTCAATTAAAGGAAGAGCCATCGTTTCAGCGCATCGATAAAAGAAACACCAGTTACAGTTTCTTCAGCAAAAAGGAAAGGCCCATAAAATTTCCCCCGGTATATGGCACAAAAAGCATTCGACTTTGGCGTGTCTCGTTGCAACTGTACGATATCGTGGCGATTTTTTGACCTCCAGATGCGCACATTCTAAGTGTTCACAAGCCCACTTAGGTGGAATGTAGATTAATCACTGAAGACGACACAATCCAGAAAATCTTCATCGGCATGCAGAAACACATCATCTCCAAAGCTGGCACGTAAACCGCAGTCTAAAGTCTTTAGAGCTTGTAACAGCTGCAAACGTTGGCTTGATCTGACCTGACCTGATTCAGTCCTCGGAAGCTGCAAAAGACAAAAAGATTTCTGTTCGCTAGTCGCCATTACAAGCGCTTTTTAATGAAAGACAGAGGAAACAGTGCATGCGCATGCGCACAGATGTACAACAAACTTACTTGAGTTGCTATTTGAGTTGATGTATTATTGGTACTCTCCAATGTCTGTCCCAGCGTACACACGATCTTATTGCGAAAGAATTGCTAATTCATGAGCTGAACCTTGCCTCAATAACCTGTCTACTAGTTGGAGTATCGCGTAATGAACGCAGTCATATTTTGGATTTTTGGCGTTAGGTATACATTTCTCCTGATACTGCCAACTTTCCAGAATAAATTACCAGTATTCAGGAGAAAATGTCGTATATTTATCTGAGCATAGGCGAATATATATATATATATATATATATATATATATATATATATATATATATATATATATATATATATATATATATATATATATATATATATATATAAACATATAAAAATTCAAACTAGCCCAGATGTGTGTTAGAGCGGGCCTACTTTGCATCACGTAGTAACAGTACATTAAGTTATCTACCAAAGTCTCCAGCCAAACACAAATGGAATATTAAATGTTGATGTAATTTTTCTTCTATTCGTAGCAAAGTCATTTTCCACTTCATTGACTTTTTCATTCGACTTTTGGAGCTCTCGTCTTTAGTTTGCCCCTCCAAGAAAAATGGATTTCTTAAATCTTCCAATTTCAGATAGTTACGCATATGTGCATTTGAGAAAGTTTTTGGGTTAGGTGGTATTCGATTAGGATATCAACGTACATAGAGTCTACAGGCTTCATATGACATGCCACTGTCTTTTCCACAGATTGCATACATTTATGCATATTCTTGATTAGTAAACTCAAAGATACTCAAAACTCTAAAACACCTTGGAAACATCGAACAAAACAAAGTGCTGGATGCAAAACGTCCAGAACAAGTAACATTGACAAATAAGGTGACCCAGCATACTAATTTGTTTTTCATTAATATTGGATATGGATCAATTTTTTCAGATTAACCGAAAACTGCGAAAGATATTAGAATAATACGCAAGATCAAAAAGAAAAAGGAATGAAGGGCAAATTTAAATTTGGTATTAGAATAGTTCATACAGGGTGCCCCAAAAAAGTTACGAAGCATAAAAAAGTACATGACTCAAGAAAACATAAGACCCTGTATATGAAGATAAAAGATTATGACATTTTATTGTAGAGGCTCTTAAAGAAGATAGGTGTACAAATTAAAAAAATTTTCTCGAGGCACACAAGAAAAAAAACTCAAATCATGATAGAAATCAGAAACTGTCCTCGGTGATAGTGGCTCAAATTCAAGCTCATTACAAAAAAAATCAAAAATTTTAAAGTCATTACCTCTCTAAGAGCAAAATTTTCTTTACGAAAATTCGCTAAAATCAGCGAATTTATTCCCTATATAGAGATAAAATTATTTTTATTCTTTAACATGCCATGAAGTTCAGAGGGTCGTGCAGGTATCTCTATGATGTTCTCTTCCACGTGTGATTCGAAGCGTACATCGCTTCCGGCATATGTACTTAAACAACATACACGGCACTCCAGAACTCTTCCTGCGTTTGTAAAAGAATAGCAATCAAAAATGTTGACTATAAAGCAAAAACTTCTCTGTTGATAGATGACAAAAGCTTCAAGGCGACGGCGCAGTCAGACAGCCCGCTCTCTCACAGCACAGAGCTTTTACTCAACGCCCAGTCAGTTTAGTCGTGCTTTCACCCACGAGCTTTCGGTAACGTGTGTCCTGCTGCGTTGTACTGCTGTTGAATACGCGCGCCGTAAGCTCAGCAAGCGTACACATTGCGAAGTTGCCTCAAGCCAGGCCATTTAATGGACCAATACCGGCTCTCTAATGGATACGTGATGCGATAAGTGTTTTGCTTATGTACATTGTTATGAATTTATGGCCATTTTGGCTTTAATGGCTCTCAGTTTCACGTTTTTATTACGGAGGTATGTGGTAATAATGGCTTTTTAAAATGCAGCCCTGATTATTTTATATTCCCATCCTGTGTTAGGAATTTGTCTGTGTGAATATTCGAGTTTTATGTGGATTGTTTTTTATAACTGAACTGTAATATGCCTTTTAGAGTATCACTTTAAGTATCAGATGTTATCGTAACTTTTAAAAATTTAACGGACGAGTGTAACAACATAAGTCTATAACTTTGGAGCTGTTATTAAAGTTATAAAACCAAATTTTATGGGGACTACGAAACTTAATATTGTTGCTAATAATGCTGGACTTGGAAATTTAGTTTTTTAAGTGAGCGATCAATAAGTAAGCCTAAGAAATCGACATAAAGATAAACACACTTGAGGTTCTTCACAACCCTGAGGAGATGGTGAAAGATTAAATAATACTCGTCGCGAGGTCGCACCATTTAAAAAATATTTTTAGTGAAATAAGTTGTTACTACAATAACACAATTATTGACGGAGTATGATCAAATCTGCCAGAAGTATTTTCTACACCAAGAGCTTGGTCCAATCTAATCAATCTCTTTGTGAAAAAATTGACTATGGAAAATGGTTTGTCCTACAAAAAAATACTGAAATAGGGTAAATTGGCTCTGATAGGATTTTTCTTAACAAAGTTGATATTAAGTGTAAGTAAACTTGGAGAAACCCAATCACCACAACACATTTTTTAAAGACCTAACGAACGTTTCGCTAACAATGTTAGCTTCATCACAGGATGAAAAAATTATTCTTTGTTCGGGCAGCATGTAAAAAGGAAATCTCAAGAAATTTGAAAAATATAAGACCACAAAAAACAAAAATAGTTAAGCGATTGCGATAAAATGATTGTTTTTATATCAAGGCAGATAAAGGCAATAAAGTTGTGATAATGGACAAAAATGACTAAAGAGAAAGTGAGTAATGCAATAGAGACAGGACCGTATAGAAAACTAAATAAAAATCCGCTACCAAAAATGATTAACGAGGTAAAAAATAGTTGAAGAGTTGTAAAAACCTTGTAACAAAGGTCTTAGGAAGACGGTTACAGGTTGCAAATCCCAAAGTCTTCAAAAAATATTGTCTCCCAAAAATTCGTAAATCGGGAAAATCAATGGACCTATTATTTCGGCTACAGATTCTGCAACATATAATCTAGCAAAGTGGTTGTCAAATGAGTTTAAAACCTTGCCTATTAAACAGAAAAGTTATTCTGTGTCAAATCCACTTGAATTCATTAATAAAATTAAAGAAGTTAAATTGTTGGAAGGCGAGATTTTGATATCATTTGATGTAGTGTCTTTGTTTCCTAGCGTACCTAGAGAACAGATGCTGACATATTTGGAACATTTATTAAAATTGAACAACATAAGTAAAGTGATTTGCAAAGAATATTTAATTTTAACTAACCTTTGTATAAATCAAAATATGTTTCGTTTTAACAATGAGCTTTTTGAGCTAACGGAAGGCATAGCAATGGGCAACCCATTGTCCCCTTTCGTTGCAGATTCTTCATGAGTAGATTTGAGACGAACTTAGAAAATAAAAATGAGTACTTTTCTAGAATATGGTTCCGTTATGTGGACGCTATTTTTGCAGTGTTTAACACAAATATATGCAAGGTAGAGGATTTTATTAAAAGATTAAATTGTCAATTTTATTCAATTAAATCCACCAACGAAATAATAATTTAACAAAAAACTTATATTTCTAGATGTATTGATGATTAAAAATTATCAATCGCTTGAATTTGATGTCTATAGGAAAGAAACCACCACCATAAATTAGATTCCAAACGAATCACATCATACGTTTTCGCAAAAAACGGCTGGGTGTGATTAATAAGTTTTCCCTTAAGTAAAGGTAGATATAGTATAGAATTAAAGTATATAAAAAACGTGGCTAAATATAACGAATTTTGGGGTTGCCTAATAAAAAAATTGATCAGTAGCCACAGAACAAAGAAAATAATAACCGAATGCACGACATTCATGAAAGATGAAATAGAGAAAAAATGTCTATGTCTACCGTTTGCAGATCACAAAGGGTCTAGAGAGTATTTTTAAAAAAGCCAATTTACAGCTAACTTTCTCTACAAAGAGTAATTTAAAAAAATTGTTAGGTAATACTAAAGATAAAGATGAAACCACTAAAATGCCGGGTATGTAAGAGATTGTTTGTAAATATTGCGATCTTAAATACGTCGGGTAGACTAAAAGAAACATCGGTTGCAGATTTCGTGAACATATCGCACATTTACGTTATGGGTAGGATAGACAAGTCATGCGTTGCACAACATATATGGTATAATGTCCACCACATAAATAAAAATAAATTGGGGCTTATCAAAAATGTCAGACAGCAGTACATGCGTGCTTCATACGAGAGCATACAGGGTTAGTAAAAAGTCCCGGAACGGTAGAATACCTCTGTTATTGATGACACAATTTTTTTGGATTTTTATAATGATGAATGGTCACAAATAAGCATTTTTTTATAACACATACGCTTTTTTCTCACTTCCGGTTTAACAGGAAATGACTCCAACTTATTTTTCTTTTAATTGGACACCTTGGATTATTTACCATTTTCGGATGCAGGATTAAAAATTACATTCTGAAGCTTCAACATGTTTTTTGTAATTGATAAGATAACACCAGAAAAAAAATAGAATATTCATAATCCAAAATCAAGATATCTGTTATAAAAGTTGGTAATATCATTTAAACTAAAGTAGTTGTTCAAATTGTGCTCCGTATACAAGTTCACAGTGATATAACCTATCAACAGAATGTTTCACTGAATTTTGTATCATCTCTGCCGTAATATAGTTGATTTCTACAGATATCCGGTCCTGTAATTGTTCCAGATCATTGGGTGACCCCACAAAAAGAAGTGCAGTGGCGACAGGTCTGGAGAATGAGCTGGCCACTCAATTTCTCCGCTGCGTCTGATCCAGGAAATATTTGGTCCAAATAATCACGGACGTTACTCGTTAAGTGTGGCGTCGCTCTATATTGTTCGAACCAATATTATCGCTTGAATGATTAGGTTTGATTTGGGAAGAGTGCTCTAAGTGCTGGCACAATTTGGTTTCTCAATAAATGCCAGCAGCTATCACCGTTTAAATCTCTGCTAATAAAAAAAGGTCCAATTCATTTGTTTCGACCAAACCAACCTACACATTATTAACTTTTTGAGGATACTGCGTATGGACTTTCTCCATCCAATGAGGGTTCTCTGTTGACAAGAAACGACAATTGTGCCTGTTAACCGTACCAATCTGATGAAATGTTGCTTCATCTAAAAAACTATTTCGTTCACAATGCTAGGCCGAGCTTGAATAAGTCCTGGCATTATTTCAGAGAAATTTAGCCTGTCATCCTCGGTCAACTCATGAACCACATCCATTCTAAAGGGTTTCATGTTTTCAGACTTCAGAATTTTGTGAGCAGAATTTTGGGATATGTCATGATTTGATCCAATTCTGTTGTGGACTTTCTTGGACTAATAATAGAACATTCAGCCTTGTGTCTTTGCCAGTTACTGTTATTGGGCGTCCACTCCTTGACAAATCCACTTGTTGACAAATCCCTTACTTGACCTGATTCCTCATACTTTTTAACAACCCGATGCAACGTACTTTTACTAATTTGCCCATCCGAATGAAAAGTATTAAACAAAGTACGAACTTCTTCCAACGATCATTGCCGATCACCATATCCGTGCATCATGAAGATGTCAATACGCTCAAATTCTGTGAGCTTCACTGCCATTCTCAAAATTTTTAATTACACAAGGAGAAGCAAAAGAACAACTATAATTGACAGGTGACAATGTCAATTCAGCACCCAAATTGTCTGCTTTATTCACACCAGAACATTTAAATAGGTATGCATATTTTGATTTTACGTTATCATTTATTCATTTTTATGGTGTTATCAACTACAAAAAAAGATGTTGATGTTCCAGAACGTAGTTTTTTATCCTGCATCCGAAAATGGTAAATAATACAAGGCGTCCTATTTGAAAAAATAAGTTGGAGTCATTTGCTGTTAAACCGGAAGTGAGAAAAAAGTGAATGTGTTATGAAAACAGGGCTTATTTATGACCGTTTGTGATTATAAAATAAATAAAAAATGCGTTACTAATAACAGAAATATTCGACCGTTCCGGGACTTTTTACTAACCTGTATATATATATGCAGACCAATTAATAATAGAACTTCCTTAAACAGAGAGGCACCTGTCATTTCAAGCTCATTATTTTCTTTATGCTTTAAATCAGATAAACACTCCTAAATCTGTCAGGTAGGGGTGTAAAGAAGTTTGATAACCTCGTCCGTTAAATAGGGACACAATAGACAAAAGATGCGTCTTCGACTAAAAATCTTACCTTCGGTTTCGTTTTTCTACCTAAGGATGTATATAAATATGGGTTGTAGCAGAGAATTAGTTTAGAATTTTTTCATCCTCTGATGAAGCTAACGTTGTTAGCGAAACGATCGTTGGGTTTTTAGAAGATGTGTTGTGGTGATTGGGTTTCTCCATGTGTACTTACTAGAAATACAAGGCTGAAAAGTACCAAAACTTTAAATAAATTTTTTGCACCAGATAAGTCAAATAATATATATTTTTTAATAGTATTAAATTGATTCGGCTGAGTATATGTTTGAGCTGCCTTTGACTGTCAAATTTTCGCAAAGGTTAAAATTACTATAAAGTTAATGTTTATTATTTATTGTTCCCCTCACCTTGTGAAACTGTTTAATGTTAAATACAGAAGTAGAGCAGAAAACGAACTTATGCAAGAGATTATAAGAGGAACACGTGTGCGAAATTTCATAAAAATCTGTCCACTATCTTCTTAGTTATCATGGTCACACACACACACACACATACCACAATATATATATATATATATATATATATATATATATATATATATATATATATATATATATATATATATATATATATATATATATATCCTTCTAACAAAATCCTCTGCAACAAATTTTTGCAGATTATGAGCCTTATAGGAAAAATATTTTTCCTGGTGCAAAATCTGCTCTACAGAACGTCTGAAGATCTCGTTTGTTCTAGCAAGTTACAATTTAGAACTTTTGGAAGTTTCTTGTACATCAAGCAATAGATCCAGCTTCTTTTGGCATTAAGTAGCAGTTATAGGGCGGCTGCACTTAGGGCGATGTTTTACGCTTTCTATTTCAGTAACTTTGTGGTGAAGTTTGCTTACGGTGATCTGTTAAGGGATGGACGGTCAGGGTGAACCTTATTGAATAGATGACAAACGTCATCATAGGTCCCTTCACCACCATAACCGATTATCATTAAAACTTCGATACGTTCTTGTTTACTTAGGTAAGGCATGTCACAAAAAAAGCAAATAAGGTGAATTAGCAAAAATACTGACTTTTTAATTAACAAGCCAAATCGCTGGCCATTGTGGGAGATAAGGCTAATTATTTTGACGAAACTGACTTTCTGCGTGTAATCATTAAAGTGTAGCCTGTATTATTGCATGAATAAATTCGCTGTCTGATAAAAACATTTATTTTAGGCTTTTTTAGACAGAGATAAAATCACTTGATTAGTCTCTATTTTACTTCACTTCGAAAATCCGACTGTTTCCGTTCTTGCCGAAGGCAAGTTAAAAAATTGTTCAGGACGCAGCAAGTGCGTTATAGTAGTGAATTTTCATTATTTATACACTGTTAGTAAGATATATTATTAAAACTAACTCTTTAAATAATTCAAATGGACCTTGGATATCGGTTTTAGAGTCCCAGTTAGCGATTATTTGAAAAAATTTATATTCTATATGGAGCTAAGAAATTAAAATTTGGTATAGGGTATAACATATAAGTGTCTTTAAAAAAAATTAATTAAAGCTACAAAAGTTTTTCAGAAAAAAAAAATTACCAAGGGAATGTACCTGTCAAATTATAAATATGGCAGGTATTTTTCCTTATTAATTGCTTGGATAGTTTTGTTTTAGTCAACCCATCCAATTTTTGCAAACAATAAACAACAAAAAAGGTTTGTTAAAATAAATTTGTAGTTATCCGCTAATCCCATTATGTTTTTTTCTTTAACTTAGTACCCACGGTGCGTTTACATAGGTGCTACTATGGTTCAAGATTGAAGATTCTAGCTTAATTAGAAATTTATTGAGCTATCGGATTTGAAATATTTTTACGAAAATTTTCTACCATAACATACTTGCTGCATCCAGACCCTTTCCAACACTTATATTCGGTTGCTGTTTCCATACTTTTTGAAAATGATAAAATATTGCAGCTTAGTAGGTAAGACTAACAAACAAGGCAATCTCAAAATCATTTTTGGAAAAATATTTAGAAAAATGAAACGAGGTAACAATTTAAACATAAATTTAAAATCTTGGTACGCTACTTGGTCGCGGTGGTTCTCTTTCCCCTTCTGCATGCCTACAATCACCCTCAATGCATACACAAGAACAATGTAAACAAGAAAAATTCCTTTGGAGCAAACCCCAAGAAAGTTACGGGACCTGCGGTGAATATAGAGGTTCGCGCGCGGTACACAGGATTTGAAGGAGGTATAGCTGCAAAATGGGATAAAGGCAGCTTAAAGACGTCCAACTAAGCTGTTTCTTTCGAACTTTTCGCTCACATTTCCTCTTTATATTCTTCTTCTCCCAGCACCCCTATTAACTCTTGGTCCCGTAACTTTCTTGTTGGCTGTTTACAAGAAATTCTTCTTGTGGTTTGGGCATTCTTTTGGAGCAAACCCCAAGAAAGTTACGGGACCTGCGGTGAATATAGAGGTTCGCGCGCGGTACACAGGATTTGAAGGGGGTATAGCTGCAAAATGGGATAAAGGCAGCTTAAAGACGTCCAACTAAGCTGTTTCTTTCGAACTTTTCGCTCACATTTCCTCTTTCTATTTTTCTTCTCCCAGCACCCCTATTAACTCTTGGTCCCGTAACTTTCTTGTTGGCTGTTTTCAAGAAATTATTCTTATGGTTTAGGCATCCAGAAGGGGTTCTAAGCATATTCCTGAAAATATGTTGCTAAACACCCTCAATGTGATAATCTACAAATTTATGGAAAATTTAATTTTTATTTACAAACGGAATGCACCCATAAAATTATAGGTGGCAGGTAAGTATTTCTCCATATTAATTGCTTAAATGATCGGTTTTAATCAACTCAATCGAAACAGTTTCTGCAAACAAAATGACAAAAAAGAATTTTTAAAACAAATTTATAATTATCTGTGAAGCTCATTGTGTTATTTTTTAAATCTAGTATCCACGCTGCTTTTATATAGGTTTTACTAGGTATCAAAACTAAAGATTCTAGTTTAATGGGAAATTGGGTTATCACCATTTGAAATATTTTAATGAAAATTCGCTACCATAAAGCATTCAAACGCATTTCAAGGCTTATATACTCTTGCTGTTATTATCCATACATTTCGAAAATGAAATAAATATAAGCCATACAAAATTTTGAAATTAAAATTTTAATAATTTAACCTAAACATCTGCTTACATAATTTTTACTAGCGATGTATGTACTTTGTAATACCTACCAATGAACTCTGTATTATAGAGCTCACTAGCTAATACATACAATCTCTACAAACTGCATGTAGTTTACCTATCATTTTAATATTTGTTTCATTGGATGTTACAATTATAATATACTACTACAGTCATTTTGTTAAAGCTGAAATTAAAAGTTGGGTTATTATTTACCTACAATATATATCAACCATAGAATATAGGTACCTACTTGTTTTATATTATAAGATCTTAATAAGGTATTAGCAATTAGCATGAGCGGACAAATAGCTACGTGTGGTCAGTACTAGAGAGAACTGGGAGAGAGAGAGAGATGGTTTTTAATTTTAAATACTGTGAACGTGAGGAATCGGGAGCCTAATATTTATACATAATGAAACCTCGTCCTAGATTGCTTTTAAACAAATTGACTCACTGTCATAATTTTTTTATTTATTAGCATAAATTTGCATGCTAAAATTTAGCGCTTTTGGACGCAAACTTTGTACACAGCTCTATCGATAAAATTTTGTGTAAACCAGAACTCGTGATTCGTAACAACATACAACCTGGTCCTGAACCGAGATGGCGGCCCTGTCGTATCTCTCACAATGCTCTGTTGCAATAACTTCCATTGTTTAGATTTTCATCTAGGATTTATTTAAATAGCACAGCAGTAGATATGACGTCATCTGTCTTTGACCAACATGTAGATATTGCATTACAGAATCAGAAGTGATGTCGAGGATTAGTTTATAATTAATTTCAAATAACTTTATTTTCCTTTGATCAAACGACTTTAAAATTGGTACACGACCACGTCTGTATATGTTCTTTTAGGTTGTGAATTTTCGTTTCAATCACGTAAAAAATTTGGAAGATATTGCGATTAAAAAAATATTTTTTCATTTTTTACTAAGAAAAATTGGCCGCTGAGATTTGATGAACGAACTCATCCTAGTCATTAGCGAAGTAAGGGTAATTCCCAAATTTGGTCTAAATCAGTGGAGTATTTTTTGCGTTATCGATTGGATACGTATACATGTACATATATATATATATATATATATATATATATATATATATATATATATATATATATATATATATATATATATATATATTAAAATAAAGAGCGGCCACCCTCCAAAAAAAAGTGCTATATGAAATATCGGTAATGCCATTAAATAGTTGCAAATAATCTGGTATGTAACCCTACATATTTTGAGTGACTAAATAAAGTCTAAAGCTAACCTCGCATGTTGGTTTTGTGTATGTGTGTGTGTGTGTGTGTTTTATTTCTTTATCGTCGGCCCATTTTCGCGACTATGGCCAATCACCTACGCCAGGGAGCAGTTTGACCTCACTGCACCACATTTTTTGGACCCCTGCCTTTCTGCAAGGTGGACAGGGATCTTTGACGTGCCCAACATCGCATGGACACGGGACCGACGACTTTACGCCCCCTCTGAAGGGCGGAACGTGCAGACATTCATCTTGCCCAAATACAATGCCAGAACCTCGGTTGATGTTAATTGTACAGTGTGTACTGAAAAAGTAAAAGGAGATCCCTTAGATCGAACCCAGTACCCTTCGGTTCAGAGGCACGCGTTCTTACCACTGAACCACTGAGGCTCTTTCATGTTAGTTTTGGGGAACCTAGTTCGCATTCATTCGAAGAAACTTTTTTAAATACAAAAGTCGGAATCACCTAATTAGCCAATTTTTTCTACCAAATTTCCCTAACCAAACGGCTAAAAATCCACTCGAATATCCCTCGCTGTAAAAGGTTGTATAAAAATCTGTTTCCTTTCTAGAATGCACCACAGATACTGCAAATTTTTCACATTATTATAAATTATCTGTCAGATCTAATTTAAGATTCACTGTCATGTTCGGCACATTTATCATCTTTCACTTCATAATCTTCATCATCTCGCTAGCTGCTGTCTCTCCCTCACTTTCCTTATCTCTCCTACGCGACTCTCCACATCTAGTGCTTATTATACACCACACACATATACTCACATCCACACACATACTCACATACTAGTCTATTGAGTTAATAATCTGTTAATCAAGTTTGTACACGGTCTGATGCATTTCCATTGAGAACCAGCTTAACAGTTGAACCTAATTCTATTTAACACACTGGTTTATGCTGTAGTCAATATAAAGCTTCTGGCTCCATTATTTTGTTAACAAACACATTTGCTAAAACCATAATGCTATATCCGTTGATGGTTTACCTTTTTCATATAATTTATTTACCGCGCTAACCCCAAAATTGAGTAAGTAATAATTATATAGGTATTTTCAGTGAAAATCACGCTAATCTGGCAAATGTACGGAGATTCCGGATTAAACTAGAGAGAATTTAATGCTCATCCCATTTTCAATCAAATGCCCAAATGTAAATATTTAATACCGTTAATGTTACGAACTATCAGAGTTTATACTACTGCTGAGTAGGTGACAGAATACTTATAGCAAATTATTTTTGGCAGAAATTTGCTTTTTAAGATGCATCTAGCCTTGCCACCACAACTGACTTTTGAGCTCAGTCTTACCATTTATTCATTTAAATGTACGGAGGGGTATTAATGAGACCGCAACCTACAATAAAAAATTCTGGACGCAGCAAGTGCGTTATGGAAGTAGATTTTCATAAAAAAATGATTTAATAGCAAATATGTCACTCTAATGCCAGCAGGCGTCAATCTGGTTACCGGTATAGCCTATATAGTAGAACCATATACCATATTTTATCAAAATTTCTTATTATTTGAAAATGTATAAAAAAATCGAAAATAAGCTTAAAAGGTTTCCGAGAAAACTGGTTTTCTAGCCAACAAACCTTGGGTTAACAGCAAATTGAGTTATTGAATTTGAAGGATTAAATGGAAATTCGCTACTAAAACGCACTTACTGCCACAATTTTATTTTACAAATATGCATCATATTTCGATAAAAAATGCAAAAGGCAATAATATATAGATGTTTAAAAAAAACAATTGTAGGCATCACCAAGGACGTATGGACCACCCTGTGATTGTCAAAATATTTTTATGAGATGCAGCTTAAGACATCCTATAATTACCGTATAAGATTTTTCTCGTATCTTGTATAATAACAGTTATATTGAGCTTTACCGTAGAAATGCGTCACATTGTATATATGCAAACAGATAAAAACTGAAAGTAAACCCGGATATGGATTCTAGTAGGACTAGTTTGCGCACATTTCAAGAAATCTTTTTAAAATTTAAAAGTCGCGGTCTCCTCATTAACGACTTTTTTTTCTACGAAAATGAGCTAAAAATAATTATAGACCGTTAAACCATAAACTTAACTAAACCTACAGCCAAAGTATCAACTTAACAAAACCTACAGCCAAAGTATCAGAGAAAGGGTCTATTTGAAATTAATTTTCTGTAAATATTTTAGTAACATGAGTGAGAATGACGGTTGAAGCTGAAACTTAAGGCTTTGCAGAAACTCTTTTTAGGACATTTTCATTGCATAATTTGTATTTGTTTCAGGTTCTTTGTCAAAATATTTTGAATTTGGACGTTTCGAATCGCACTTTTGACGTTTTGAGGAAAACCCCATTTTTTTTTCTTTTTAAATGCCTATAGCTCTTTTGTCTTTAAACTTACAGCCCTAAATTTTGGTTGGAAAGTCACTATTATAATACAAATAGGCGTACCAACTTTGGATGCCCTTAGTTTGTAATCTCTGGAGATATAATTTTTTTTCCGAAAGGAAACACAAAATTTTCCGGAAAACCTGGAACGATTTTCTGGCTAACAAGCTTACCAAGCCCCTTGAAAGGGAAACGATCTCCACAAATTTGATCAAAATCGGCCCGTTATCTTTTGCGTTATCCGTGTGATATGTACCTATAGGGTAAACTGGGGAGAGACGGACTGCCGCCTGAGATGGACCACCTTATTATCTCGTTTATTTACCGCTAGATGACAGCGGCGTTAGTACAGACCAATACGCGACGTGGTGTAATTGAATAATAATCGGTCGTGGGCGTCATATTTGTGCGGCTGTTTCCTTAATAAAATATATTTGGTTTTGAGTATCCGTTAATTTTTCTTCACAAAAAGTTGAGTATAGTTTTGGAGTAAAAGTAAGTATATTTTGTTCATTTATTTAACGTAAATTGTGAGTTATTCTTTCGTTTAGCATATCCTAACCTCAAAACGCAAAAATGTGTCTTTAATCCGCTAATATTAGGTGGTCCATCTCACCCTGCCAAATGGGTTAGATGGACCGGTTTGATTAGGGATAGATGGACCAGTTGTGTTGATACCTCCTCTTTTTATTTTACAGTTTTTTGGTTAAATATAAATCATAGAATATGCCCACGCAATATAAAAGGAAAGCAAGGAGTAACAGAGGCGCATGGACCGCAGAACAATTGCAAAATGCCATCGATGCCATTGATTCAAATAACATGGGTGTTAACCAAGCTGCCAGGTATTTCAGTGTTCCAAAGGCAACGCTCTTGCGGAGAAAACGATCGGGAAATCTGAGAAAATCGCAGTCATTAGGTCCAACGTGCACATTAGGGGAAGACAATGAGAGAAAAATCGTGAAACATATATTAAAATTGCAAAAACATGGATTTGCTCCTACTCAGAAAGATGTAGGAGAAATGACTTTTGGATTAGCGGACCAACTGTCCATTAAACATAAATTTAATACTATGAAAAAGATATGATTGGTTTTCATTATTCATGAAACGTCACCCCGAGCTCAGCATAAGAACTGCTGAGGCTGTATCTGTGGCACGTACCACTGTGCTGAATCGTGTATCAGTCGACAAAAATTTTTTTTTTGATCTCATCTATAGATATACTAAATGAGTGCTTATTTTTTTGACTGGCATACCTCAGGGTTTCTTCCACGATCATATTATAAACATTTTCATCGAAAAATTGTTCAAAAATACCAACAGGAGTTGCTTCTTGTAAAACTAGTTTCAGTTCATGGAGCTTTTGACTTGGGATGTCTTGTATTGGATCAAATCTATACTCTGAAGAAATTCTTTTCCAGTCTGCTGCGTTGGTTTGGCAAGTCTTCTTTTCTTTGCAGGCAGGTGGCAATCTGCTGAAGTGGAAGGGCTATTTGTGAAAGGAGATGACGGCCGGCTTCTAGCTGAAGTTGAAGCTTGACTTTTGGTTACCAACTAATGGCAAGCTGTCTTTATCATCATTGTCTTTTTCTATTGTCACTTTTTTCATCTGGGTCTTCTTCATCACTGTTGATATCTACCTCTATATTTTCTGGTATGTCAGTGACCATAGGTATGCCAAGATCTCCATCATCAAATTCTTCCTCATCGGTCAATTCATCGACTTCAGGTGGTAGAGCTAACATTTCTGCTTCACATTCTGCTGAAAGCGCATACTCCCAGGCTTCCTCCATGGTTTTGAATACTCTTCTCATTTTTGTTGATTTAGAATGAAACCTGAAATAAAATTAATATATTATGAGATAATGGCTAAGATGGTTAAATATTCCCTGAAACGCCCAGCGTCATATTTATATGACACCAGGATTTCCAGGCCTACACACAAAAATCAAGTCACAAACAAATAGAATTTATATTTTCCATAGTAAACTTGACCTAATGCCTTGACAAAGTCACAATAAAAAGTTACTTACCTCGTATATTATCTACAAATTCACCGAAGTAAACACACGGTGCACAGTGACAAAAAAACGATAATGTTCAGGCAGCAAGAGCCGAGCTGTAATAACTAATGCGGGCAAACTAATGCAAGCTTGGCAGGCTGTTGTGTATCTATTCTTAGTCGGGGAATACCCGGTATTCATCATGTATCGGTAAGTGCCGGTAATAGATTCAAGAATGCATTGTCCTATAAATAGGACGCCGGGCGCCAGCGGGTTAAGTTGTAAGTTTTCGTTTCAATCACTTAGACAATTTGAGAGAGATTGCGTTTTAAAAATATTTTTGTATTTTTTTGTTGAGAAATTGGCCGTTAAGATATGATGAACGAACTCATCCAATTCATGGAAATGGGTCCCAGATGCCAAAATTCGCGCTCACCTGAAATTTTTTTACGAAAGTCTCACCATCGATACCTCTCTATTAGTCAAGTTTCTTAATGAAAATTCACTAATTAGTTAAAATAAAAATTATTCAAAATCCTAGAAATTCTGATTTTAAAGATTGGTAATGTAAACAACACAAAACTATCCTACCCTCATTGTATACAAGCATTATTTTATGTTTTTTTCGAACTAAAATTTAATTACACTAGATTCCACAAAAAATGTTTCTTTTATTTACAAATACAATCAAGATGGATACCGCAAACATAGTTTAATATGGCTGCCTTTGTAACATTATTGACCTGAAAGTTTATTTCTCTCTGACGTTTTACCTGTAATTCATAGTTCCCAATGACAATTCAAACTAATCAAACTTTAAAGGCATTTTGTCCTGTTATGGGAATTTTAACTACATGGAAAACGCACTTTGTTTGAATCTATTTTTAATCGTAATCTATTACTTATATACGTATTCACCGGAGAGACATATAAGATTGATTATATAGCGTTTTTCATCTTTGATTCCGTAATATATTACAGGCATTAATAGAAAGAAAATAAGTAGATAAATATAAACATATGACAGCTGACTGTGTTGCCAATGCTCCATTCGATTGGTATAGAAAGGGCTGTAATATATTGAAGAGGTAATTGAAACTGAATTGAAACTCAGCTTTATTTCCACAATAGCAGCCGATAAAGTTGTCATACGTTTTTAGGATTTAGACAGCAAATATTATTGAAGAATAAAACTTTTATTAATTAGGTTTATCAACTGAAACACCTTTAGCATTCACAGATTTATATCACTGCTGTACACTTTGATCTTTGAGGACAATTTTTATTTCAACTCAACTTTTATGGGTATTTTCAACTTTGATGTAGGCCATTTGACCTGGAAGACGATTTCTGCAGTAATTAGGACAACATGGACCATCATAAAGCGATTTTAGGTTATCTTAGTGCCCAAAATAGTTTATGTGCTGCATTGCAGTTAAATTAGTGATATATATATATATATATATATATATATATATATATATATATATATATATATATATATATATATATATATATATATATATATACATACATATATATATATATATATATATATATATATATATATATATATATATATACAGTGTGCCCTAAATTGTGGATGCATGTATTGCGATCTCCGAAACTGTTAGAGATAGGAAAGCGCTTAAATGGGAAAAGTTTTAGAGAATTCTGTTTGTAATTGAATTCCGTTTAGTTTGCGATTTTGTCTCTTTTGGTTTTAACGATATTTGAAAAAAAAAATGACGCTTTTTTGGGGATATCCTGACCTGACCTGACCTGACCTGGAAGACGATTTCTGCAGTAATTAGGACTACATGGACCATCATAAAGCGATTTTAGGTTATCTCAGTGGCCAAAATAGAGTCTGTGCTGCATTGCAGTTACATTAGTGATATATATATATATATATATATATATATATATATATATATATATATATATATATATATATATATATATATATATATATATATATATACAGTGTGCCCTAAATTGTGAATGCATGTATTGCGATCTCCGAAACTGTTAGAGATAGGAAAGCGCTTAAATGGGAAAAGTTTTAGAGAATTCTGTTTGTAATTGAATTCCGTTTAGTTTGCGATTTTGTCTCTTTTGGTTTTAACGATATTTGAAAAAAAAAAAATGACGCTTTTTTGGGGATATCCTGTATTTTCTTTATTTATGAAAATTTCTGAAATCTGTAAAAACTTGCTTACAGCAAGTTTTTGCGTAGAAAATTCCTGTGTAGTCAGATTCTATTTCCAATGTTTCGATAGTTTGGAACCATCATCAACTTTGTTTTTTCATATGGGCGCCATATCGGATTTTCACGGTTTTAAAAATCACCTGTTTTTGCCTTTACAAATATATATCACACTTGGTAAAAAAAGTTAGGTTATGGGTTGAAAAACGAAAAAACTATGATTTTGCTACGAATTTGGCAACGCCGCACGATGAAACACTCACACTTAAGGTGATTCTACTGCATTTAATCTCTTAACTACAATTAGTAACGAAATATCCTTATAAGTATTAGTTTCTCCTATGTGAAAATCTTTTGAAAAGATAGAAATTACCCTTTTTGAAATTTTAACACAAAAAAGAAAGGAAAAAACAATAATGTGTCAAATGACATATTAATTGCCAAAATAAAATGTCTAATTTAACGTTGAAAATGCGACCCATTTGCTTCTATACATTTCTCACATTTTTTATCACCCATTTGGTAACACGATGAATTGTGTTACGGTTAACATTGGACAGAACATACCGCGTTCGCTGTTCGAGGACTCTGCTTTCTTGGGGATTAAATTCATAGATTTTGTTTTTAAAATGTCCCCACAAATAAAAGTCTAATGGAGTGAGGTCGGGAGATCTTGCTGGCCACCGCACCGGGCCACTGTTAGATATTATTCTTTCACGAAATGTCTCAGATAAAAAAAATTGTACTTCCCTGGAATTATAGGCGGGACAGCCGTCATGTTGAAACCATACATTACGAAACTCATTATTTGGGAGAACTTCCATAATTGCTGGTACTATTTCATTTTGCAACATTGCAAGGTAACTTTGTCCTGTCAATGTTTGATCATAAATAAAGGGCCCAATTAGTTGATTTCCTATTAAAATAAAATTGTTTAATTTCTTCTTACGATAGGAATATTAAAGTAATTCAAAGGATAGAAGAATAATTATTTTTCAGAATAAATGGAAAAATATCTCACCATACATTACACACCAAACATTAAAGCCAAATAGAACTTGCAATATACGCTGTTCGCGCAGCTGAGGGTTTTCGGTAGCCCAATAATGACGATTATGCTTGTTGAATATTCCACAATTTGTAACATAAGTTTCGTCCGTCCATACAATATTATTTTCAAAGTTCAAATTATCTTGACATTTTCCCTGGTACCAATTGCAAAAAGTTACTATTCTGTTAAAATCACCTTCTCGAAGTCCTTGTACGATCGTGGGCGTATACGGACGATAATGTTGTTTTTTCAAAACGTCGTGAACTTTTGACTTGGAAGTATGTAGCTCCCTGCTAGCAATCCTTGTAGAGGGCATAGGATTCTCATGAAAATATTCTTGGATACTTCTGTCACGATTTTCACTATTCTTCTCATAATTCTTAGACCGAGGTTTCCCAAAAGCTCCGAATTCAAGTAAATTCTTTAGAAGTTTAGAGAAATACCTTTTATTGGGTTGTCGTCTATCCGGGTAATTTCCCAAATAATTGTTGACAGCCTTATCCGCATTCGTTTCATTTCTAATATATGATACTAACATATTGTTACAAAGCACTTCAATAGACGTAGGTGCGGTGTTGCCACATCTCCAGAATTTCCCCCAACATCTGGGAATTTTTGCACAATCTGGCAACACCGCCTCCCCACCCCCTGGGGGTGCCTGGGGTGACCCCCCTCAGGCGAAGTCTCAACCCTCTAGGACCAGAAATAACGAAGTTACCAACTTGTGCCCCGTCGGAACGGATAACTGAGGTCTGCACATTCCGAACACCCTGTATATACACCCTGTATACGCAGAGAACCCTTACACCCTGTATACGCAGAGAGATCTTATAGTTCGAGAAACATCTCTTGTGTAGCATAGGAGTGGTGACCACATTTGGATCATCCTGTATACACATCCCCCTGTATACACACGGGACCGATCTGTATTCACAGAACCTTCTAGTAAAAGAAGGTCCTGGAACGTTCTGGAATGGAATGCTCTAGAAAGGAGGGGAAGGTACGGCGAGTATATAAAAGCGAAAGCAAGCCAGCCCGAGTTAGTTCAGTTCAGTAAGAGAATGTGGTAGTGACTTGAAGAAGCAGTGTAAAGTGTTAAGAGAGTAGTGACTGTAGTACCAGATTAGTGACTTTTGTTGAGAGTAGTAATTGTAAGGCCAGTAAATGAAGTGTTTTGTGAGAGAGACATTCTAGAAATTTTATTGTATCCATATTTAGAGTGTAAATAAAGTTGTTTTGTTAAAATTTAAAGTCTCACTTATCCAGAACCCGGAGTAAACGCAACAATTTGGTGTGATCGAGGAATCTAATAGTCCTTGGTCGTCCCCAGTAGTTTTGGTCACCAAGAAAGACGGCACTATGAGATTTTGCGTGGACTATAGGAAGCTGAATGATGTCACCAAGAAAGACAGTTATCCCCTGCCCCGGATCGACGACACTTTGAACACTTTGGCCGGATCAAAGTGGTTCTCTACATTAGACCTGAAAAGTGGCTACTGGCAAGTAGAACTCCATAAAGACGATAAGGAGAAGACTGCTTTTTCAACCGGGAATGGGTTGTACCAATTCAAGGTCATGCCATTCGGCTTATGTAATGCACCTGCCACCTTCGAGCGACTAATGGAGTTAGTGCTGAGAGGACTGACATGGGAAACATGCCTGGTGTATCTCGATGATGTCATGGTGATTGGAAGGACTTTCGATGAACACCTGTCGAATCTGAAGCAAGTTTTCTCCAGGCTGAGAGGTGCCAATCTGCAACTTAATCCCAAGAAATGCGTCCTCTTCCAGAAGAGAGTGAGTTTCCTCGGACATGTCGTTTCTGAGAAAGGGATAGAGAACTGACAGAGCAGGTGATGGGCCAGACTGACAGAACTCAACCAAGAGGAGTTACTGGAATGTCCCCAGTTCAAAATCGTCCGGAAGAAGGTATACCAATCGTGCAGCAGCCTCATGGAACCTTGAAGCCGCCGACTTTTGACGGAGAAACATCGTGGCCCATGTACAGGAGGCAGTTTGAGGCGGCAGCTCTCAGCAATGGGTGGAGCGAACAACAGGCAGCAACTGCTCTAATTCTCTCGCTTAGAGGTAAAGCCCTAGAGATCCTCCAGAACATCCCGGAGTCGAAACAGCAAAACTACTTAACAGTGATACAGGCCCTAGATTTGAGATATGGTAACAAGTACATGAGCCAGGTCTACCAGACACAACTAAAGTCAAGGGTCCAGAAGCCAAATGAGACGCTGCAAGAATTTAGTGCCGAAGTGGAGAAACTTGTGCGACTGGCATATCCCCAAGCCCCAGAAGAATTTGTCAACCAGATAACCGTCCAGACCTTCATCGATGGGGTACTTGATAATGAAATGCAACAAGCTTTAAGGCTCGGAAGGTTCAAAACACTTACGGACTGCGTAATTTATGGCTTGGAATTTGAAGCAGCGAAGAATGCATCTCAACCTCGCCGCAACAGGCTGCGCGAAGTGAAGGAGAAAGAGGACCTTTCAGACACGACTGGGGAACTTAGGCAAGAAATAAAGTTTATAAAGGAAGCCATAAGCAAGCTCACTGCAACGGTCGGAGCACGAAAAACGAAAGCAGATTGGTCAGACATAGAATGTTACAAGTGTGGTAGGAAAGGGCACATAAGTAGACAGTGCTCACAAACCCAACTGGTGGCAGGACAGAAGAATAACACCGATCTAGACGTAAATCTTGAATACATCAGAGACGCACAGAAGACAGATCCAGACTTGAAAAATATTAGAGAATGGCTACAAAAGGGGAAAAGACCTGAGTGGCACTATGTGTCCCGGTTTGGGGCGGAGGTTAAAGGATACTGGCTACAATGGGACTCATTGTGTCTAAAGAATGACATGATCACTCGAAAATGGGAAACTGCCGATGGTAGAGACTGTATATACCAGACCGTCGTGCCAAGTGAGTGCATAAGCAGTGTTCTTCAAGAGCTACACAATAGTAGAAGTGGAGGCCACTTTGGGGTCAACAGGACTCTTGCCAGAGTGAGAGACCGCTTCTATTGGATAAACTGCCGAAGAAGCGTGGAAGAATGGTGCAAAAGGTGTGACCAATGTGCTTCAAAGAAAGGACCAAAGACCCGATCCAGAGGAAAAATGATGCAGTACATCTCAGGTACACCGTGGGAGAGAGTTGCCGTAGACATCGCAGGACCTTTTCCCATCACAGAGTCTGGGAACAGATACATAATGGTGGCGATGGACTACTTCTCGAAATGGCCTGAAGTTGCGCCGATCCCCAACCAAGAGGCAACGACCGTAGCAGAAGCCCTGATGGAAAATGTCATATCACGGCATGGCGTACCCTTGGAGATTCACACCGACCAGGGCCGGAATTTCGAATCAGAGGTCTGGAAGAGCCTAATGGACTTGCTAGGCATAAAGAAAACGAGAACAACGCCACTCCACCCTCAATCAGACGGCATGGTAGAACGGCATAACAGGACCATCAATCAGTATCTTGCTATGTTTGTCGACGAGAATCAGAGAACCTGGGACAAGTTGATACCTCTGTTCCTCCTAGCTTACAGAAGCTCTCAGCATGAATCTACCGGCTACACTCCATCCATGATGTTGACCGGCAGAGAGATGCGGTTACCAATCGACATGACGAGACCACCACCGAACGAGGACATAGCGGACCTAGCTACGTTACCTGAGTATGTCGCCGACCTAGAAGGAAAACTGCGCACTATACACAGATGTGTCAGAGATAGGCTCCTCTTAAGCAGTGACCGGATGAAGATGCGCTTGGATCGCAGAGCAACACCCCATACATTCAAGGAAGGTGATGCAGTGTGGCTGTACCAACCAACAAGGAGAAAGGGCCTCAGTCCCAAACTTCAGAAACCATGGGAAGGGCCATACTTGGTGACTAAGAAAATCAACGACCTAGTCTACAGAATCCAGCTGTCTCCAAGAACTAAACCCAAAGTTGTTCACATAGAGAGGTTGAGTCCCTATCGGGGCAACGAACCCCCAAGTTGGCGGCCGGTAAATACTGTTCGGGACGAACAGTCTTAAGGAGGGGGGCAGTGTTACAAAGCACTTCAATAGACGTAGGTGCGGTGTTGCCACATCTCCAGAATTTCCCCAACATCTGGGAATTTTTGCACAATCTGGCAACACCGCCTCCCCACCCCCTGGGGGTGCCTGGGGTGACCCCCCTCAGGCGAAGTCTCAACCCTCTAGGACCAGAAATAACGAAGTTACCAACTTGTGCCCCGTCGGAACGGATAACTGAGGTCTGCACATTCCGAACACCCTGTATATACACCCTGTATACGCAGAGAACCCTTACACCCTGTATACGCAGAGAGATCTTATAGTTCGAGAAACATCTCTTGTGTAGCATAGGAGTGGTGACCACATTTGGATCATCCTGTATACACATCCCCCTGTATACACACGGGACCGATCTGTATTCACAGAACCTTCTAGTAAAAGAAGGTCCTGGAACGTTCTGGAATGGAATGCTCTAGAAAGGAGGGGAAGGTACGGCGAGTATATAAAAGCGAAAGCAAGCCAGCCCGAGTTAGTTCAGTTCAGTAAGAGAATGTGGTAGTGACTTGAAGAAGCAGTGTAAAGTGTTAAGAGAGTAGTGACTGTAGTACCAGATTAGTGACTTTTGTTGAGAGTAGTAATTGTAAGGCCAGTAAATGAAGTGTTTTGTGAGAGAGACATTCTAGAAATTTTATTGTATCCATATTTAGAGTGTAAATAAAGTTGTTTTGTTAAAATTTAAAGTCTCACTTATCCAGAACCCGGAGTAAACGCAACAATATCAAACTTTTCTTCATTCGAAAAATTTTCTGCCATTCTGAACACTAGGCCCGAGTCAAGACATAAAACGTGTTTAAATAAAGACAAGCGTTCACAGTTCTGACAGAAGTCGTGACAGATTAAAAAATTTTCATTCGTCTAAAATCCAAAGTCTACTAGAGCATTAAGGTATCACTGATAAATACATTTCATCAAATTATTTACTGAACTTTTGGTTATTCCGAATATTTTATGATTGTTGGGTCATATTGGTGTTCTGAGAAATAATAATTCAATTCGTTCATGTATTTCTCAAAAGTTATGCCTTTTTTGACGTTATTTTCTGTTGCACGGTACGAGTGTGTTATATCATAAACAATGTTAACTGTAACAAAATTGATCGAGTTACCAGATCGGTGACAAAAAAATGTGCGAAATGTATAGAAGCAAATGGGTCGCATTTTGAACGTTAAATTAGACATTTTATTTTGGAAATTATTATATCATTTGACACATTATTGTCTTTTTTCCTTTCTTTTTTGTGTTAAAATTTCAAAACGGGTAATTTCTATGTTTTCAAAAGATTTTCACACAGGAGAAACTATGAATTATAAGGATATGTTGTTATTAATTGTAGTTAAGAGATTAAATGCAGTAGAATCAGCTTAAGTGTGAGTGTTTCATCGTGCGACGTTGCCAAAATCGTTACAAAATCATATTTTTTTGTTTTTCAACCCATAACCTAACTTTTTTTAACTAAGTGTGATACATATTTGTAAAGGCAAAAACAGGGCCTTTCCAAAACAGTGAAAATCCGATATGGCGCCGATATGAAAAAAAAAAGGTTGAAAATCTGACTACACAGGCGTTTCCTACGTAAAAAGTTGCTATGAGAAAGTTTTTACAGATTTTGGAAACTTTTATAAATAAAGAAAATACGGGATATTTTAGAGAATGCGTCATTTTAGTTTTTTTCAAATATCGTAAAAAACAAAAGAGATAAAATCGTAAACTGAACGGCATTCAATTAAAAACATAATTGTCTAAAACTTTCCCCATTTAACCGCTTTCCTATCTCTAACTGTTTCGGAGATCGCAATACGTGCATCACCAATTTCTGGCACACTGTTTGTATATGTAATCCGGACTTCATAGGAAGACTTCCAATTTACTATATCACAAATACGTATTGCAGGCTAATATTAGATAATGAATTACCTTCAAATTTGTATTTCAGGTATCTGGACTTAGTAGTCAATTTTTAGTCCAATTTTGGGCAAACTTCGACCTAAAAATTACTAATTCTGGAACTGAAACTCAAAATTATATTTAAGTATATGTTATATATCAAATTGAACAAAATTTTTCCCAATTTAGTCACTTGGAAGGTATTGACTTTGGAGTAATTTTAATAGTAAAAAATTTGCAAATTGAGAGCAATTATGACAATCAAGCCAATATTTTGGTTAATTATGACTAAATTACAACTTGGTTAGGTTATTTGGACTCGAGTGCTGGTTAACATATATAATAGTATAATAATCTGCTGCTTGTGGTGTTATAGTTGACAACCCGACGTTAGCCGATGTGCAAACCGAGTAACGTTAGCTGAAAGTGTGCGTTGCGTTTAGCTGAAGTTTTAATTACTTAATGTCAAAGAAATAATGGCACAAGCAATATGACATTGATGGTATGTTAATTCAGGTTTGACAGAGTCGATCTAAAAATAGGTATCTGCTTGAAGCCAAATGGTCTTGCTCAATCTTAAACTCGCCATTGCAAATCTCATTTTAATGGTTACCAATATCATTTTACTTGCCAGTAAGTTAGTAGTTGAGTAAAACTTTATTTCTTATATTGAATTTAATTAATTTTTTCAGCTCTCTTTGTAATTGAAGACGAAAAAGAGTAAAAAGTCGTTACCTCCTATTGACGAATTTTGCAATAAATGTCCTATTATTACGTAAAAATTTCCAAACGTTGCTATCATCAAATTATGAAGAGTTAAAACTTAAAATGGAACATATTATTGAGAATATAACAAAATTTGGTACCAATGATTGTTTTTATACGAGTTTCTTGTTATTAATTGATGATAATAAAGATAAATAAGCACTTACATAAGGCATTGAAGCGCAAGCAAACAAAAACAGTTTTAGAAGTAAGGTGTGTTTTATTTATTAATATAAGACGCCGGATAATTTGTGACTGTGAAAACACGATACCATTTATTCAGATTATCACATGGGAAAACTCTAGTTTTCCGTTAGCGACCAACGTAAGTTACTAACTGCGTTATCCCTTGGCTATTAATATTCATTTTCATTAGACCGTAGCGACAGTAATTTAGTGAACTCTATATTTAATTCATGCATTTCGATCTAAATTTAAGAAGCACAATTATTGGAGAGCCTGTCTTTGGTTTTTGTCAATTTATTTCTTTTTCTTAATTGCCCGGGTTTAAATATTAACCAGTTCGACAAACTAGTAACTTGTTTATGGGTTTTTGTTTTGTTTTACAAAGTAACTATCTAACCAACGTATTACCGGTGAACACGGTTAATCACAAGCAATAAGTAATTACTTTTTAGCGAATTTTTATTACAAAGAATTCGCTAATAGAGAAGTATCGATTGTGAGACTGCAAAAAAATTCAAATGAGCGCGAATATTGGCCACTATAACCCGAAACCAAGGCCCGTTTGAAGTTTCATATGTTTATGTTATTTTCTATCTAATTATTAGAAAACTAGTATCTTTGAATTAAATAGCTAATTGAATATTAAAATAACCAAATAAAAATAATATAAATATATGGTAAAATATTTTCAGCGTGAAATAGTTTTGAAGCAATTTTGATTTAACTAAACGTGTATTTCGTATTTATTATCCTATCACTCTTGATAAGGCCCATAAAATTACTTACTCCCGAAATCATATTAAAGCCGATACCACACGAGGTGGAGAGAGAGAAGAAGAGAATGGGAGAAAGAGAGAGTAGTTGTTCTTCCGGCAAGACTGCACCAGTCACGAGTCCGTACCGATGCCGTTTTCCGTTCGATGTTGTAGTGTCTTGCATTATATTTATGGATATGCTGAGGATTCACAGCTCACTTAAATAATCGATAATTATTCCCATTTTGGATTGATCCTAATAGGAACGCTATGTAGGTCATTCTAAAGAACACGTCCATTTTAATTCAGCTCCTTGAACCGTGCCTATATCCAAGCTTTCCGCACCATACTTTAGGAACTCTTAGTGAATTTGGTAAGGATGCTGCGGAGGATTCACAGTCCGTATAGGTCATCCAGGAACTTTTATCCCGCCTCTTCCTTCTCCGCTGAGTTATCGATGGAAGATCGCTCACTCAAGGGTCACAAATTTTCCCGGAGTCGCCTAAAGGCTACCGAACCCTTATCCACAAAGTTACCTAGGTATTTGGACCATTACATTAATCAGAGTTAAGTAAAGAAGTCGCAGATATCCTCAACAAGGAGTACGCCCTATAAAATCTGGCGCCCGAGATCCTCCGATTAAAACCATCAATTGCACCAAAAATGGTCTTCAAGCAAAGACCTCGTCCCAATATATATATATATATATATATATATATATATATATATATATATATATATATATATATATATATATATATATATATATATATATATATATATATATATATATATATAAGGACAATTATTCATATTTTTATGGCACAAGCTGTCAGAAATAAGAGCGTTATTTAAGCCTGTCACCTTGAGGTTTCATTTGACACTGGTGAAAACAATTTATCAACTACTTTTAGATATTACTTAGAACCTCGGTGGTTCAGGGGTAAGAACGTGTGCCTCTGAACCGAAGGGTACTGGGTTCGATCCCAGGGTACTCCTTTCACTTTTTCAGTACAAACTGTCAAATTAACATCAACCGAGGTTCTGACATTGTGTTTGAGGAAGTTGAATGTCTGCACGTTCAGCCCTTCGGAGGGGGCGTAAAGCCGTCGGTCCCGTGTCCATGTAATATTGGGCACGTTAGAGATCCCTACCCTCCTTAAAAAAGGCAGGGGTTCGACAACATTTTCAGGATAGTGAGGTGAAACTGCTCCATGGCGTCGAAGATTGGCCATAGTCGCGGAAATAGGCCGACGTTAAAGAAACAAAACACACACACAAATATTACTAGCTGACCCGAAAAACGTTCTTCTGTCCAAATTTCAATATGTTAAACGACATTTACGTACGTAGCGAAATAAATCAAAGAAAAAGAGCTTTCAGTTTTTCCCAAAGTTTCTAATTTTTACGAACAACTTTTCCAATGTTTCTTTCTCTAAGAACCTTATTCGGACTATGACGAAGATTTTTTAACCGACTATAAAAAATAAGGAGGTTCTATGTTGGTCTGTATGTATTTATTTTATGTATGTACACCGATATTTTTGACAACTATGGACCAATTTGAAAAAAATCTGTTTTGTTTGTTTGAAAGCATATACTCCTGAAGTGGTCCTATTTTTACTAATACTGGATCTGATGATGGGATCTCAGAGAAATCGACGCAAATCCTCGAAAGTTATTTTTTTTTATGTATTTTTACCGATATTTTCGTCAATTGTAGACCAATTTAAATATTTTTTTTGTTAGAAAGTATATGCTCCTGAGGTGGTCCCATTTTCACCACGTCACGATCTGATTATTAGTTATCAGGAAAATTGAGGGAGATCCTCAAAAAAAAATTATGTATGTTCACCGATATTTTCGTCAATTGTGGACCAATTTAAAACACTATTTTTTGTTTGAAAGAGGATACTCCTAAAGTGTTCCTATTTTCACCAGGATCTAATGAAGGAATCTGAGGGAAATCGAGGGGAATCCTCTTATAATCTACGTAACTTAAAATTCTACTGTATTACTATATAGTAGTGTTCTTATGGCGTACTCACTACGTACGTATATTTACACTAAAAATGGAAAATAAACAAACTTAACAAAAAATTAAGCCGAGTTAAAGATAGGCACTAAAAAAAACTGGATTACAGGTTTAATTCAAAAGCAAAAATTAATTTAAATGAAATATTATTATAGGGCTAATTATTTAACTGTTTCAAGTCGGTGCTGTAGTGTCCCATAATTAATTGGAGATTAAATAAGGGGTGATAGCTGACACAAAAACAAAATAGGGCTCAACATGCCTTAGTAAAATGTTACTCGTTTTCGTTTTACAGGGTGTTTAAATAATTTCTCTTAAAATTATTTGTTGAGATATTTTGAAAGTGGTTTAGTATATTATTATGGAATGTGGCATGATATTATTAGGTACCATGCGTAATACGATTATGGTATCAATTTCACCACTGCCGCTTGGTGGCGCCACAAGCAGCAATACTGGTCCATTAACATGGTCATAATCTTTTGTTCACCCTGTATGCACATTTTAGAACGGAGATTAATAACTCCCATTTAGTTTTACACAAAAAGATATACTTCTTTTAAGTCGAAAAAGTTGACCGTTTTCAAAATAAATGTACTTTTTCAATGACATTAAATTAACGATATTGCGCAAACATTATGTTTTCGAAGGCAAATTATGTGTATCTGTTGTAGCACAGTAAAATTTACCTTATCGAAAGAAACATTTTTATTAAGAATTCAACAGATCGCCTCGGTGGTTCAGAGGTAAGAACCTGTGCCTCTGAACCGAAGGGTACTGGGTTCGATCCTAGGATTCTCCTTTCACTTTTCAGTATAAACTGTAACATTAACATCAACCGAGGTTCTGGCATTGTATTTGAGCAAGTTGAATGTCTGCACGACCTTCGAAGGGAGCGTAAAGTCGTCGGTCCCGTGTCCATGCGATGTTGGGCACGTTAAAGATCCCTACCCTCGTTAGAGAAAGGTAGGGGTTCGGCCAAATGTCCAGGCTAGCGAGGTGAAACTGCTCCCTGGCGTCGGTGATTGGCCATAGTCGCGAAAATAGGCCGAAGTAAAGAAACAAACCACACACAAGAATTCAACAGTGTCGCTAAATAAAATAACATCTATAAAACTATTACCTAATTAAAAATAAATAGTTCACAAAATGGATATCGGAAAGATTGTTACAAATTGCATTAATCTACCTAATGAAATTAATCTAAAATGAAACTAAAATTTCAGAAGCAAAACAACAACAAATTAGAGTAAGTGCTCAAAGTGTTCACTATTAACGGCAATACATTTTTTCGCTCGTTTATTAAAATTATCTATTACTTTAAAAATAAATTTTGTTGCGCTCTGATATCATTAGCACCCTTTACGATCTTTTCCCGTACTTGCTTGCGGTTATTTATTTGGTCTTTGTAGACCAGTGACTTTAGATAGCCCCTAAAGTAAAAATCTAGCGGATGTATGTCGGGACTACGCGCTGGCCTTGGGTGCACACTACCTCTATCAGTCCACCTTTGAGGGTAAATTTCATCTAAATAATTTCGCACATCTCGGAAGTAATGTGATGGGGCACCATCATGCATGAACCAAGAGACACTCCTTAAAGTTATAGGTACATCTTCTAAAATGATCGTAAATTATTTCTCGAAAACCAGAGATACGTTGATCCGTTAAGTCTACGTGGCAGCTCAAATAGTCCCACAATACAATTTCCAGGAATGCCAGACCTATTTTTTTATATAAAATTAATGATGCAAATGATATTCGCGGATAGCATGAAGATTTTCAATCGCATAGGCGTGGCTACAAATTAAACATACTCCTTCTGGTGAATGGGGCTTCATCAGTAAATAAAATTTTCTTGTGGAACATTGGATCTTCTAAATGGCGTTCTCTCATAAATTGGCAAAATTGCAATCGTCTTGGTAAGTCCTGCGGTAAAAGCTACTGAACTCGAGCGAAATGATACCGACGCAGCTTTCCTCTGAGGATGATTCTGGACACCGAAGATATGCTTATACCCGTTGCTGCCTAACACGTATCGTGCTGGTTTCCGCGCCATCTACAATACTAACTATGATTTCGCCTTCCATATCAGCATCCATTACATTCGGTCATCCTACATTTCTGTTTTTGCTATGAAATGAGCCAGTTTCACCTAATCTATCATACAGTACGTTAAAAGTTGCCTCCTATCAGGACAATGCTTAAAATAGCGCTGTGCTTCTCTGCGCGAACAATAATTTTCCTGGGCATAAAGACACACCATATCCATTTGTGAATTTGAAAAATCATTATGACGTGGCATTTTATCGCAAAGAACAAGAATAAAGTGACAATAAAAGATACTTGTTTAATGTCAGTTTCCAGCCACAGTGTCCAACCTCAGTCTTGTTCCACTCTTTATACATAAATGTACAAAAATTTTAACTGACGCCGGATATGTATTCTATGGGGCCAAGCTTATTTCACGCTTATTTGAAGACATTTTTTGATAATTTAAGCCACGGTCTCCTAATTAGTAAATATTTTCTATGAAAATTCACTAAAAACTTAAAGTAACAAAAAGACGGACTTTATAAAGAAAAATTAAATTATGTGCCAGCAGGAACCACAAGATTTTTATTGAGTTTTCTCGCAATGTGGGAAATTTCGCGGGCAACTGTGTTGATTTACAGTTCTCGGCGTGGAGATGTTGCATAATTAAGTAGGTGTATCACGAGAACGTTATGAAATTTAATTTCGACGCAAAGTTCATTTAATAGCCATTTTTTTCCATACAATTTTACTTTCTTTGCACTGAAACATTCAACTTCTTAATTGTCCCTCAAAACGTTTCATTAAAAACCGAATATTCAGCATTGTGTCCTGGAATAATTGGGTTTGAATACGGTCGTTTAATTACATTTTTCAGATTTCTAAGAACCTTAATAATGCCTACGTTCGTAAGCAACTCAAGTGAGTTCTGATGTAAATGTTCAAAACATTTTTCAAGTTTTACAGGGTGTGAGTTTCCTATCGGAAAAAAAATTTTTCCCCAAAAATAAAAAAGTTTTGGTAATTAAATTTGGTACACAAGTTTAGCCAGGAAAATCAAACCAGATTTTCCAGGAAAATTTTGGGTTGTCTTTAGAAAAAAAAATGTGTCTCAAAAACTATAAAAGCTATGGTAACCAAACTGGGTACGTAATTTTACGATATTAAAGAGAAACTATCTGCCAAAATATATATCTCTATATATATCTGTTACAAGAAAAAAAAAATTGATGCCAGATCAATTCTATAAAAATTCACTACCATAACGCACTTGCTGCGTGCAGACATTAAGTAGTTAAATAGACTCTAAAATTAACAAAAATATTTAGGATTTGAGATAGTTAGTGAATTTTTATTTAAAAAAAATCACTACACCATCACTTATACACTTATACACCAACACTTACTATTGCTGACTCGTTTAATACTTTATGATCACTTGCTCTGCACCACACAAATGCAATACTGGACTGACTTACTCTGCGCACCGCTCGTTTATTTATACTGTCCATGGAGTTTCTAGACCTTCTACACTATTCTACACCTGTCACTTCTGGTCCCTTCTAGAAATATCATTCCAGAGTGTTCGCTCTTACCAACGCACTTTATAACCGACATCTGACCATAGAAGCAACAAAGTCCATAAACTGAATTCTCATAGACAGATGTGACACTGCCCCCCTCTTATAATTCGATCGTCCCGGTCGAATTCTGACATTTCTTGGAATGACGTAAGTCTGTGCATATGGACCACCTTCATCTTGTTCTTCGGGCTCCTCTGAATTCGATAGACAACGTCGTTGGTCCTTTTGGCCACCTTATAAGGACCTTCCCATAATTTCTGTAGTTTCGTACTGACCACACACAATCTCTTTTTTAAAATCAGCTAAATTAGCTCGCACGCCATAACGGGTCTTCATGCGGTTGCTTTCTACTCGCATATGCATTCCGACAGCAGAGTGGATGGTTTTCCTTCTCGTAAATATGTGGGAGCTTTTTTCGAGCGAAGTTCTTAGGTGGTACTGGTTCTTCCGTGTAGTTGCTGTTGTTCTGGTGTTTCTACTTGCACAAATATTTTGGCGGGCCATATTAATCCTGTCGACATCGGCTCTATTCCAGCAAAGCTGTTTACTGACATTTTTCTGGGTTGGCTTCACATTTACATGGTCTTTGCATCTTCGTCTTGTATTTCTCTCATATTTTCTTCTCCACTTGCTTCTAGCTGAGTAACTGGGTCGTCTCTTCCTCTCACAGCTCTTTTCACTAGAATGGCACTTTCACGGCAGACGTTGCTATTTTTCTCTATGGGGATTTTCCGCACTACCAGGTGATTACCAGGCGACATTATTATTTCTTGACCGCCGATAGTCAGGATGTTAGTGCCAAGATCAAGTTTAGCACACTGACCCTGAAGTATGTCCAAGCCAGAGCCACAATAGACCTAAGGTGGCGGTGGAGGAACTGGAATAGCCCACTCACAATAAAATCTAATGTCCAAGCCAATTATAATCGGGTCGAATATGGCGGCGACTATGGCTCTCTGCTTTGCCTTCCATGTCCCAATTTGCAGCTCGACGTCAGTTTCGCCCAATACCTGGATCCGATCACCACCGGCTGCATTTACTTTTGTACACTCTGCCTGGCTCTCCTACTCGCCATCTTGGAACCATGTCAGGGCGAATAATCGTCCTAGGTGCGCCTGTGTCGACGACCATCTGAGTCTTATTACCGCTTACGTATCCGTCTACGACGAGAGCGTTGCCAGGATCGCTAACCTGAGAAATGGTTACCGGCCTTAGCTTAACTTTTCCTTAGGTGTGATCTTAGAGCCCAACATTCGCCCCTTATATGTCCCATCTTGCCGCAGTTCCAGCAGCGCAAGGCATTCGCACGGTGAGCTCTTATTGTGTGTTCATGAGACGTCGGCCTTATTTGTTCTGCTATTTTCTCTAGTAGCTGCATGATCTTGGATGAATGTTTTGTGTTCTTCTTGGACTTGAAGACTGCGAGCTTTCACATGACTTTCCGACGCTTGCTTTACCGCTTCAAACTCCAAGGAATGTGCCAAAGCATCGTTTAAGTTTTTGTGTCTCGCTATCTTCAGCTCCTGCTGCGTGTCGGTATCTCTGATGGCGTCAATGCAGGTGTGCAACGACAGCTGGTTTAAAAACTCCATCGGAGCTGTGATGTAGTCTAATAAAGTCAGTTTGACAACGTCGGCGTGGAGATGTTGGAGACTTTCGCCCGATTCCTGACAACGATTCTTCAACTGCAGTCGATGCAACTGTTATAAATTCTGGTCGCCAAACTTCATTTCCAATTGATGCCTGATGCTGTCAAAACTCAGCCGCTCTTCCCTGGGAATACCTTGAAGCACCTCTAAGGCATCTAAGAGCTACAATTAGCAAAGTCGCTTTCTCTCTCTCGCCCCAATCATTTGCTGTAGCGGCGGCTTCAAACTGGCGTAGATAAATACCACACGGGACTGAGCCATCAAATGTGGGGACCTTAATTCTTCCAACCGGGCTATCTTCAAGCCTAATGTTTCCTTTGGCTTGGGTTTCACACTTATTTTTTAGTGAATGCACTTTCTGTTGTATTTCCGTCAGCTTGTCATGTACATCATCGCTGATACTCCTTACTCTGCTTTATACTTGCTGGAAGATGTCGTCTTTTACCTGCTTCAAATCTTTGTCGACACATAAAGTAATATTCTCAATTCTGCTGGCCTGTTCTTGTAGCAATATCTTTGTTTCTTCATCTCTTTTTCTGGCTTCTTTATCTCCTTTTTTCATTTCTTCTTTGGCTCCTTCGTCTCTTTTTATGGCCTCTTCATCTCTTTTTCTCATTACTTCTTTGACTCCTTCGTTTCTTTTTCTGACCCCTTCATCTATTTGTCTCATTTCTTCTTTAGTCGCTTGATCTCTTTATCTGGCTTCTTCATCTATTTTATCATTTCTTCTTTGACTTTTTCGTCTCTTTTTCTTAATTCTTCATCTCTTTTCCTTGCTTCTTCTTTCATTTCTTCATCTCCTTTTCTCATTTCTTCTTTCGCTTCTTCATCTCTTTTTATCAGCTCTTATTTAGCCTCTTCATCTCATTTTCTGGCTTCTTCTTTTATTTCTTTGATCAATTCCAATAGCTGCGCGTCCATGTTGGCTGTTGCGTTACGTGTCTTAGGCATAGACGTACTTAAAGCTGGTATACTGTTTATTCTGTTTCAAGAACACACCCATTTATGGCTTACTGCTGACACTGATCTTCCAGAGATTCTAGAAATTTCCATGTTGTTCAACGAATATTCTGGAAAATATTTCTGCTAGAAGCTTGAAAATCCCACTTCTGACACGAGTTGTAACGTTCTACGGGGTTCTGGATTTGTCTACTAACAAAACACAGCTTTTCAAACTACTAATTTATTATAACCAACTATTTTCCAACACTAGTATCAACTAAAATATTTCTCTCTATTACTAAATGTCCATAGAAATATATTCCACTCTCCGCCTTCTATGATCGCTTCTTATACACCAACACTTACTACTGCTGACTCGCATAATGCTTTATAATCACTTACTCTGCACCACACTAATTCAATACTGAACTGGCTTACTCTGCGCACCGCTCGTCTATGTATACTGTCCATAGAGTTTCTAGACCTTCTACACTATTCTACACCTGTCACTTCTGGTCCCTTCTAGAAATATCATTCCAGAATGTTCGCTCTTACCAACACACTTTATAACCGACATCTGACCATAGAAGTAACAAAGTCCATGAACTTAATTCTCATAGACAAATGTGACAACATATATATATATATATATATATATATATATATATATATATATATATATATATATATATATATATATATATATAGATCATCCTTTCGGCAAAAATTATATCTCCGGAAATAACAAAAAGTCTGGGGGCAGCAAGTGCGTTATGGTAGTGGATTTTCATAAAAATGTTCGAATAGCAAATATGTGTTTTTTTAATAAAGCAGGTATCAAATTTGGTTACCAGTATAATCTATACAGTGTGTCCTAAACTGGATGGGAATGTATTGCTATCTCCGTTATTATTAGAGATAGGGAGACGGTTAAACTAGCAATGCTTTGTAGAATTTCATGCTCGTTACCAATATGGCTTTTATTTTGCCCTGCCTCTTTTCGTTTTCGAGTTATTTTGAAAAAAACAACATTTGTCCATTTATTTTTTCTTCAATATCTAAGTAGGCGTTGATCTGATATGTCTAAGACTTGCACATTATCAGGACACTTTTTACAGAGTAATGCAATAACATAAGGGGTGTTTTCTTAGAAAAAGAAAATGTGTATCACCAACCAGCCTGTGATTATGAAAATATATTTCTTAGATGCAGGTCGAGATACCTTATACTTAACCTATATATTTTTTCTCATATATTGTATAATAACGGATATATTGCGCTTTACCGTAGAAATGCGCCATCCTTTATATGTGTAAACAGACAGAAAGTGAAACTGATGCCGCTTATGGGTTTTAGGGTTTTGTTCGCGCTCATTTGAAGAAATCTCTTCAAAAATTCAAAAGTCGCGGTCTTTTCAAAGCGATTTTTGTGTATCAAAATTCGCTAAAAATTATGGTCTTAAACCATAAACTCTATGAAGCATCAGAGCAAGGTTCTATTTGAATTAATTTTTCTGGAAATATTTTAGTAAAATGAAGGAAAATGATGGTTGAAGCTGAAACTTAAAACTCAGTAAAACTAACTTATTACGACATTTCTTCTACATAATCCGTACTTGTTTCAGAGTATTTGTCTGAAAATTGAAAATTCTGACGTTTAAAATCGCGACTTTAACGTTTTAAGAAGAAAAATTATAAAATTTTAAAAATATGTTTTCCGCTACTTCTTTTCTATTTGCAAGGAAATTCAACCAATGTATGTAATATTCAATTGACTTTGTTAACCAAACAAAATATTTTGTTTTTGTCCTTTCCTCTGATCACCAGTGGCACATACTTTTTTTTAAATGCCTACAACATTTATTTATTTTAACTTAGAGGCTGAGTTTCGGCATGAAGGGTAAGTTTAATAGTAGAAACGTGTACGCCAAGTTTGGTTGTTATGCATTTCGTTGTTATACATTTTCGGAGACACAAAAAATGTCCGCAAGAAAACCCAAACTTCTGGAAGAACTAGCTCAATTTTCCGGGATAGCGAACTTGTCCCAGCCACTTACAAAAGGAAGGTACCTACCAAATTTCGTCAAAATCGGCAGATTCTTTTTTGAGTTATCGGTACGATATATATATATATATATATATATATATATATATATATATATATATATATATATATATATATATATATATATATATATATATATATATATAGGCTGGCGCATTGAAAACGAAACAGACCGATTTGCGTCCAGAGAATTTTTTTTTAAGAAACGCAGAAACACGTCCATTTTAATATTGAGTGGGACATGTTTTGACATAAAATTCAACTTTGTTACATTAACCCCTTAAGGGTAACCCTTATATTTTAAATAGGGAATATGGGTCGAGTGTATCATCACTTGAAAACTCTTTCTTTTCTGAATTCAGCACACAAGTTTTTTTGGAAGTTTCATCAACTCGTTTAAAAATTATTCACAATTCGAGTTGCAAGAACGTGATTCATTAACTGTAATAAGAAATGCACTAATTAGTCAATTTTTCGTTAAAAATACTAAAAAAAAACGTTCAAAAATGTTTATTCAGTTGAGTAAGTGTTCAAATTGTTGACCACCAGCTTCCATACAAAGTAGAAATTTGGTTTAAAACGAGCTCTGGCATTTTGGAGCATTTGTGGAGTTATTAGACGGCATTCTTCAACAATGCCTCGTCGTAATTCTTCCAGAGAGTCCGGTTCTGGTAAATTCTACTCTTTAAATCGCCCCATAGAAAGAAGTCTGAAGGAGTTGAATCCGGTGACCTAGGGCGCAACTCAATAGCACCTCTACGCCCATACCATTGTCCTGGAAACACTCTGTTCAAAAACCCCCTAACACGTTGTGAAAATCGCGGAGGAGCTCCACCTTGTTGAAACAATAATTGATTTTCTTGATAGCGATCAGCATTTTCAACAATGTCAATTAGTAGAGGGTAAACGATATCTTCTAGTAACTTCAAATACGTTTCGCAACTCCAATTGCCATCAAGCAAAATTGGTCTGATTAAACGGTCTCCAAAAATGCCAGTCCCGACATTCAATTTCTGTGGAATTTGAGTGTGGACTTCGTGAAAATTTCTTGGATTATTATCTGCCCAATAACAACATTTATGACGATTGACTGTAGAGTTTAATAAAAACGTACACTCGCCCGAAAAACAGATATTGAACAGAAAGTTCCCGTTATCAGCTATTCGTGCAGTCATAACTTCACAAAACTCCAGCCGCCGATCAAAATCATCTTCATTCTGTTGTTGTACAAGATGAATTTTATACGGGTGAAATTTATGATGCTTCGCTGAATAGTTCTTCTTTTGATGTTTGAAACAGTGGCCAATTTTCTCGTGCTCAAAGTTGTGCCTGCAGAAATTTGTGCTAAAACTTCAATCTGAGTAGTCTCATTTCTAATCAGAAATTCACGTCCAGGATCCCGTTTTTTGTTGACTACGGAACCACTTTGTCGAAACTTGGCAACTAACTCCAAAATGTATTTTCTGTTAACATGTCTGTTCGGATGTAGTTCATTAAACAAATTTGCGGTACGGTTGGCACGGTAATCGTTTTTGAAAAAAAGAGTAATTATTTCAACTCTTTCTCCAACAGAATACCCCATCAAGTATCAAACCGACTGATAAACTGAAATAATAAACCGCATTTCTCTCATTCCGATAAGAAATGTTCTGATAGTCAATTTTTTTGTTTACAAACCAACAAAACATTGACTATCAGCACATTTCTTATCGGAATGAGTGAAATGCGTTTTTGCAACTTCAACTGTGAATAATTTTTAAACGAGTTGATAAAACTTTCAAAAAAATTTGTGTACTGAATTCAGAAAAGGAAGAGCTTCCAAATGTTGTAACACTCGACCCATGTTCCCTATTTAAAATATAAGGGTTGTTATCACCACCCTTAAAAAAATTCTCTGGACGCAAATCGGTCTGTTTCGTTTTCAATGCGCCACCCTATATATATATATATATATATATATATATATATATATATATATATATATATATATATATATATATATATATATATATATATATATATATATATATATATATATATATAGATTCGCTAAAAGCAGCAGTAGGGACACGATAATGGAAACTGTGCGTTCAGAAGTCTGAAGAAATTATTAAACTCTAATCGAGACCATAGCTACAAGCTCATAGAAGATTTAGCTGGGCTTTGCTCCCAATCAGTTAAATATGTTGGATTGTTCCTTGGAGATGATATTAATTTAACTCTTTAAAACAATTTTTGTTATTTTCTAGCAAAGTAAGCTTTCTATTGTATGATGCACTTTCGCTAAATATCCCCAGAGTATTCTTTTATTAGAAACCGCTGAGTTTTATCTTTATTGAAGTAAAACATTTATTAGGTTACTGTACGGGCTCTTGCTTGACAGGGCAGTAATTGGACTTTTCTGGAAAAATGAGCTTAAGGCAAGACAAAGATTTAGCTTGTTAATTTATTTCTTCTGTTCTCCGATACATTCCGTTTCAGGCAATATAAAAACAGCATGGTTATACTTTATCTTCTTTTATATGGGAGCTTTCAGCGAATTTTCATTAAGAAAAAATCGCTAATAGAGAGGTCACGGTTAAAATATTTTATATAGAATTCTTCAGATGAGCGCGAATTTGAGTACCTAGAAACCAACAACAATGTCCGTTAAAATTATATATATATATATATATATATATATATATATATATATATATATATATATATATATATATATATATATATATATATATATATATATATATATATATATATATATATATATATATATATATATATATATATATATATATATATATATATATATATATATATATATATATATATATATATATATACATATAAATGTGTGTGTATGTATGTATGTGTTGCGATAACTCAAAAAAACTTAACTGATTGGACAAAACTTCGCACATATCTTCATTGTATTCAGACCACGGAGAATTCGGTATATCAGCTATAACGGACATTTTCCTCTCCAAAAATATTAAACGTTGAATGAACAGCTTTTCCTCCAGACAACAAATTTCATTTCAGATTTCTCTTGCTTCCGACGCGTTTCGACACTCCAAGAGGTCATCTTCAGGGGATAAATTTGAACAATCCTAAAAAGATTGAACTCTAAACTATACAGGAAGGTTCAACAGGTCACATTAGCGCCGCCCTTCATCATGGTTGTTAAAAATCGCCTATCTTTTCCATTTATTTTTGTTTTTTAAGACAATTTTCTGGCAGTATGAAGATGTAGTGTTGCATGGCCACTAGCACAATGGATGAAGTTGTGACCTGTTGAACCTTCTTGTATAGTTTCGAGTTCAATTTTCTTAGAATTGTTCAAATTTATCCCCTGAAGATGACCTCTTGGAGTGTCGAAACGCGTCGGGAGTAGGAGAAATCTGAAATAAATTTTGGTGTCTGGAGGAGAACCTGTTCATTCAACGTTTAATTATGGCAATCCCAGACGGTGTGACGTTCAGAAATGGAATACAAAAATATTTTTGAAAACGCTATATGCTTGTAAATGTGTAAGTACCTAGAATGGTGCTTTACATGTGCCTAGAAATTGTGTAAATAAACCTATGTTGTGCATTTTAAGTAATTTGGTACACAATTTTTTCCAATTTAAATGTCTTATACGTTGAAACGACTTAGTGGTTAAAGTCCGATGCCCGACAGACAGAGTAGTTAACTTCCACGCGTGGATCGATTCATACAACAGGTATAAACCATACATCAACCGTAACCATACTAAATAAATAACAGGCATAAAACATACTACCCGAACCAACAATCGTGAAATCTCGGCCACAAATACAGCAAATGGCAGACGACATAAACGACGTATAGACCATACATCAATCGTAACCAAACTAAATAAATAACAGGCATAAAACATACTAGCCGAACCAACAATCGAGATATCTCGGCCACATGTACAGCAAATGACAGACGACATCAAATTAAAAATTTGCGATGTGATTGTTTAACTGGTGGATTCAATCAATTTTTAAAATACACTATATTTGTAGCTTGATGAACAGCCCCTAAATACAGTTTTAGCACAGCATAGATATATAATGCGGTGATTTTGGACTAAAAGTGTAGCATAATATAATCATAACTGTAAAAAAATCACGTCAAGTCTCTATAAAAATGATTCTAAAACGGTTTCTTTTATCTTTAAACTCAAACATAAGACGTCGTATAAAACCGAAACGATCTCTCAATGTGTTTCAATGTCAATTTTAATAACTCTGTAATTAATTGATACGTATACTTTTAATAAAATATCCCGAGCAAGAAGCTTGTGGCAAGTATTACGGAAACAAAACGTAAGTTAACGTATCCTTAGATAGCTCAGTGGAAGCGTGCTTGTCTTCTACGCAGCTGACCGATTCGAGCTCTTTGAATGTATGGTTCCTTTTTGTATTATTTTGATATTTGGAGAAACAATAGCGCACAAGATCTAATTTTTATTTAAAACGCCTGAATAACTTTGTCACCTTTGAGTCTAAAATTACAACTTCTAGCAGCTATTTGGTTATTGTTGATATTAAAACAACTAGTTTGATTAGGTTGACTAAAACGAAATCATTATTGCGATTAATAAAAAAAAGTAACTGCTACGTTTATGATTTGGCAGATACTTCTGGAAATCTTTTGTAACTTTGATGAAATTTGTAATACAATTTTTTTTAAAGATATCTACAGATACAGCAAAATTTGATTTTTCAGCTTAATAGAAAATGGAGTTTTGGCCAGTTTTCTGAAAAGGAGTTAGAATACACGTTTTTTCTGATAACAAAAAGATATCGAAATAGGTCTTAAAATGTGTGCATGTGGGACCTCTATAATCGATTTTCAACGTATGTGTAAGTTTAAAGTGTATAAACTTTAATAGTAAGCCGTATAATATTAGTGTGAAACTCTTATGAAAATTCACCACTTCAACGCACTTGCGGGAGAACAAAAGGAGGGGGTACACCAACAAGTGGATCCTCCTAGCCACAGACAGATAGGCAGCCCTTAAGGCACTAAGTAGCCCACGGGTAAATTCCTGGCTGGTGAGTGAGTGCCGAGACGAGACGAGCGACCTGGCTGGGCGAAATGAGGTGACCCTCATCTGGGTGCCGGGTCACTCGGGGTCAAAGGCAATGAAGAAGCTGACAGTCTCGCGAAGAGAGGATCAGCAGAACCATTTATGGGACCAGAACCGACTCTGGGCGTGACAAAGAGCACTGCCAGGGGAGCCATTAATTCCTGGGTCCGAAACCAACACAAGGTGTACTGGGCGGACTGTCCAGGGCTCAGACATGGGAAGTCAATAATTGACGGACCCAGTTCAAAGAGAGCTGTGGAGCTGCTAAATCTTAGCAGAGGACAGCTCAGAAACACAACAGGTCTCTTCACGGGACACATGGCCGTCAAGAAACACCTGCATAAAATGGGGAGGTTCGAAGGGGACCTCGCATGCAGACTCTGCGGAGAGGGAGAAGAATCTGCCCAGCACATCGTGCGAGTGTAAAGCTCTGGACCGCAAAAGACAACTGATCTACGGTCAGTCTAGACCGGAGACAGAGCAATGTAAAACTTCGCCCTACCAATCGCTGTGCAGACTAGTTCAAGGCACAGTGATTTTGGAATGGGTGGAGTAAAACTAAGGGTATGCACAATCAACCAAAGGTTGCAGTGCTATCGGGGCGGCAAGACTGCGGACGAGCCCTGAGTGGAAAAAACGCACTTGCTGCGTCCCGAAAATTTTTAATTTCATAATATTCGCATGAACTTTGAGGGTTATTAAAACCACTAATGTCATACAATAATTTATAGGATTAGTCGCTATTGATAAAGATTCGGGAATAAAAAAAGGAAATTAAAACTGTGCAACTAAGAGCGAAATTCAGATAGATTGTATACCATTATCAAAGGAATTTGGACATAGCAGGGTTTTCTACCAGACAATACATTAAATTGATAACTTAACGGGTTTCGGCACCTATTGAGGCATCTTCAGAGGTTAAGACCTGAAATGTAAAAAAGTGGCTGTCAGAAACTATGTTTCTGGTAGGTCTTACATTCGAGCATTACACCGCAACTACAAAAAGCACAAGGTCTAACGGAAACTAATGTCGAACATAAAAAAGCAGGCCATAACGGCCATACAAAGCTAAGCTGACGGAGTGTCAGGAGTTAAATAATATTTTTTACAAACATATTTCAAACGGGGCTGAGTTCCACAAAGATAACACTCTAGTGGAATCAAAATGCAAGTTAAAAACTCAGATTAATCAACTAGTTAAAAACAAAGAGACAAGCAAACATAAAAGGCTAGTAGGCTGCACCCCTGAGAACACCTGAATTAGTGAAATTCAGAAATAAAACGAAAATGAAGCTGCCAATCTGCCAATTAATACTTACTAATTTCTGTTTTTATAATTGCATAAAATATGCTGTGGGGGATGTTGTCAAAGCTCTAGTTTTCATCTATTTTCTTCAGATTTCCAGACAAAAATGACATTGAACAAGAGAACAGAAGCATCTCGAGATTTGAAGCAGCCAGAGGATGAATATTGACGACGCTTATTTTTATTTTATTAAAGCAGCAAATGTAGTCTGTGCACTCATAAAAACAAAACCTAGATGGTTTAAAAGAAGATTTAGAATAAAGACGACAGAAGTGACAGATGACACCGGCAAGCAGAGAACTGACATTGAAAAAGGACAGAGAGGTCAAAGAATAACGAAACCAAGCTTGCTTAGCTCCATGGGTAGAATCGGTTGTTAATGAACAGGACCACTATTCTGACATTTAGAAATCATATAGTATACCATTCTTTGCTCTTTTACTTGGCCCAACTAATAAAGGTATTACATACGAACACCTAAAAAGCATCGATTTGCTAAAATTAATGAGTGAGCAAGGCAAGTAAAGCATCATACAACACAGCCACAACAAAACTAAAAAAATGGAATACAGAGGTATACCAATCCTCTTGAACTAATCCCTCAACAAATTGTTCAGTAGGACCCAAGAGAATAAATCTTTTTTGTTGGCGTTGAAAGAGCTTAAGTAACAATTTTCGCCATATGCAAATCTCAAACACGTATTCTGTTACCGTTGAATTCTTTTGGCGTCCTAACCAACCACACACGTATAGTAAATCTCTAAGCAATATGTAAACTTTGAAAGAACCAAAGCATTTTACAGCATCACCTTAGTCTTTACAGGAAGAGAGAATAGAAGTGCAATAGCAAACTGTTATATGCCTTCTGTAAACAAGGACTAACATGCTGCTTGAACCTAAATGTATTATCCATTATTATGCCCAAATTTTTAACTGCACTCACCAGCTTAAGGCAACCTCCATTAACCTCTACTCTCACGTCATTCTTAACCCTTTCGAAATGCACTTGGCTACCAAAGAGAATCATTGACGATTTACTGTGATTCAGCCGCAGTGAATGCTGCTCCGCCAGTCTGCAACATCACAAACATCAAACGTCATGTAAACCTGAGTGTCATCTGCGTACATCTGCATTCTGCATACTTGCATATCTTAAAGTATCTCTGAAGCGATGGGAGTAAATCGTAAAGTGTAGCGGCCCCAGAATAGATGATTGTGGCACACCACTCCGTAATAAGCGTGTCAAGATTTCCTGCCTCCTATCCACAAATAATTTTTGAAACTTTAGAGCACAGGAGCTTAGTCCTATCAATTTTAATATTTCTACCAACATGGAACAACAAGTAACATGCTGTTATTGACAGTATCGAACGCTCTCTAAAAAAACAGAACTACCAACAGTGTCTATATGCGTTGGTCAGTGGCTTTCAAACTGTCACCGCATACCCTTAACAGTCCTGTGGTGCAGCTATGCCCCGCTCGATATGCCGACTGGTACTTTGAAAAAATGGTTTTACTCGCCAGAAAATCCCACAGCTAAAAATAAATAACTCTCTCGAGTACTTTGACAACATCGGTAATATGATAATAGGCCTCAACTGACTCAACGTGATCGGACCATGTACCTTAGAGACCAACAGCACACTTTCAACACTTCGGAAAATAGTTGTTGAAATACAGGAGTTAATAATATTAATAGTAATAGTAACAACAGTAATAACCTATATTGACCAAAATAATACAGCATGTCTACACAGATAAGTCTTTAACTTGTTATGTATTCAGACGTAACTTAGTCAAGCAATATACGTCCCACATAGCATTACCATACCAATGCTAAGTCCACCAAAACCCACCGCACTGCTTTTAATTGCATTATGTTGCTTGATCACAGTTTTCCCATCCATCGAGGTAAACTAAAATTCCTCAACATTCCCACAGTCAACAAAAACACCAACGTCCCGATAAGTAGACTCCCCATCCAAGTCACCATTTAAGTGGTCAGTAAGTTCATCAAGGTCGTGAAATTTCAGGTAAAGCTGTTTCGTTTTTAGATCGAAAATTCAGCAATTTTCTAAATCAACTGCGATTCAACTGTTCTCCAAAGTTACTAAGCCATCTTGATTGGCTTTTATAATATTTGCATCTAGAAGGCGGTAATTGTACTCAAATGAATGCAGTTTATATAACAATGTTTTTTCTTACCCTTTTTTTATTAGCCAAGTCCTGACCACGACCCAAAGTTTCGTAATCTACAGATTTTTCGAAAAGTTAAATCGTCCATAAGGAAACGTATTTGAGACACCGATTATTTGAACTCGACACCGTAGTACCAAAGGTTGGCTACCAATCGATCACAACACTTCAGTCTACCAGTTGATGTACATTTTTAAAAGCAGCTTATGTCAAGTGTTCATCAATATCGTCTTGGACACAAAAAAATGTTTGACACTCATCTTGGTGTTATTAGTTGACCAAATTTTAAGTTAAAAATATTGTCAGGTGAGATAGATAATCATATAAACTTGAAGTTTCTGGAAATTTCCCGCTTCCTCCAAAGGACGGTACCTGCATGTATTTAATTTGCTTAAACCTAATGCAACTATCTTGGTTAATCAAAATTTACAGTATGTACGGAAAAATAATTTTACGCTTCTACTGGGAATTAAACCCGGGACTCTTGAATCCAAAGGCACACGTACCTATCGCTGGACCAGCAAGACTGCTAGCTTATTTATTTACTCCTTTCTAACTGAATTAAGCTGTCATTGCAATAATGGGCCCCCTTTTCGTACACCCGTACTACCTTAGTTTCAGTTCCATACCAGTTAATATCTATTACGGTACTTTGTTTTCTGTATGGATAAATAATGCTGAGCCTATATCTCCAATCCAATCCAGCTCTCTTCATTATTCTAAACAAAATTTTCAAATCTACATTATTAAATGCTTTGTCAAAGTTTTTAAAAGCAGTAATAAATGTATCTATATTTTTCTTAAGTCTCCTATCTCCCATTGTCTCAAGTGCCAGTACTGCTTCTTCAGTTTTTCATTTGGGCCTGAGTTGGTCTTCAACTAATTCTTAATTTTGCTTTTTATTAACAGCTTTCCGTCTTTCTCTATTCTTTTGTTGCCAGATACCCACAGACCCAAGGTAAATCTGAGAGAGACGGGACACGCATTTCCGCATAAATATCACCACTTGGGTAAGTATAACACTGTTCCCAATTATTTTTAAAATCCACTTCTGAGCGACTTCCAGTATTTTTATATAACATCTTGGCGCTCCACCCCAGATGAGTTTACCGTACTGCAGATGTGTCTCAACCAGAGATTTGTATATGATCTTTAGATGCTTTTCGTCAAACATATCTCGATACATTTTAAACCAGCTGCTCAAAAATCGTATTTTGCACACCTGATTGTTTATGTGCTCATGCCATCTCAGATGACTGTCCACTGTCACCTCCAGGTATTTCACCGTCCTCACGACATCTATCCGCACGGTTCCATGATCTCCCTCTTTAATCTCCAAAGCCGCGTATAACGGCAAGCCGCTGGTGTAGCTACAAAAAGGCAAACATTTAGTCTTGTTGAAGTTAATCGTGTGCAATCTGGAGTCAAACCACGTTGATATGTTTTAGAAGTCATCTTCGGCTTTACTTTTCAGCTCTTTCTACGTTTCTCCCCTGTAGAATATGGCTGTATCATCCGCCAAGCCAACGACAGTACCCTGAGACGATTGTGCAAACAATTCGTTAATGAATATGTTGAACATTATGAGGCCGATGACTGTGCCCTGTGGAACTCCATAACCATCATTTTATGCTCACTAATGTCTTTACACATTGTCTTTTTCCCAGAAGGTAACTTTTTAGCAACCTGTGTATGTTTCCTCTAAACCCGACAGATGCCAAAACATCCAACAGCTTCCCGTGGTCCACGGTGTCGAAGGCTTTCGCGAGATCAATAAAAATGCACATGCTTGGAGACCCTTTGTCCATCTCGGCAATAACCCTCTTAATAACGTACGCTATGGCATCCTGCGCGGATCTACCAGCGCGAAATTCATATTGTCTCTCCGACAGCAACTTAAGTTCTTTTAAATAGTTGGTCATCCTAAGCTTTATAACCTTCTCAAAAACCTTTGCAATGTTGGAAATCAGAGATATGGGCCTATAGTTTTCCATTAAAGTTTCGTCACCACCTTTGTGTATGGGAAGAATAGCAGACATCTTCAGTACCTCTGGGAAACATCCATTACGAAAGGACATATTTATTAAATACGATAGCGGGGCTGAGATGCTGTTTGAAATAGCCCTCAAAGCAGAACCTCCTATGCCGTCCAACCCAGGAGAGGTGCCCAGCTTTAGTGTTTTAATAATCCCTTCAACCTCCTCTTTTGTCGTCTCTCCAAAAAACATGATTTTCGATGCCCCGATGTATATCTCTTTTGATGGTTTTCTCCTTTTTAGTGAATTTTCTTAGAAAAAATTCACTAATGAGGAGATATCGACTTTTGAATTTTGAAAAAATTACTTCAAATGAGCGCGATCTAGGACCCCTAGAACCCATATCCGGGGTCAGTTTCAATTTTTATATGTTATATATATATATATATATATATATATATATATATATATATATATATATATATATATATATATATATATATATATATATATATATATATATATATATATATATATATATATGTATCACACCGATAACTCAAAAAATAATGGGCCGATTTTGATAAAATTTGGCATGTACGTTTCTTTTGTAAATGGCTTGGATAAGTTCGTTAGTCAGGAAAATCGGACGAGGTTTTCCGGGAAAATTTTGAGTTTTCATTCGAAAAAAATTCTTATCTCAAAAAGTAAATAGCCGATTTTAATAAAATTTGGCATGTACCTTCCCTTTGTAAATGGGTTTGACAGGTTTGTTAGTCAGGAAAATCTGACGAGGTTTTCTGGGAAAATTTTGAGTTTTCATTAGAAAAAAATTCTTATCTCAAAAAGTAATAAGCCTATTTCGATAAAATTTGGCATGTACCTTCCCTTTGTAAATGAGTTTGACAGGTTTGTTATTCAGGAAAATCTGGCGAGGTTTTCCGGGAAAATTTTGAGTTTTCATTCGAAAAAAAATTTTATCTCAAAGAATAATAGGCCGATTTTGATAAAATTTGGCATGTACCTTCCTTTTGTAAATGGCTTTGACCAGTTTGTTAATCAAAAATATCGGACGAAGTTTTCCGGAAAAATTTTGAGTTTTCATTTGAAAAAAATTTTTATCTTAAAAAATAAAAAATCTATGATAACCAAATTTGGTAGATAGGTTTACGATATAAAGAGTAAACCATACACCAAAATTAAGATATCTATGTTACAGGAAAAAAAAGTTATAATAAAATATTTTGTGCCAGATCATTTCTATGAAAATTCACTACCATAACGCACTTGCTGCGTCCAGACTTTTATCTTTTTCTTTATTTTTTCTGCCAATCTATTACTCACCCCGGCAAAGCCTTCATTGAATTTGCAGGCAATTATTTTTTTATCTTTTATGGCCACGTTATCACTTTTGATCTCTCGTAACTCTTTTTTCTCTTCCATCTGGCCTATAGAATTGACAAACTTCCAGACATCTTTTGCGCTTCCCTTACTATGCTGCAGTGTTTCACGGTAAAAGTCCCTTTTTCGTGCTCTTATTATGTCTTTCAGCCTATTTCTATAACTGTTAAAATGTCTTCGAACCTGACTATCATCAGGGTGTCGCTGTAGCTGTCCCGTTTCCTACTACAAGTATACATATCGCTTGGGCTTTAAACAGCAAATTCTGTATAAATAGAGCTTTACTATCTCTATACATGACAATGTTTGCACAATGTCTCTTTGAAACGAAATATGCCGTCGTACCTGAAAACAGGTATAACGGACTTTTAATAGAGGGACTAGCGGTAAACTTGACCGGAAAAAGTCGTTCGTAATTCTTCCTCTAGGGCGCGGTCAATTACATTGCACCTAAGATATACTCAATTTTAGTTGTTAGGCGTTTAGTATTATTTGTTCTCTGATAACGCTCACATTGTTAGTGAAATGACCGTCAGGCATATAAAAATGTGTTGTAGTGAATTGGCTTCTCCAAAATTGTACCTATTTTGAGGCGAAAACAAACGTTTTTGTTATTGCTTATTTAAACATTAGACCTAGAGCATATACATTTTTCTATCTGTCCATTTTTAAATTCAGTAAAGGGTTATTACAAAATTGTGTTTGATCAAGTTACACAACACTTACATTTTTTAAAATTAAAAACAAAAGTGTTCCTTTGACACTCTTTTATGCGAAAAATGATGTCACAAGCGTCTTCGAATACTTGATAACAAAACAGATACACAGCAATTCTGTAAATTTCCCAATGGGCCTTGTATTCGAAACCGCCCCTGCAAACTTGAAATTAATGGCGTCGGTTCAATTTCTGAAAAGAATATAAGAAATGGCTTCTTGAAATATTCTCTAACAATGAAGTCTCGTCCTCTTCGAGAACTCTTCCAAAGAGCAAAGCTACTCTAAGCTCGTGGAATTACTTAAATGAACGTAGAAAACACTTCCCCTGTGCCCTCGGCTTCTCGAATTGAACCGGAAGACGGCTTTTTCAGCGCGAGAAGCTTTTAAAGCTCTCGCATGTCTCTATCTTGGGTTTATCTCGCTGTTCGCATGTATCAGATCACCACAGACTAATGGACTGTGTAATGTTGCCTCAATTACCTCAAAGAGATTAATAGATCTCATTCGTGTGTCCTACCCTTGTCCGGCACTGTTCTCTGTCGCCAAAAAAACATTAATGGACTCGACATTTTGCCTTCCTGGCCAAATAGATGTAGCTGAACTAATTCCGATCTCCTTGATAACTATCTTGCCGATATAAGGGATAGTTTATCGTCTGAAGGTCAGGTTGAAACTCGACTCTTAGAAAGTCGCCTCTCTCTTCCCCTGGCGGAGGGTTTATCACCGTAGCTGTTAAGAAATGATCAAGTAATAAAATATGTTTTTGTAAAAGAATCAGTTTATCGATAGATATTATTAGTGCTCTCTCTATTTGAGTTCTTGATGTCTGGTCGCTCAAGGCGTTTGTGAATGGACTTGTACTTGAAACATTGCTTTACAATCAAAATTAAAAACTTCATCTATATGAATATTTGGTTAGAGAATTTTTGTGGAAAATATTAGTTAGTTGTCATTAAGGGAATTTACTAATGAGAGGTCACGATGGTGGGACGTTCGGAAGCTTATTCAACTGGAAATCAATCTTAAAATTTACGGTTCATTCAACAAACAAGGAACTGAGAAGTTGAAATTTAAAAAATTTTCGGGACGCAGCAAGTGCATTCTAGTAGTGAATTTTCATAAGAATTATACACTATTAGTGAGGTGTATTATTAGAATTAATTCTTTAAATTTAAATGGACCTAAGAGACCGGTTTTAGAGGTGGCAGTTAGCGATTATTCAAATAGGTTTTTATTTTATATGAAGCTAGAAAATTATAGTTTGGTAGAGATATATGTAAGTACTGCAAGTCTCTTTAAAAAAATTATGTTGCGAATTACGCTAGTCACAAAAGTGTTGTAATAACAACTGACAGCAGTCGTGAGAGAATCGTGTGCGCTCTGCGAATAACCCTAAATCCTCTTCGCTATTCCGCTAATACCTTAGAATGTAAACAACTACCTACATTCTAAGGTTAATGTTAATACAAATAGTAGGTAAATAATAACACACTTTTAATTTTAACCTAACTTTAACAAAGGTCCAATGCTGTTGACTGAGACTGTAGTATATAATGATTCTAACATCCAATGAAACAAATAAGAAAGCAATCGTTTAATCAAGCTGTGTGCATGAGATGCAGATTCTTAATGTATCTACTGTATTAATATACAACTTAATGTATATAGGTACTCTATTACTAAAGCGAAAGAAAACAAACCTTTATTGTTTACTTTTAGTTTTTACTCTATGTAGTGTATGGAAAATTTGAAGTAAATGAAACTTCATAACATTATAAATTTCAGTGTAAATTATTAAAATTTTAATTTCGAATTTTTGTATTTTTTATATTTATTTATTTCATTTTCAAAAAGTATGGATACAGCAATAGTAAATAAATGTTTAAAAGAGTTGAGGTGGAGCAAGTGCGCTATGGTAGCGAATTTTCGTAAAAACATTTCAAATGGTGTTAACTCAATTTCCCATTTAACTGGAATCTTCAGTTTTGATACTTACTAAAACCTATACAAAAGCAGTGTGGGAACCAAATTTAAAAAATAACACAATGAGCTTCACAGGCAATCACAAATTTGTTTTAATAAACCATGTTTCTTATTTTATTTCCAGAAACAGGTTTGATTGAGTTGACTAAAAAGGATTGTCCAAGTGACTAATAAACAAAAGTATTTGCCACATTTATAATTTGGCAGGTACCTTCCTTTTGTGAACACAAATTAAATTTTCGCTAAATTTGCAGATTAGCCCACGGAGGCTTTTTATTAAAAAATAAGAAACAGGTTTAGAACCCCTTCTGGATGCCTAAACCACAAGAAAAATTTCTTGCAAATAGCCCCCAACAAATCTACGGGACCAGAAGTGAATAGGGGCGCCGGGCGCGGAAAAAGATTAAAACTCGGGACGCAGCAAGTGCGTTATGGTAGTGAATTTTTATTAAATGTTTCAAATTTAGATAACTCAATTTTCTATAAACTTAGAGGGTTAAATTTTAATACGTAGTAAGGTGTTTCCTAAGGCAAGATATCCACAAAATTTCATTAAAATAACTTTGTAATTTTCGGAGAAAAAAATTTAAAATTTAAAATTTAAATCGGTTAATTATTTTTTGAGTTATGAGACGGATACATATACATATACATATATATATATATATATATATATATATATATATATAAATTAAACCTATTTACAAATGAACTTTAATAAGATATTATGCTGTGACAATACCTCTCTCAAGCAGTGGCGATTTGTCCTAGTGAGCTAGGATATAAAATATAATCAAAATGTGCACAGTTATATATGTTTTATTTCTTTTTCCCTTAGTCTTAATACACTACATTTTTATGACAATCGATTTAATTTACTTATTTGATTTCATAAATAGTCGGTTAATAGTGACTTGGAATGAAGTAGATACCACGTGTCTAACATATTCAACGAATATGAGTAGATCAAAGCAACTGGGAATGATTTCGGTCACTCCCCGACACACGTGTTTATACAATAGTGAGGAAAATACTTGATTTTAACACTGCAGTGTGCTATAAAAATTTGATTAACTCAGTTTTCCATAATCTTAGAAAGTTTAATTTTGGTAGGTAGTAAAGTATTTCCTAGGAAAAGATATCCACCAAATTTCATTAAAATAACTTAATTTTTGGAGAAAAAAAATTGTTTCAAAAGAAAATTTAAAATTTGAATAACTCAATTTTTTATAAACTGAGAAAGTTGAATTTTGGTACTTAGTAAGTCCTCTCCCAAGGCAACATATATAGTAAATTTCATTAAAGCAGCTTTGTTATTTTCGGAGAAAACAACTTTTTTTTAAAGAAAACTCAATTTTCTCGGAAAAACCCGTCCGATTTTCCTGCCTAACAAACTCATCCAAGCCATTAATAAAAGAAAGGCACTTGCCGAGTTTCATTAAAAGCGGTTAATTATTTTTTGAGTTATCAGACGGATATATATATATATATATATATATATATATATATATATATATATATATATATATATATATATATATATATATATATATATATAAACATATAAAAATTGAAACTGACCCCGGATATGGGTTCTAAGGGTCCTAAATCGCGCTCATTTGAAAAAATTTTTGCAAAGTCTCACCATCGATACCTCTCTATTAGTGAATTTTTTAAAATAAAAATTCACTTAATCGAAATGTGAGCTAAAAGTGCGAAAAAAACAGCTAAGTTGGACTCTATAAGCTGTCTTTATCCCATTTTGTAGTTATATCTCCTTAAAATTCAGTTGACGAATATGGGCTCTAGAGGTCTTAGTTTCCCTCATTTAAAGATATTGTTTTAAAATACGAAGCGCGATTTTCTTATTAGCGAACTCTTTCTACGAAAATTTGTAAACAAAAACAAACCAATTTTGTTCAATGTAATTTCAAATAGCAGTAAAACATTTTCTTGTTTTCTTGTGAACTGTGAAAGAACTTTTTAACCATATTTTCCTATTTATTATTTCCTCACAGCAACACAGTTATCCTTCGAACAAAATCTACCTAGAAATAATATACAAAGGTGACGTTAACATCAACCAGTAATTAGTATTTTTTTTCTGTGGAAATTTTTAAAGCGTTTATTTTTTTAAAAATTTTCTTAAAAAAAAATCACTAATGAGGAGATCTCGATTTTTGAATTTTGAAAAAATGTCTTCAACTGTGCGCTAACTAGGCCCGCTAGAACACATATCCAGGGTCAGTTTCGTGTTTTATGTATATATATATATATATATATATATATATATATATATATATATATATATATATATATATATATATATATATATATATATATATATATATATATATATATATATATTGACTAAATTTGGTGAATACCTTCCTTTTGCAAGTGGTTTGAATAAGTTCGTTATCCAGGAAAATCGGCCCAGGTTTTCCCGGAAAATTTTGTGTTTTCTTTTGAAAAAAAAATTATATCTCCAGAAATAACAAAGTAAGGGCAACCTAATTCAGTAGGCGTGTTTGCATTATAAATAGCGAACCAGGAACCAAAATTTCAGTTTCTAAGTTTAAAGATAAAAAAGCAGGCAGTTTGGGGTTTTCCTCAAAACGTTTCACGGGTTTATATCGCTAGAGGTAAATTACCGACCAAAATTTAGCTCTATGGGTCAAAAGACAAAAAAGTTACAGGCATTTAAAGAAAAACAAATTGGGATTTTCCTCAAAACGTCAAAGTCGCGATTTAAAACGTCAAAATTGGCAAGATTTAGGCAAAGAACTTGAATATAATACGGGCTATGGAAAGAAAATGTCTCAAGAAGAATATTTTACAAACCCTGAGGTCTTAGTTTCAACTGTCATTGTCCTTCATTTTACTAAAATGTTTTCAGAAAATTCATTTCAAATACACCCTTTCTCTGATACTTGGCAGTAGTCTTAGCTATAGAGTTTACCGTTTAATGGTATATAATTTTTGTCGAATTTGCCTAAAAAATCAATAAAGCTCAATATATCCGTTGTTATACAAGATATGAAAAAAAATGTATACATTAATTATAGGGTGTCTTGAAATACAACTTAATAATTGATTACTACAATCACAGGATGGCCCATAAGTCGTTGGTGATAAAAATTTCCTTTTTTTTTAGTCGATCACGCCTTATGTTATTGCGTTTTTGCATTTTCCATCGATATATAATGCATGTTTGTTGGAAAAGAAATTCTGGATATAGCAAGTGCGTTATGGTAGCGAATTTTGATTAAATGCTTCATATTTGAAAAGCTCAATTTGCTTAAGTTTACTTTCGGCAATTTTTTTACGTTTTCAAACAATAAAGTTATTTTGGTGAAACATGGCACATTGTTTTTACTATATAGGTTATACTGGTAACCAAATTTGATGCCTGCTTTCTTTAAAAAAACAACATATTTGCTATTAAAAACATTTTTATAAAAATTCACTACCATAACGCACTTGCTGCGTCCAGAATTTTTTCGGAATACTCAGTGGCACGTTTTTCATTGCATCAACATATTCTCTAAAAACACAACTTCTGAAAGTATAAAATCTTCCAGACAATTGGGTCAATACTTTAATACTGTTTACTTGTTTTCCAATAGCAAACAAAATCCTGCCCCATACAAAGAATAACTTTTTCACTGACTCGAACTTCATTGATTAATGGAGCTAATAAATCCCAACGAGCAAACTGTAGTAAACAGAGAAGTGAACTCAGTAACAGTGTCCGTAGCATACTTCATACGTATACCCGGCTTCCGCATCCAGAGATATGCGATAAAATTTCCAGTTGATCCCGGCAACCAGATATTTTCTCAGACCAATATTCCATGTAAATACCTCTCTTGTATTTCATGATTTATGTATAGAAAATGCCATCAATAAAAGAAAACACGAAACCGACGGTGTAGGAAGCAGAAAATGAAGTTTTATTCTTTCTTACAGTAACCAGTATGTTTATGGTTCTACGTTGAAAATAGCTGACAAGAAATTGAGTTACAACACTGAATGCTGTGTGAAACTTTTTGTGCATGCTTGTAGGAAATCACTTCATTTGAAGAACAACTGCAAATTAACTGGTAAAAGATCCGAAGTTGCCTCGGAAAACTCAGCATTATCCGACGCGGAACCACAGCAAAAACCGGGCGTGTTAGATTATCTTAATAGCTCAACGTTCCACTCGTTGATATGTGAAAGATCTCGCGTAATCAAATTCCCTTTAATTGTTTGTCTTTTTCTAGAGAACAATGGACGAAGGAAGCCAAGAACTTTCGTGGCAAAGTACGGTATTGCAGAAGTCGATTGCGTTTTTCTGAAGCGGGAATAAAACAGGAAATGGAGCTTTCAATTCGAACTTTGCAACTTCTGTATTATGGGCAACAATGTAGCAAACTTGCTAAAGTATAAAATTCAAAAGAAGGGATACGTCACACCTGAGTGGAATTATAAAGGTCCATTGAAGCATTCTTGGAAGTGCTGCTGTTTATAATATCATATGAAATCATAGCGTATTTTGTTCCCTCTAATGTGACTTTACAAATTTGCCTATTTTAATTATGTATAAAGAATCTGGACGTATCAAGTGTTGTACTGGTATAATTTTAAGGTAAAAGCAGCACTATATAGAGCTTTGAATAATATTTAAAAGGTTATTGACTGCTTTAAAATATGTAATTTTTGTAAATACTGTAGTTGCGAATTGGTTTTATTCAGCTAAAAATCACACAGTCATTAAATACTACTTATTTGCCTTAAAATAATATTGTCCTTGGAGCCAGCTAATTCCTGGAACACCCTATTGTACATTTAAAATGATTTTTAGTAAGTGTTTGGAATTATCTTGGTACAAATATCTAGATATATGTTATTGTTACAGTACAGCAGCAGACAGCTTACTTTACTTTTCCCTAGATGTCGTTTATTTTAATTACTGCAGAAACTTGGTGAGAGAAGAAAAACAATACTACGTCAAATCATAACAACTAACGGGGTTTATTATACTGCAATTTGGAGCGTTCAAAATATGAAACAGCAATAAAGACAATTAAATTCCTTATGATTGATAATGGAATATTGATAATTGAATATTGATAATGGAATATTAACACATTTAATCTTGAGGATTTCTGTTTGGCGTTAGACATCGTTTTACACAACCTGTGTTCATTGCAACTTAAACATGAAACGTTACACAAGGATGGTAATTTTAAATATATCAACGCAAGTCTAGACTGAGATGAGAAAAAACCGTTGTGGCGTTATAAATTTCGGAATTCCGTCAATTACTTGTTATTTAGATATGAACGCAAGAGCATATGTCAACATATATTACAGAGAGTTTAAGAGATTACAAAGAAATTTGATGAACTAAGCATAGTACGAGGGGCGGGTCAATAAGTTCGTGCCTTTTTGAATGAAACACAGGTTTTTTGACAAAAAATCATTTTATTTCTCAACATAGTCTCGTTTGAGCTCTATACGCTTCGTCCAACGTTTGTCCAAGTTTTTTATCCCTTCCCAAAAAATAAGATTTGTTGAGGTCCTCAAAATAGGTATGTGTTTGTGAGATGATTTCATCATTGGAGTCAAATCTCTTTCCGCCGAGCCATTTATATAAGTTTGGAAACAAGAAATAGTCACTCTGGGCTAAATCCGGAGAATATGGTGAATGAGGGAGCAATTCGTAGCCCAATTTATGCAATTTCGCCATGGAGACTACACATGTGTGCACCCTTGCATCGCCTTGGTTGAAAAGGACTCTTTTCTTGGCCAAATGCGGTTGTTTTTTCTTCAAATCGTCATTAAATCGATCCAATAAGTTGAATAAATATCCGCCATTGATTGTTATTCCCTTTTGAAGGTAATCAATGTAAACTGGACCACGTGAATCCAAAAAAAAAAAACGGTCACAATGACTTTATTGGCTGACAATCCCACCTTGGTGTTCTTCGGCGCCGATTTGCATGGAGAAACACACTGTTTTGACTGCTGCTTGGTCTCTGGTGTGTTGTGGTGAATCCATGTTTCGTCCACGGTTGCGAAACGACGCAAAAACTCGTCCCTATTGCGGTTCAACAGCGCCAAACACTCCTTCTAAGTTGTCACACGATTGCGTTTGTGGTCGATTGTGAGCAAACGCGGCACCCATCTTGCGGATAGCTTACTCATACACACGTGATCATGCAAAATCGAAACCACTAAACCATGTGATATGCCTATGGCTTCCACAATCTCCTGCACTTTCAATCTCCGATCGGCCAACATAATATAGTAAATTTTTTTCAATTGTTTCGGGTGTAGCGATCTCAACTGGGCGTCTAGAACGTTCGGCGTTATTTGTGCTTGTACGGCAGCAACGAAGTTAAGTAAACCGCTTTTTTACCATGAAAATTGATGGTACAGAGTCCCAAAACTAATTATCATACTTGGCCTTGGTTTGAGCGATTTTTTTTTTAAAATAATGTTTGATGAGCACACGAAATTCACATTTTTCCATTTTCATTATAACTTAAGAGGTTGTCTGCATTTAATGGATATCTAGCACAAACTAAATAACGCAGCCTGTTCAAAATTTGACAAGAGTCAACTGACAGACGCATGCTGACAGGAGCAGTGTTGCCTGTGAAGAGGCGGTAAATTAAAAAAGTCACGGACTTATTGACCCGCTCTCGTAACTAGACAACTAATTATCATCTAATTAGTAGACAAGTATGACATTAAATGTATTTGATCAACAAGATACGTTCATGGCATTGTTGAAGCCCTGGTGGAATCATTGGCCAGTACAGGTAGTGTAATCTGCCCTGAAATAGGCAACTCCCAAGGTATTAGTCCTCCTGAACCAGTAACCGCCTGATATCATTACTGTATAGCACTGCTGTATATTAATGTATACTGACACGTCATGGATGTTGTAATCTAATTCTAAATAAATTAAGCGCCATACGAAGATTTGAGCTCAGTACTGACAGAAAATATTTTTCTCGTAGTTATTTTCGGCAATAATTTGGTAAGCTAGTACATACCGCTTTCACGGGTAGCGCTTTTGAGTGCGCTTTCGAGTGCACTAGATAATAACCTCCAAACAATAAACTCAATGAGCCGATAGTCTCAAATTGTATACGGAGGTCACGTTAATATAAATCTGCTTGTGGATAGTACTTCTGATGGGCTATTTCGCGACATTCTCGTCCGTTATGGCGTGAAAATCATCATACATAAACCTGCACGTGTGACGCCCACATCATCTACATGCATTGACAATTTTCTTGTGAGTGAAAAGACAACTTATCGCAGATGTAGGGAAGACCGGACTTGATAAAGCTATTAGAAGCAGCAGCAGCAAGAGCAGAACTATGTGGAAGGCCATTAACGAATTAACAGGGAGGAACCTAAGATGTCACATTGAATTCCTGCCATAAATGCGGACTTTCCAGACCAATTTGGCAATTTTTTCTCAACTGCTACTCAAAATGCAACTACTCTTCTACCTGCTGCAGTAGATATAGCATTTGTTGAGGAGATAACATCGCAAGTGGACACCCAATTTAAATTCTCGCCTGTTACACAAGAGAATGAACGCAATAAATACTCTCAAATCATCTAGTTCTGCAGGGCTCTATGAGGTGTCAAGTATATTGCTTAAGCGCTGCAAGTTTAGTGTCCCTTTATTACCATCGCACATATATAACATGTCTTGGCCAGGGGTATTTTTCCATCGAAAATGAAAGAAGCACATATAAAACCGACATACAAAAAAGGTGATCCACAAATTATTCAAGCTACAGGAAAATCATCCTAACACACATTTTTGCAAAAACCTTGTGATGACCCGGCTTAGCAGAGGCCCGACAGATAAGTTGCCAATCCTTCATTCGGGCGTGACCTAAATATTCTAAGTTACATATCCTCAGGCGCCATCTTTATTCCCTATTAAATAGGACGAGGTCAGATCCCCGTGAGGACTTCTGTTAAGGCCCTCGCAGAACACCACAAGGTTACTGTTTCATAACAGCCTTGTCCTAGGGTAGCTCGAGTGGAGAAAGAAACTATAGCCAGGGGTCGAAAATTATTATATCCCGTAGAGTTCTCGGAGGTTAAGTAGGATTTAATTACATACTCCCGAATAATGGCTGTTTTCCTAGCTTACGGAGTTGGAAGCAGAAATATTATGAACAGATAAATCTCAATTACGATATACCTCAGCTAGTTACAATCCGTCACAGGATTCTAGCTTAAACACACCTACACTACCGCAAGTATCTACAGGCAGTGCAGTGAAACGCGACTAATTTCATAAAAGCTTTTAATAATATTTAAAATATCTACAAACGAAAATGACAACAATAATAATCCATAAATTATGAAAATCAAAAATTCGCTACAGTTCATGCGATTAAAGAGAAAACATATCTCAGGTCAGATAACGTTATCTCTGATAAGACATTCTTTCATAGTGGAAACGATACAAATACGTTAATATTTAAAAATACAATGATATTGGACTATAATAATAGTTGTGCTATTTATAACAAATAAAGCGTGATATTAGCATTAGCACAGCAATCAACATGGAATGTTAAAGCATCGGCAAGCGGAAAGCGACATATACATGGGTGAAATGGGAAATGGCCCCGCTATGAATTCCTCCTCAGTCGGAGGTTCTATTTCCTCCTGTGCTTTATTCCCGCAATTCCCTTGCAGTCCTACTCTGCTAGGTAGGTAAGCAAACGGTTCCCACTCTTATATGACTCTAACCTGCTAACTAATACAACCGGGTAACATGCTTCCTATTTCTGTCGAACACCCTGTATAACTAACAGTCCCATCCAGCGGTTACGTACCATTCTGAGCAGCTCCATGCTTATCACAAGGACATACGTCCCTCGTAACAAACGTGGGCGACCCAGTACAGCACAGGATTCCGAACACACTAAATACGACGCCTTTATTCAGCACTGTCCATGCTTCCGTTCTCCTTATATGGGTAAGAAACGTGACCCGCTTGTCACTTATCTAGGCTGGACACCCTAGCTAATTAACCACGTTGTCTAGCGATCACATACCATTCCGAATAGCTTCATGCGTAGCTCAAGGACATACGTCCCTCGAGACAAACGTGGTCCACCCTATATAGCACGCTAAAATTCGCTAAACACCCTAAACGCTCACACGATACTTGAAATTAACGTACCACCAGACACCTCTTGACTCGGCCGCGTGCTGAAGGCATCTGCTGGACGGCGTTCTATCTCTCGGTCGTCTATTTGCCATGCGCTCCGCGACGCACCAAAAATAAATCTCATTGCGCGTGACAGACAGGCGCTATGCGTTTCATCATACACAATCCTCGTTCCACTTGTGGCGACTTTTCATACATACTTTTCATACTGAATTGTTCTTAAAATAAGTCGGATTTATTACCTAGCAAATATTCGTTATTTAAACCACCTAAATGAATTGTTCGCTATTCAAATAACCCTAATAAATTCGAACTTCATGACAACCTTCCAAAAACAATCAATAACAAGGTGTAAACTTATATTACCGATAATAAACTTCTTGCGCCATATTAACATGAATGTAGGCAAGCACGAAGCACTGAAATTGCAATTGTTGAATTTGTGGAGCCAACTGTCGAGCACAATGACAAAAAAATAGGTAGCTTTGTGGGTTTTTATGGGCCTTTCCAAAGCCTTTTACTGTGTAAATTATGAGGCACTTATAAGTTCACTGTTTAAGTATGGACTTACAGGCACTGCATTGGGCTGCTTTAGCAGCTATGTTACAAAGAGAACTCAAAGAGTTGTAATATCCAACTCTACTAATACCTACCCATATAGGACTTTCTGAGTGATGGTAGGGGTGCCACAAGAACCAGTTCTTAGACATCCGCTGTACATTTTTTATGCCAACAGCCTACTTCAGTACATAGCGCATCAATCTTGAAGCCACATTAATCCAGACAACAAAATCACGGTAATCTCTTACGCTGATGATACAAACTTTCTGATGGGTGGACATAATGTTCAGAACATTGTGGCTGATGCTGACGAAACTTTTAAAAGGCCTGCCAACTGGGTTGATAAAAACAAACTTGCACCCAGTAAGGATAAGACAGCATGCGTGCTTTTTAAGTGCTCTAAATCAAAAAAGGATATTAGACAAGATTTAGAATTTGATGGCCAAACCGTCAAAGCTTTGCAGACCCCTACGAGATTACTAGGGCTTTATATCGATAGTGAGTTAAATTGGAATGTCCACATCAATGAACTCTGCTCGCGAATCTCAACCATTTCGTATTCAATAAGGACACTAACCCAAAGATGTAGTACCTCTACTGTGCTGTCACTGTATTATGCGTGTTTCTACTCACAACTAAGGTTTGGTATTATACCTGGGGATTAGCAAATGAAGCAAATCGAGTTTTATGTAATATGCACTACTCATTAGTAATATAGTTACCATGGTATAAACGTTGTGCACCTGGTGTTTCTAAAAAACAATATTGGGTTAGATCTGTATTCTGAAAGTTTTCTTTTGAAGTTATTGTGTGTTTTATAATGGTTTTTATTTTGCTTTTATATGTTATTTAAGAAAAAATTTCTTATTTGTTATATGATTATATGCGTTATGTTATTTTAATTGTTAACCTGTAGACGTACATCAACATCTCTGTGTCATTTAGGGGACACTGGCCTATTTAATTGCTAATATATACATTATACATTATTATCTCAGCCTTATGGTAATATGTACTCGTACTCATTTAGGTACTTAGATTTAATGTTTCGTTAACTATCGATATAATTAAATTTTATTCCGTGGCATTATATTTATCTCTCGTTGTACGAATTCGTACTTAACACGACAAAGTACCGGCCTGTGGCCTACCACCAAAACTCTGTACGTGGACAGCAAATTTCCTCTTCAACCGGAGCATTTCTGTTGTCGTGAATAACCATTCCTCTAACCTCTATCCAATTAATGCAGGAGTTCCTCAAGGTTCAGCTTTAGCCCCTACTTTGTTTCTTCTCCACATCAATGACTTCCTCTCTAGCATATCCAACCCAGTTCACAGTTACGCGGACGACAGCACCTTCCACTCATATATAAAATATTGTAAGCCTGTCTCCTTAGCCCAATTAAATGAGGATCGCAGACTCATGGAGGGTTCTATCTCCGTGGATCTCCAAAAAAATGTTAGACTGGGGAAGTAGAAATCTTGTACAATGCAACCCCAACAATTAACATTCTTGCCTTCTTTCTTATAAGCGATAAACCAGCCCTAGACACATCAAAATAGACAACCAAGTTATTCAAAGTAATGAGTCCTTTTCACTTGTTGGCAATTCTGTGGATCGAAATCTCAATTGGCATTAACATGTCACATCAATTGCAGAAGCGGCTGCTAAGAAATTAGGTTTTCTTTTCCGGGCGCGCAAATACTTTTCACTAGCTAATCTCTATACTTTATATACTTCACAAATAAGACCAAACCTCGAATATTGCTTCCACATCTGGGGTGCTGCTGCCGCTTCTACATTCGCTATCGTGGACTCCATTCAGAAGAGAGATATACGTCTCATCGGTGACCCTACCCTCACCCAAAGGCTGCCATCCCTTGCCCACCGAGGTGCCGTTGGCGACCTCTCTCTCTTTTATAGATATCTGCCCGGGCACTGCTTAGAGGGGCTTTCTTCCATAGGTCCTCCACCTGCTGCCCCCAACAGGTCTACCAGGGGAACAGAGCGAATGCACCCGTTTACTGTCCAGGTCACCAGACATATAACATCTTGTTACGACCGCTCTTTTGTCCCGAGGACTTCCAAGTTGTGGAATTCCTTGCCGGCATATGTTTTTCCTTCTCCCCCGTACCTCCAAACCTTCAAGTCAACAATTAACAAGTTGCCTCTTTCCTTCTTGTTGACACTCACGGTACGATAGTATTCAGGCTGTAAGCCCTCGTGGTGTGCTGTTGAACTAATAAAAAAATTTTTTTCAAACCTGATGATATCAGGCGACAGCACCCGACGTATAGTCACGGTTGAAACCTCTCAAGCCAATGACTCGAGTGCGCTGGCGCCAATAGGGATTCGTCACGATCGGCTACATACGCAACTTCTCGTGGGAGATATCGAGTCTAAAATTCGTTACAGTCTTGGCGCTATCCAATAATATCGGTTAATATTGCATCATCTTTTAGCTTATTTTCAACGGCTATACGGATTCCAACACTTGTTTACATCTTTAGTGTTGACTCTGCATTGTGTCATCGGTATAATACATTCTTTTTTTTATTTGGAAGTTAAAAGTGTCTTAACATCTAAGGTCATCGACACTGTCGGTACATTTTGTTTCGCTAATTAAAGTATATCTAATCAAATGCTATCAAATAGTGAGGATTGTCTTAAAAAACAGAGTAAATTAGTCACATTTGGCTCACTCAAGTCAAGAATTTGGGATAGTGTTTTCCCATTTAGGTATTCGAGTCTTGGATTGATATATAGTGGACATTCTTGAAGCACATGGTTAACAGTAATCACTCTGTCACATATTTCACATTGAGGTTGTTGTTGCTGGATAAGTAAGTATTCATGGGTGAACTTACAATGGCCCATACGAGTTCTTCTGATAACGACTTCTTCCCTGCGTGTTAGACTTGGGAGCGTCTTTGGGGTCACTGATGTTTCGATCTTGCAAAGTTTGTTGTCAAGAGATGACCAGTGGGTTTGCCATTTTGCTTTAGAACTTTGTCTAATCTTGGCAATAAGGTCTGAATGGGTTTGTATGTGTATTATTGTCTTTTCTAGTATCGCATTCCTTGAGCATTCGTCAACATTTTCATTGCCTACAATGCCACTGTGGGAAGGCGTTCAGATCAGTGTGATTGACTTGCCAGCATGATAGAGACCATGGACGCTTTCTTGTATTTGAATTACTATAGACTTTCTCGCATAAAGCGATGCAAGTGAATTAATAGAGGTTAAAGAGTCTGTGCACACTAAAGCACTTTTGTATGGGGAGTCGATAAATGTGTGGACTGCCCTCTTTATGGCAAATAACTCTGCTGTGTAATTGCTACACTCTGATGATTGGTGATACGCCTCTCTTTTGAAGGGAGATATAACACCGCTCATTACACCCCGTGTGCTCTTTGATCCGTCAGTGTACATGATCAGGTCAAATTTATATTTTGATATAATATCCTGAAATAGTCTATTCACACTGTCGGTAGGCAAGGAGTCTGTGTTACAAGTTGTGAGATTGGTGTCTGTATCTGGTAATCTAATGATCCATGGCAGTATTTTTCCATTTCGCAGGGGTAATGTTTCGCTGAAATTGAATATTTGCTGATATCCTCTGATATGTTGAACAATCGATAGTGACTCAAGTGAGTTATTCTAACATCTGTTGGTATTCGACGGAGATACTAGGTGGTTAACTGGGTTTTTGGATCTGCCGAAATTTTCGCTGCATATTGTAGTAGCGCTGCTTCTCTTCGCAGCCAGAGGGGTCTTTCTCCACATTCTCGATACAGGCTGTCCGTGGGGCTTGTTCGAAAGGCTCCTGTTATTATCCTTAAGGCATGATTTACAATCACTACATTCTTTATATTATTGATTTTTACAGGCTTTAAATGCAATTCTGTTTAAATGATTAATGAGGTTTAAATATAATTTAGAAAATTAATTATCATAGTTAGAACGATAGTAGTAATAGTTTGTGGCTATCGTTCTCATTTTTTCTAAAGCATTGAGCAAACATTTATTTAGGTATGTATGTATTTTTTTAAATAATTATCTAAGTGTTCATTCATTCAGTGCTTAAAATACACGTTGTAGTGTGTTAAGGTGGTGATTTTTTCAAATATGGAAAAATTACAAAACAACTGGCATCGGAAATAAAATACGTTTGAAAGAAAATATATTTTTGGAGGTTTCAGTTTGACCGAGTAGGCTGAGGAAATTATCCAGGCGATTAATAGAGAGTCGAGTAGAAATTAGGCAGGTATCTATCATTTGGAAAATAGCAGCCCGATCAAATAAGTGTTTTTTTTGGAAAAGTTTAACATTTTTTCGGCAAGTTATTGTACTCTCAAAAAAAAACGAACCCACTTTAAGAAAAGTATGGACAAAATTTCAAGCTTCCCCCTGGAACATATATCCGGTTTCAATTTTACATGTTTATTTATATATATATATATATATATATATATATATATATATATATATATATATATATATATATATATATATATATATATATATATATATATATATATATACACGATGTGATTCCGGGCTAAAATTCGCTAAAACACTCACAGCGCTAAATAAATTAGCATTAATATAATTTTGTGATAGAGTTACGGTGTAATTACAATATTTTAATCTCAGAAGATTTACAAAATACTTTCCACTTAGTTCTATTAATACATAAATTGATTTACAGCCTTTACTACTATTTCTCACGTCTTTTTCATTACCTCATTCCACGTGGCTATAAAAATTTAATTTCGAACCGCGGTGCACGGGGCATAACCCATTAATATAAATGTAGGACATATTTCAACGCCCCACTAGATGGATTTTAAATTACGATCAGAATTTTATCAGGAAGATCCGCGGATACTAATTTCAGGACACGATTGGATTAGGAACTTATTAATTTATTAATCGAGCTTTCAACGTAAATGGTCTTGGCACATAATCTGGCAAATCGATTTACCAGAGAAACTCATCAATTATTGTCTCTGACAATGTAAGTTATGACTGGCAAATGTCAACGTAGTATACATAACAATTAAGTCAAGGGGAGTAAATTCTTACGACAGTGACTGGATGATAATAAATGTATAATTTTAGTTGGATTATTGATGCTAAACAAGAATACTTTTCTTATTTGAGTATATAAAGTAATATTATAAGCAGCCGTATAGACTTATATATATATATATATATATATATATATATATATATATATATATATATATATATATATATATATATATATACATATAGTTGTTATTATTGTTGTTGTTTATTGGCAAAAGTTGTACATTATGTTAATACAATAAGTGTTATGCGACTTATATGCTGTATCATATAATACGATTTAGAAGGTTGAATCTAAATAGTTTCACAGTAGTACACCAAATTAAATAAACCTCATATTTTAAAGTACCAAAACCTACATTCTTTTTGCTCTTCTATTTCGCGCCTTCTAACACGTCAACCATCAACTTAATTTACCATAAATCTCTGCTATTCCATAATGTCTTTCTAACTGCTATTCTTTCCAAACAACCCATATTTTCACCAAATATATATATATATATATATATATATATATATATATATATATATATATATATATATATATATATATTATATATATATATATATATATATATATATATATATATATATATATATATATATATATATATATATATATATATATATATATATATATATATATATATATAAATTATAGCATACAACTAACCATTGGTATATAAAGTCTAGGACAAGAATGAAATAAAGAGCAAAAGTAGTCAAATTTAAAATATAAATAGGAATTAATACCTGAAATTGTGCAATCCATATTTCTTCACAGCCACATTCAGAGTCAGAGGTAGTAACAGGCAATTTTCCAGCAGAACCTAAAATGTAAATAATAAACTCTATATTTGGTAGTGAAATGAGTAATGAGACAATAAAGTTAGCTGTTAAGTCATTAAAATTTATCTAAACGTCGATAACGGACAATTAAAACCGCAGGGAAGCGGTCGATCTACTATACAAGACCGCAGCCACCGAATAGGTGGACATCGTAATAGTAGCAGAGCCCAACAAGAAACAGGTTACAAAAGGTAAATGGTACATAGACCAGAACTGTGATGCTGCAATAAAGGTGTTGGACAGAAGAATATGAGTAATAAATAGTGGATCGGACCAGGATGGATTTTTGTGGGTGCTGCTAACAGATGTAGTAATCTACTCATGCTATTCATCACCGAATATAACAGAACAGGAGTTCGATAATTATCTACAAAGGCTGGGTAGAAGTATCAGAACACATGGTATGGGAAAGATAATAGCTGGAGATCTAAATGCCAAAGCAATGATATGAGGCTCAAAAAAAAAAGAAGACAAAAGAGAACGAATGCTGCTGGACTGGATGGCTGTACACTTACTGACGTCACATAATAGAGGCAACCAACCAACTTTTGCCAGAGGAAGTAGTGAGTCCTACATTGATGTTACACTAACTTGCGTGAAAATAGCTAGACTAATAAAAGAATGGAAAGTAGCAGACGAAGAAAACCTTAGTCTACATAATAATATATATTTCATATTTGAAGAAGAAAATACAGCGACTGAAATAGCACACAAAAATAGATGGAGAATAACTGAAGCAAAATTTGCCCAGTTCTTAGAAGAATTGCAGAAAGAATTACAGAAGGAAGCCAGCGTAGTATTACGTATTGATGCAAATAAAGCGATGGCAGCGACCCAAAATGCAATGAACAAAACATTTGGAAAAAAGCGAACAGGAAAGCGCCGACCTGTATACTGGTGGAATGACACGATAGCAGGAAAACGAAAAGAATGCATCGCAGTTAGGAGAAATATGACCCGGGAAAACAAATGCAGTAGCAAAACAGACTAAGAAAAAGATCACTTGAGAAATGAATATACGAAGAAACGGACGGAGCTACGAAGAACAATAATGCAAGCTAAAAGTGACGCGTGGAAGAAAACCTGTGCAGAGATTGAGAGTGATATCTTGGGTACGGGTACTGCAAAAAGTTCAGAATCCAACAGCAAAACAATATAGCCAGAGACAAAGAAATAGAAATAGCAAAAATCCTATTTCCAAATCATGAAGAAATAGAAATACCACAGCTTGAAATAGAAGAGGCCGATATCGGCTACTTCACGCAAGACTAACTTAGAGAGGCAACGCAACGGATCAAGGGCAAGAAATCATCCGGCCCGGACAAGATACCATCGCATCAAAAAAGCCATTGAAGAGCTCCCAGTAGCATTCCTTGATGCCATGAATCACCAGCTGAAAACAGCAATATTCCCTTCAATGTGGAAACAGCGAGGTTAGTACTAGTAGAAAAACCCAAAAATCTAAACAAAACTGAGGTCAAGTATAGAACCTTGTGCCTCATTGATGTGATGGGCAAGGTCTTTGAACAACTGATAGCTGCCAGTGTGGTTCAACTAAGAATGGTCATTGGCAATATCTCAGCAACTGTTCAATGTACAGCTTCAAAAAAGACCTGACATCAAGATAGTTGCCGCTGTTAATTATTTTTTTAAATCACCGCTAGAAGGCGCAAGGACTACTGTTGGTCAGAAAATTAAGATTTCAATCACATTTTCGCCAATTAAGTGGTACCTTTGACACACGCAAAGTGATGACCAAGACAAAAATAACGGATGTTATTTTTTGTCTTTCATATTTTTTATATTTTCCAAAGTAAAGTAGTGGGGGACGTTAAATGTATATTTATTCAATTGCTTATTACTTAAATTGATGAGCTGGAAGTCACTACTTAACTGAAATTAACCGCCAAACAGAAAATAAATACAACGTTAGCAGAATCAACGACCTTTAGGAAAGAGGAAGCGGAAAGAAGCTTTGTTTGTCTACTATTTAAACTGTGAACTACGAGGGATCTAGATAGCATTTTTTTAAAAGCTAAGGTGCAACTAACATTCTTAACACCAAAAAAATATATTTGCTAGGTAACCCAAAAGACAAGCATAGTACCACTAAAATAGCGGGGATCTATCAAATAAATTGTAAAGATTATCATATTGACGTAAATAAATATATATATATATATATATATATATATATACGCACTGTTGTACCACACTGTATATATATATATATATATATATATATATATATATATATATATATATATATATATATATATATATATACGTCGGTCAAACTTAAAGATATATTGACACTGGATTGAAAGTACATTTAACATAACTAAGGTACGGCACTATAGATCGATCATGCGTAGCTTAAATTATTTATGATAATAGCCACCAGGTATTTGTTTAACATTACACTACCCAACAGGACAAGCCCATTTATTGGGTAGGAAATACAGAAATGACCTACGAAACAGGATTAACAACTAAAATTAAAATTAAAAATTAGCATTTTAAACCATAATTTACAATTATATAACAGAATTTAACTAAATCGGAAAAATATAAAAAATCACAACCATCAACAATGAGTAACAAATAATTAGGAACACAAATCACTCCTCCATAATTGTGAAATACAAACCATTCCTTCACACCTGTGAGACTGCCAACCCTTTGAACAACCTTGGATCGGACACAAAGTAGACAAAAAGAACCTAAAATTAATCACAAATGTTATACAACCGGGACAGCTAAACGCTTTCGAAAATTCTTACGAATATATATATATATATATATATATATATATATATATATATATATATATATATATATATATATATATATATATATATATATATTTCAAAAACACACCACGAGGCTTACAGCCTAAATACTATCGTACCGTGGGTGTCGACAAGGATGAAAGAGGCAACTTGTTCATTCTGGACTTGAAGGTTTGGAGGTTCGGGGAAGAAGGAAAAACATCTGCCGGCAAGGAATTCCACAACTTGGAAGTCCTCGGGACAAAAGAGCGGGCATAAAAAGAGGTTCTATGTCTGGTGACCTGGACAGTAAAAGGCTGCATTCGCTCTGTTCCCCTGGTAGATCTGTTGGGGGCAGCAGGTGGAGGAACTATGAAAGAAAGCTCCTCTGAGCAGTGCCCGTGCACATATCTATAAAAGAGAGACAGGTCACCAACAGCAGGTCGGTGGGCAAGGGATGGCAGCCTTCGGGTGAGGGTAGGGGCACCGATAATACGTATAGGTCCCTTCTGAATGAAGTCCAGGATAGCGAGTGTAGAAGCGGCAGCATCACCTCAGATGTGGGAGCAGTATTTGAGGTTTGGTCTTATTTGTGAAGTATATAAGGTATAGAGATTAGCTGGTGAAAAGTATTTGCGAGCCCGGAAGAAGAAACCTAATTTCTTAGCAGTCGCTTCTGCAATTGATGTGACATGTTGGTGCCAATTGAGATTTCGATCCACAGTAATTCCAACAAGTGAAAAGGACCCATTACTTTGAATAACTTGGTGGTTCATTGTGATTGGACTAGGGCTGGTGTATTTCTTATGAGAAAGAAAGCAAGACTGTGATTTGGTGGGCTTGAATTGTACAAGATTTCTACTTCCCCGGTCTAATATTTTTTGGAGATCCTCGGAGATATAACACTCCATGAGTGTGCAATCTTCATCTAATTGGGCTAAAGAGACACGCTTAGAATATTATATATTTGAGTGAAGGGTGCTGTCGTCCGCGTAACTGTGAACTGAGCTGGATGTGCTAGAGAAGAGGTCATTGATGTGGAGAAGAAACAAAGTAGTAGCTAAAGCTGAACCTTGAGGAACTCCTGCATTAGTTGGATACAGTTTAGAGGAGTGGCCATCCACGACAACAGAAATATTCCAGTTGAAGAGGAAACTTGCTATCCACGTACAGAGTTTTGGTGGTAGGCCATAGGGAGGTAGTTTATTAAACAGCGCTGCGTGCCAGACCTGGTCGAATGCTTTGGATATGTCTAGAGCGACAATCTGGGATTCACCGTGTAATTCCATAGACTTGTTCCAAGAACGGGTGACAAAGGAAAGGAAGTCAGCAGTTGATCTGCGCTGACGGAATCCATACTGCCTGTCGTGGATTAGACTGCGTTTTTCAAGAAATTTTAGTAATTCGGTGTTAATATAATTTTTCATCACTTTAGAGACGACTAAAAGGGGAGAAATAGGCCTGTAGTTGCTAGGAAGCGCTTTGGATCCTTTCTTAGGGACGGGTTGTACTGGAGCAGTTTTGCAGTTACTAGAGAATATGCCTCTATTGTAAGATGTCTGAAACAGACCGGTCAGGACAGGAGCAAGTTCTGGTGCGCATTTTTTGAGAACAATTGCTGGGATCTCGTCAAGGCCAGTGGCTTTCCTGGTTTTAAGAAAAGAGAGCATCTTGCGTACCTTTTTAGTTTTGAAAATGATATCCGTCATTTTATTCGCGGCGTTAGGGACTGTTGGTGTTTGAACATTTGGAGGTGGGTTGAGAGTAGAATTGCCGGCGAACAACGAGGCAAAAAGTTCAGCCTTGCCCAGGGCGGTAGAAACAATTTCATCTCCTGAGACAAGAGGTGGGAACGTGCTCTTGCATAAATTATTCCCAATAGATTTAGCACGGGTTCAGAAGGGTTTGCTGCCTCTGGAGCCTAAGAGCACTTCGTTTTTGATATGGATATTAAACGAGTTTCTTGCCTCAGAAAGAATGCGGACATAACGGTTTCTTGCGTCGTTAAATGCTTGACGGTTATCTTGACTGGGTTTGTGTAGAAGCTTTTTGTGAGCTCTGACCTTTTCAGGTCTGGCCTTGGCACAGGATTTAGAAAACCAGGGCTTTTGAGTGGCGATAGAGGTTTTCTGTGTACGTGGAATTAATAATTCCATGCCAGCTTGGATAATTTCGGTGACGTTTTGTGAGATATTAGAGGGGTAAGGATGAGAGAAGCAGACAGGCGCCCATGGAAATAAGGACAAGTAATCTCTCATTTCGTCCCAGCTCGCGGAGTTGTCGTGCCAAACGACACGTGGGTGTGATGACTGTGTGACCACGGGTTGCATTGCGCAGGAGGCAGTGACCATGCCGTGGTCTGAGCGACCCAGGGGGGCGGTGACTGATATCTTATAGCAGTCAGAATTTTTAGTAAGAAGGAGATCCAAGGGATTTGAGCTGTGCGTTGGGCTGTGAGAAAAGTAAGTAGGTTGCTGAACCATATTGGCTAAAGAATTGCTGACTGCAAATGCCTCCGGTGCTCTTCCTTCTGGATCGGTTTTTGAAGATCCTAGCCATTCATTATTATTAACATTTAAGTCACCAAGAATAGTGACCTCGGAGGAAGAATATTCGGAAATCAGTTGGTGGGTATTTTCAGAAAGGTAGTCAAAGAGCTGGACAAACTTATTGTCAGAAGGTGACCGGTCAATGCAACAGATGAATTTAGTTGCAGCCCTGAGAGAGAGTTTTATCCATAGTATGTCTTTTCTTCCAGCTTTTAAATTGGGGAGTCTGGTGCAGGGTATATTGCTACCGACGTACGCGCACAGGCCTCCATGCAATCTAAAGGAAGTAAGGAGCTCATACCCCGGGAAATTATGGTGATTAGTGGCTGTTTTGGTACTAATTTGAGTTTCGCTGAGGAAGAGGATTTGGGGCCTATTAGCCTGGGGGAAATGGTGGACGGAGTTCAGGTTAGAATTTAGGCTACATATATTCGAGAAGGATATGTTAAATCTTGATGCTGGCGCCCCCTGTACACCCCTCTCCCGGAGATCCGAATTTTACTTCCGGAATCTTTTGTACAAGGAGAGGAGCTATCATTATTTTTGCTTATAAGGAAAACCGACTCATACGCCAGAACCGGGAACGTCCGTCGGGACTTCACCGGCCCCTTGATGTAAGGAGTGGTACCTCCTTGGGCGTGAAAAAATCCTTTACTATCACGTAAAGGAAAATTCCACTACCACCTACCATATTGCAAGTATATCAGACCAGCCAACTATTAAAGAGCTGACTAGCTGTAGAACTTGCTTATATATATATATATATATATATATATATATATATATATATATATATATATATATATATATATATATATATATATGAATATAATATCGAAACTGAAAATTCACTAAACTGTTGTAGTCGTCAAACGTTAAGGAATTTTTATCCTCTGACGATGCTAACTTGGACAGTGAAACGATCGTCAGGTTTTTAAAACTCTCTTTTGGTGATTTTGGTTCTTCAAGCGTACTTATCAGTGCTTATTACAGATTCCAATCTTCACTTAGTAGATTTCCTAGAAGTTGAAAAGTCAAGTAAATTGTTTCCAACTTTTTGACGATTTAATCTAAGAAATCTGCACTACTGTTAGATTTTTCTTTAAAAGTAAATTTGATACATGAATAAAAGTTACTCATAAAATGTAAAAATTAATTTAATTCTTTAGGACTATCTCTACACATGCTAAAATATCTGCATTTATGTACAACAAGAGAATAATATGTGAAACTTCTGATGTTCAAATTTAATTCAATGACGTTTCCATAAATTGTAGGCTTATCAAAGAGATTACAAATACGTACGTTTCTAATTTGCTTAAAAATTGTATCAATTGCCTCAACAAAATAGTATTTTGTTTTATACATTCGTTAAAAATTTATTATATATTGACTGTTTATGACTTTTGCGTTCCTTATTAGCAAGTACTTTGTAATACATGCTACAAATATCGAACAAAACTCATTTACTGTTTGGAAGAGGAATAACTAAGATATTTATTTTTGAGTAGGTTTATAAGAATTTTTAACTGAACATTTTAAAATGTAATTATTGTATTATTTAATAGGTGAAACCAATCTGCTGGGTATGATTAACTACGGGTCTAATAGGAATGTATGGTTTATAAATTTTTAAGTACCCATACATATTTGGTGGTTGCGGATTTTTACTTGGAAGATATTTGTTTTATTTCTTTCTAAAAATAAATGCCTTTTAAAGCTTATTTTAGCGTCGTGTCTGAAAAAATACAGTTTGCTTAGCGAGCAAGAAAGAATGTCATCACATCTGTAATTACTATGAAACGGTTTCACCAAGTAAGGGAACAACAATTTGTGAAACTAAACGAGGTAGAATTTTACGTTGGACCACCTAATTAAAAATACCTATTAAATTGAGTACGGCAGCAACCGATAAGTTCTTTCCGATATTATTTGGAAAACCTGCATGGAAACAATTTTTTGTATATTAAATCCTACTCTAATAAATAAATTTCAAACATAGCGTACTTCAATTTTTCATTATATCTGGCACATATCACAACCAGCCGTATGTAATTTTTTCCACCTCTGCACAATTAATAATATTTCGCTACAAACCATTATGATAAATGTACAATAATTTACTGATATGAGTAATCGTGTTTAGGAATGGAAATCACAGTAATTGAACCGAAACTTTCTCGCGGAGTGCCGTCATATTTTCCATGGCAAATGCATTTTTGATTCGCTCTCGTCAAAAATTTAATTGAAACGTCACAGGAACATACAAGTTCATAAATCATTGAGGATGGAACGACCTTTGCTATTTGCCTAACACAGACATGCGATATGGAAATGTAAATAAAATTTCCATAATAAATGTATATTTATATAGGCGTCGCGATATTTGAGACATCTTTATAGTACGGTTAATGGATACAGAGACATCTGCTGAAAGTATACGCTCGTTTTTAAATGCTTCGGGCGAAGAGACTTTTTTGTAATAATATGATTTACTTTAAAAAATTAGTAAATAAAGTTAGAACAGGAGGAGGAAAACATAATTTGCGATTAATATTGTTGTTGCTGTTATTTCTTTTCTAGAGGAGATGCTTTGTATAAACGCTTTTACAGGATATATATATATATATATATATATATATATATATATATATATATATATATATATATATATATATATATATATATAAGGTCCACATCTAAACACTCTTACATGACCCATACAAAGAAGCCTAACACAACAATTTAACATATCCTTTTCGAATATATGTGGCCTAAATTCTAACCTAAACTCCGTCCACCATTTCCTCCAGGCTAACAGGCCCCAACTCCTCTTCCTCACCGAAACCCAAATCAGTGCCAAAACAGTCACTAATCACCTTAATTTCCCGGGGTATGAGCTCCTTACTTCCTTTAGATTGCATGGAGGCGTGTGCGCATACGTCCGTAGCAATCTACCCTGCACCAGACTCCCCAATTTAGAAGCTGGAAGAAAAGACATACTATGGATAAAACTTTCTCTCAGGGCTGCAACTAAATTCATCTGTTGCATTTACCGGTCACCTTCTGAAGACAACTTTGTCCAGCTGTTTGACTACCTTTCTGAAAAAACCGACTATCTGATTTCTGAATATCCTTCCTCCGAGGCCACTATTCTTGGTGACTTCAATGTCCATAACAAGGAATGGCTAGGATCTTCAAAAACCGATCCACAAGGGAGAGCAGCGGAGGCCTTTGCAGTCAGCAATTCTTTAGACAATATGGTTCAGCAACCTACTTACTTTCCTCGTATCCCAACACACAGCTCAAATTCCTTGGATCTCCTTCTTACTACACAACCTGAATGCTATAATATATCAGTCACCGCCACCCTTGGGCACTCAGACCACGGCATGGTCACTGCTTCCTGCGCAATGCAACCCGAGGTCACACAGTCATCACACCCACGTATCGTTTGGCACTACAACTCCGCAAACTGGGACGAAATGCGGGATTACTTTTCCTCATTTCCATAGGCGTCTGTCTGCTTCTCTCCTCCTGACCCCTCTGATATCTCACAAAACGTCACCGTAATTATCCAAGCTGGCATGGAATTATTTATCCCACGTACACAGAAAACCTCTTCAGCCACTCAAAAGCCCTGGTTCTCTAAATCCTGTGACAAGGCCAGACTTAAAAAGGTCAAAGCTCACAAAACGCTTCTACACAATCCCAGTCAAGAAAATCGTCAAGCATTTAACGACGCAAGAAACCGCTATGTCCGCATTCTTTCTGAGGCAAAAAACTCGTTTAATAACCACATCAAAAACAAAGTGCTCTTAAGCTCCAACGGCGGCAAACCCTTCTGGACTTTTGCTAAATCTATTGGGAATAATTTCTGCAAAAGCACGTTCCCACCTCTTGTCTCAGGGGATGAAATTGTTTCTACCGCCCTGGGCAAGGCTGAACTTTTTGCTTCTTTGTTCGCCGGCAATTCTACTCTCAACCCACCTCCAAATGTTCAACCACCAACAGTCCCCAATGTCGCGCATAAAATGACGGATATCATTTTCAAAACTAAAAAGGTACGAAAGATGCTCTCTTCTCTTAATACCAGGAAAGCCTCTGGCCTTGACGAGATCCCAGCAATTGTTCTCAAAAAATGCGCACCAGAGCTTGCTTCTGTCCTGACTCGTCTGTTTCAGATATCTTATAATAAAGGCATATTCCCTAGTAACTGGAAAACTGCTCGAGTACAACCCATCTCCAAGAAAGGATCCAAAGCGCTTCCCAGCAACTACAGGCCCATTTCTCTCCTTTCAGTCGTCTCTAAAGTGATGGAAAAGTATATAAACACCGAATTACTAAAATTTCTTGAAAAACACAGTCTAATCCACGACAGACAGTATGGATTCCGTCAGCGCAGATCGACTGCCGACCTCCTTTCCTTTCTCACCCATTCTTGGAACAAGTCTATGGAACAACACGGTGAATCCCAGATTGTTGCTCTTGATATATACAAAGCATTCGACCAGGTCTGGCACGCAGCGCTGCTTAATAAACTTCCGGCCTATGGCCTACCACCAAAACTCTGTATGTGGACAGCAAATTTCCTCTCCAACAGAAGCATATCTGTTGTTGTAGATGGCCATTCCTCTAAACTGTATCCAATTAATGCAGGAGTTCCTCAAGGTTCAGCTTTAGCCCCTACTTTGTTTCTTCTCCACATCAATGACCTCCTCTCGAGCACATCCAACCCAGTTCACAGCTACGCGGACGACAGCACCCTCCATTCAAATATACAATATTCTAAGCCTGTCTCTTTAGCCCAATTAGATGAGGATCGCAGACTCATGGAGGGTTCTGTCTCCGTGGATCTCCAAAAAATATTAGACCTGGGAAGTAGAAATCTTGTACAATTCAACCCCACCAAAACTAAGTCTTGCTTTCTTTCTCACAAGAGATACACCAGCACTAGACCCATCACAACGAACAACCATGTTATTCGAAATAATGAGTCCTTTTCTCTTGTTGGCATTTCTGTGGATCGAAATCTTAATTGGCACCAACATGTCACATCAATTGCAGAAGCGGCTGCTAAGAAATTAGGTTTCCTCTTCTGGGCTCGCAAATACTTTTCACCAGCTAATCTCTATACCTTATATACTTCACAAATAAGACCAAACCTCGAATACTGCTCCCACATCTGGGGTGCCGCTGCCGCTTCTACACTCGCTATCCTGGACTCCATTCAAAAGAGAGCTATACGTCTCATCGGTGGCCCTACCCTCACCCAAAGGCTGCCATCCCTTGCCCACCGACGTGCCGTTGGTGACCTCTCTCTCTTTTATAGATATGTGCACGGGAACTGCTCAGAGGAACTTTCCTCCATAGTTCCCCCACCTGCTGCCCCCAACAGATCTACCAGGGGAACAGAGCGAATGCACCCTTTTACTGTCCAGGTCACCAGACATAGAACATCTTGTTATGCCCGCTCTTTTGTCCCGAGGACTTCCAAGTTGTGGAATTCCTTGCCGGCACATGTTTTTCCTTCTCCTCCGAACCTCCAAACCTTCAAGTCCAGAATTAACAAGCTGCCTCTTTCCTCCTTGTCAACACCCACGGTACGATAGTATTTAGGCTGTAAGCCCACGTGGTGTGTTGTAGAAATTAAAAAAAAAGAACCTACTCTTTGGTGTATGCAATGCTTATGCAGTACATAAGTTGCATGGCATGGGAGAAACTAAATTTTACAGGCATGTTATAGGACCTGATATAATAATTGATTGGCTCCCCAGTATGAGATATATATGTGTCGGAGAAAATGAGGCAAAGGCATGGCAATTGTGAAATTAGTTTCTAAAAAGTGCAAGTTAGATCAAAGACAGAATAGACTGCATGGAGTGATATAACGGAGTGTGAATAAAAAAAAATTGAAATACTCTAAAGCAAGAGAATGTAAATATGTTGGACATGACTGTTAGGTAGTTTAGCGTATTATTGTTGCTAGCTTTAAGAGTATTATGGTGTAAGAATATTGTTTGTTAGATAATAATGTCATAATGTCATGTCATGTAATTAAAGGCAGTGGATACACCAGGTTGTAAGTTTTATACACATCATACTGATAACTCAAAAAGTAATGTGCCGATTTTAATTAAATTTGGCCAATAACTTCCTTTTGAAACTGGCTTGGATAAGTTCTTTAGATATGAAAATCAGGTTTTCCCGAAAACTTTTGTGTTTTCTTTGGAAAAACAATTATGTCTCCGGAAATAACAAAGTATGGTCAACCAAATTAGGTATGCGAGTTTATTTCATTATGTGTAAATTACGCACCAAAACATACCTCTGTAAGTTGAAAGAGAAAAAAGGTATAGAAATTAAAAAAAAAAGTAAATTGTAAATTTCCTCAAAAGGTCAAAGTCGCGATTTAAAACCCCAAAATTGGCAACATTTTTTAGGCAAAGAACCTGAAACTAATACGGGCTATAGAAAGAAAATGTCTCAAGAAGAATGTTTTACAAACCTTGAGTTCTTAGCTTCAACCATCATTGTCCTTCATTTTACTAAAATGTTTCCAGAAAATTCATTTCAAATAGACCCTTTCTCTGATGCTTTGGCAGTAGTCTTAGCTATAGATTTTATCGTTTAGTGGTTGCTACGACCACTCGCTACTAAGTACCAGCGAGGTGGAACGCACCACAATTCCCTCTGTAAGCAGCGGAGGCCTAAGCAGAGCTCAAGCATTGTGACATCTCATAGGGGTTCGGGTGTTATATAAACACTCTGACTTTATCAAAGTGTGAGAGACTTAATTTACTAGGCGCCAGCCATTTTCCGCAACCCGTGGCCAGGTTCAAGGTGTTATTAGTACCTACGCGGGGAACTATGATGGCGTTGTGACTTAGACTTAAGATCAATAATACTTCTATAATCCAATAATTTTGCTAATCCGCGAAACGCGAGCTCGAACGACACAAACGCAAGCAATGGTATGTTCAGCAAATAATACTACCAGAAATAATAATAACCCATATGTTCACAGTGTAAATACAGCGGTGGTATAGAATTATGCTACGATAACAATAGGCTGTATGGTAATAGGGACCGACATAAATACAATAAGGTCCGCCTTCTATATGGGTAACCACTGGCAGATAATATCAACAGATATCAAATAAGATCAGTGTTTAATCTCTGGCAAATGAGCTCACACAACGTTCACAAACGTATTATAACCCAAACAAGTTAAAATGATCTGCCTGATGGGCCTGAACAGTAAATTAGTGTTCTAAAGTTAGTGTTACTTATGTAACAAGTCAGTTATCCCTTCAGAATAAAACTGCAAGAAGCCTGAAGCACTTCTTACCAGGTATACAATAATGCACTTCACTGGTGGGGTGAAACTGACCTACTTAACCACTTAGGGGTGAGGCCCTTTCGTGGAGTTTATGTCGTGGTGAACAACCATCTCAATATACGACCGTCTAGATCAGGGATCATAAATAATAATAACAATTAATCAATGACCGGCCCTATAGGTCAGTAATCATCAATAATATTAACAAGCCTAAAGTAAACAACCCTGAAGGTCACTAATCAGGACTAATAATAACAAATAGTGCCGTGAACGACCCTATAGGTCAATGATCATAAATAATAATAACAGTTAATGAAGCTAAATGACTGGCCGCAATGGCACTCATTAGGGTATGGTGGCGACCACTAGGTTCACCAACGGTATTGGCAGGCAACGACGTTAACAGGCGCTAGCCGTCACACTGGTTCAATTTTTTTTATAATTTCAACAACACACCACTTTGAATAACTTGGTTGTTCATTGTGATGGGTCTAGGGCTGGTGTATCTCCTGTGAGAAAGAAAGCAAGACTTAGTTTTGGTGGGGTTGAATTGTACAAGATTTCTACTTCCCCAGTCTAATATTTTTTGGAGATCCACGGAGACAGAACCCTCCATGAGTCTGCGATCCTCATCTAATTGGGCTAAAGAGACAGGCTTCAAATATTGTATATTTGAATGGAGGGTGCTGTCGTCCGCGTAGCTGTGAACTGGGTTGGATGTGCTAGAGAGGAGGTCATTGATGTGGAGAAGAAACAAAGTAGGTGCTAAAGCTGAACCTTGAGGAACTCCTGCATTAATTTGATACAGTTTAGAGGAATGGCCATCCACAACAACAGATATGGTCCTGTTGGAGAGGAAATTTGCTGTCCAGGTACAAAGTTTTGGTGGTAGGCCATAGGCCGGAAGTTTATTAAGCAGCGCTGCGTGCCAGACCTGGTCGAATGCTTTGGATATGTCTAGAGCAACAATCTGGGATTCACCGTGTTGTTCCATAGACTTGTTTCAAGAGTCGGTGACAAAGGAAAGGAGGTCGGCAGTTGACCTTCGCTGACGAATCCATACTGCCTGTCGTGGATTAGACTGTTTTTCAAGAAATATTAGTAATTCGGTGTTTATATACTTTTCCATCACTTTAGAGACGACTGACAGGAGAAAAATAGGCCTGTAGTTGCTATGAAGCGCTTTGGATCCTTTCTTGGGGATGGGTTGTACTCGAGCAGTTTTCCAGTTACTAGGGAATATGCCTTCATTATAAGATGTCTGAAACAGACGAGTCAGGACAGGAGCAAGCTCTGGTGCGCATTTTTGAGAACAATTGCTGGGATCTCGTCAAGGCCAGAGGCTTTCCTGGTATTAAGAGAAGAGAGCATCTTTCGTACCTTTTTAGTTTTGAAAATGATATCCGTCATTTTATGCGCGACATTGGGAACTGTTGGTGGTTGAACATTTCGAGGTGGGTTGAGAGTAGAATTGGCGGCGAACAACGAAGCAAATTGTTTAGCCTTGCCCAGGGCGATAGAAACAATTTCATCCCCTGAGACAAGAGGTGGGAACGTGCTTTTGCAGAAATTATTCCCGATAGATTAAGCAAGAGTTCAGAAGGGTTTGCCGCCGTTGGAGCTTAAGAGGACTTTGTTTTTGATGTGATTATTAAACGAGTTTTTTGGCTCCGAAAGAATGCGAACATAGCGGTTCCTTGCGTCGTTAAATGCTTGACGATTTTCTTGACTGGGATTGTGTAAAAGAGTTTTGTAAGCTTTGACCTTTTCAAGTCTGGCCTTGTCACAGGATTTAGAGAACCAGGGCTTTTGAGTGGCTGAAGAGGTTTTCTGTGTACGTGAGATAAATAATTCCATGCCAGCTTGGATAATTTTGGTGACGTTTTGTGAGATATCAGAGGGGTCAGGATGAGAGAAGCAGACAGACGCCCATGGAAATGAGGAAAAGTAATCCCGCATTTTGTCCCAGTTTGCGGAGTTGTAGTGCCAAACGATACGTGGGTGTGATGACTGTGTGACCTCGGGTTGCATTGCGCAGGAAACTGTGACCATGCCGTGGTCTGAGCAACCAAGGGGGCGGTGACTGATATCTTATAGCATTCAGGTTGTGTAGTAAGAAGGAGATCCAAGGGATTTGAGCTGTGTGTTGGGATACGAGGAAAGTAAGTAGATTGCTGAACCATATTGGCTAAAGAATTGCTGACTGCAAAGGCCTCCGCTGCTCTCCCTTGTGGATCGGTTTTTGAAGATCCTAGCCATTCCTTATTATGGACATTGAAGTCACCAAGAATAGTGACCTCGGAGGAAGGATATTCAGAAATCGGATAGTCGGTTTTTTCGGAAATGTATTCAAAGAGCTGGACAAAGTTGTTGTCAGAAGGCGACCGGTAAATGCAACAGATGAATTTAGTTGCAGCCCTGAGAGAGAGTTTTATCCAAAGTATGTCTTTTCTTCCAGCTTCTAAATTGGGGAGTCTGGTGCAGGGTAGATTGCTACGGACGTATGCGCACACGCCTCCTCGCAATCTAAAGGAAGTAAGGAGCTCATACCCCGGGAAATTAAGGTGATTAGTGACTGTTTTGGCACTGATTTGGGTTTCGGTGAGGAAGAGGAGTTGGGGCCTGTGAGCCTGGAGGAAATGGTGGACGGAGTTTAGGTTAGAATTTAGGCCACATATATTCGAAAAAGATATGTTAAATTGTTGTGTTAGGCTTCTTTGTATGGGTCATGTAAGAGTGTTTAGATGTGGACCTTATATATATATATATATATATATATATATATATATATATATATATATATATATATATATATATATATATATATATATATATATATATATATATATATATATATATATATATATAACATATAAAAATTGAAAATGATCCCGGATATGTGTTCTAGGGAGCTAATTAGCACTCATCTTAAGAAATTTATGTATATAATTTTAACGGACCTTGATTTTGGGTTCTAGGGCACCCAATTTTGCGCTCATCAAAATAATTTTTTTCAAAAGCTTTTCATCGTGACCTCTCTATTAGAGAGTTTTCCTAATGAAAATTCGCTAATAGAGTTGCGAATTTACGATATTTAGAAGTATTCGTCCACTTTGCTTAATACTACCAGTTTGCCTGTTTAACTGACTTTGTAGCTCCACTAATAACGAAGTTAGCAATAGTTCCAGTCAATACCCTGTCTACAACAAACAGCTACGTTTATCACCTTTTCTTCATTCGTTTTATCCTTTGTAACAAATACAAACGACCCTGATATTATTTTTTTATTTCAGGAAATGAGTCCAGATAAAGAAAGGCAACAGTGGCAGCAGCATAAATGAAAATAAATTCATTACATAGTGTTGCTCGCAGAAGACGTGAAATTTACGAGTGCTACGTGCCCCCCATGAATAACGGTCATGTACGCACGACTGTCTTATCACAGCCGGGACAATATCCGGCCCAAATGTAGCTCAGAAACCGTCAGATTCGAACATTATTTATATCGCGACAATGGGTGTAATAAAGCGTCTTGGAGGATACGTGACCGTACGTGAACGCTCGCCAAAAGGACAGACAGTGTAGTGAGATGTGCTGCAAGTCCCGGGGTGCCCTCTCCAGGCTGGGAGTGTTGTGGGGACTGCTCGGGTTGGGGACACTGCTTGTGGCCTTCATCAGCGGAAGCTGGTTGTACACCAAGGAGCCAGTCACTCTGCCTAACTCCCGCCACACCACTTCCATCACCTTCCGAATCGGACTCTGGAGAGTTTGCCCGCATATCAAGAGGATCAATACCACTATACGTAAGTGTGCCATATGACTAAATAATTTTAACATTTGCTTATGCAGGGCTGCTAATTAGAGTCATAATAAAGCAGACAATCTTTTGATGCAGCAAAGAGCACAAAACAGTGCTTATTTCTCAAACAATGTAAAAATAATTTAATTTAAATTTTATTCCCGTGCATGTTCCTTTTTCTGAAGTAGGAAGCTGAATAGATTTTCATTAAAAAATAATAAACAGCGCTTTCCTCACATTTAGTGCTAGTAATCTTCTCTTTTAAGTACAACACCTTATACAGGTGGTTTGTAATGATTCGATTACAGAGTGGGCCAAATGTGCGATCATAAATTATTGCTATTCTGCCATCGGACAGAAAAAGAAGAACGTATGTGCACATCTGTCAACTTGGTAGAAACGGCGTTTGAAATTTAGCGATATTACAGCATTCATAATTTTGCTCTAAGTGAAAATTTGTAAAATTTGCTTCTTCACTGTAACAAAGTAGCAATATTTGTTCAACTTTAACATGCTTATACTTGATTTTTACATCTCTCTCTATAAAAACGTTCACACATACATTACTTCCATCCCTACTTACCACAAACGCCATTTCTGCAGCTTAGATGATAATTTATTTGAGTAACGACATGAATTTGATTATCTTTATGGCAACATAATACAAAATACATCCATTTTGATTCAAATTAGAATCCAATCAAACAGATATGATTCGTGTAATCAATTAAATCCGTCATATTAATCCCCTTCGTCAATACTTCTGGAAGTATGGGCGACAAAAAATTTTTTTGCGCTTAAACGTCGTAAAAAGTATGAAAACATATAGAAAACATGATTTGGGAACGAAAACGTTTTGGTATTTCAGTGTGTCGGTCGGTCGGGGTCTATCGGTCGGGGTCTGTCGGTCTCTATATCTGTCTTTTTTATTTCAACAACACACCACGAGTGCTCAAAGCCTAAATACTATCATACCGTGGGTGTGGACAAGGAGGAAAGAGGCACCTTGCTAATTCTGGACTTGAAGGTTTGGAGGTTCGGAGGAGAAGGAAAAACATATGCCGGCAAGGAATTCCACAACTTAGAAGTCCTCGGGACAAAAGAGCGGACATAACAAGATGTTATATGTCTGGTGACCTGGACGGTAAAAGGGTGCATTCGCTCTGTTCCCTCGGTAGATCTGTTGGGGGCAGCAGGTGGAGAAACTATGGAAGAAAGATCCTCTGAGCAGTGCCCGTGCAGATATCTATAAAAGAGAGAAAGAGAGAGAGAGAGAGAGAGGGGTCACCAACGGATGGTCGGTCAACAAGGAATGGCAGCCTTTGTGTGAGGGTAGGGTCACCGATGAGACGTATAGCTCCCTTTTGAACGAAGTCCAGGATAGGGAGTGTAGAAGCGGCTGCGGCACCCCAGATGTGGGAGCAGTATTCGAGGTTTGGCCTTATTTGTGAAGTTTATTAGGTATAGAGATTGGCTGGTGAAAAGTATTTGCGATCCCGGAAGATGAAAACTATTTTCTCAGCAGCCGCTTCTGCAATTGATGTGACATGTTGGTGCCAATTGAGATTTCGATCCACAGAAATGCCAACAAGTAAAAAGAACTTATTACTTTGAATAACTTGGTTGTTTATTGTGATGGGTCTAGGGCTGGTATATCTCTTATGAGATATAAAGCAAGACTGAGATTTGGTGGAGTTGAATTGTACAAGATTTTTACTTTCCCACTCTAATATTTCTTGGAGATCCACAGAGACAGAACGCTCCATGAGTGTGCGATCTTTATCTAATTGACCTAAAGAGACAGGCTTACAATATTGTATATTTGTGTGGAGGGTGCTAGAGAGGAGGTCATTGATGTGGAGAAGAAACAAAGTAGGGGCTAAAGCTAAACCTTGATGGACTCCTGCATTAATTGGATACAGTTTAGAGGAATGGCCATCCACGACAACAGAACTGCTCCGGTTGGAGAGGAAATTTTCTGTCCAGGTACAAAGTTTTGGTGGTAAGCCAGAGGCCGAAGGTTTATTAAGCAGCGCTGCGTGCCAAACCTGGACGAATGCTTTGGATATGTCTAGAGCGACAATCTGGGATTCACCGTGTAGTTCCATACACCTGTTCCAAGAATGGGTGACAAAGAAAAGGAGGTCAGCATTTGATCTGCGTTGACGGAATCCATAGTGTCTGTCGTGGATTAGACTATGTTTTTCAAGAAATCTTAGTAATTCGGTATTTTTATACTTTTTCGTCACTTTAGAGACGATTAAAAGGAGGGAAATAGGCCTGTAGTTTCTAGTAAGCGGTTGGGATTATTTCTTGGGGACGGGTTGTACTCGAGCAGTTTATCAGTTACTAGGGAATATGCGACTATTGTAGGATGCCTGAAACAGACGAGTCAGGACAGGAGCAAGTTCTGGTGCGAATTTTTTGAGAACAATTGCTGGGATCTCGTCAAGTCCAGAGACTTTCCTGGTATTAAAAGAAGAGAGCATCTTTCGTACCTTTTTAGTTTTGAAAATGATATCCGTCATTTTACGCGTGACATTGGGGATTGTTGGTGGTTGACCATTTGGAGATGGGTTGAAAGTAGAATTTCCGGCGAACAACGGGGCAAATATTTAGCCTTTCCCAGGGCGGTAGAAGCAATTTCATCCCCTGAAACATTAGGTGAGAAGTGCTCTTGCAGAAATTATTCCCAATAGATTTAGCAAGAGTCCAGAAGGGTTTGCTGCCGTTGGAGGTTGAGAGGACTTTGTTTTTGATGCGGTTATTAAACGAGTTTTTGCCTCAGAAAGAATGCGGACATAACGGTTTCTTGCGTCGTTAAAGGCTTGAGGGTTTTCTTGACTGGCATTTTGTAGAAGCGTTTTGTGAGCTTTGAGCTTTTCAAGTCTGGCCTTGTCACAGGATTTAGAGAACCAGGGCTTTTAAGTGGCTGAAGAGGTTTTCTGTGTACGTGGAATAAATAATTCCATGCCAGCTTGGGTGATTTCGGTGACGTTTTGTGAGATATCATAGGGGTCAGGATAAGAGAAGCAGACAGACGCCCATGAAAATGAGAAAAAGTAATCCCGCATTTCGTCCCAGTTCGCGAAGCTGTAGTACCAAACGATACTTGGGTGTGATGACTGTGTGACCTTGGGTTGCATTGCGCAGGAAGCAGTGACCACGCCGTGGTCTGAGCGACTAAGGGGGCGGTGACTGATGTTTTATGGCATTCAGGTTTTGTAGTAAGAAGGAAAACCAAGGGATTTGAGCTGTGTGTTGGGATGCGGCGAAAGTAAGTAGGTTGTTGCTCTTCCATGTGGATCGGTTTTTAAAGATCCTAGCCGCTCTTTATTATGGATATTGAAGTCGCCAAGAATAGTGACCTCGATTGAAGGATATTTAGAAATCAGATGGTCGGTTTTTTTTAGAAAGGTAGTCGAAGATCTGGACAAAGTTGTTGTCAGAAGGTGACAGGTAAATGCAACAGATGAATTTATTTGCAGCCCCGAGAGGGAGTCTCATCCAAAGTATGTCTTTTCTTCCAGCTTCCAAATTGGGGAGTCTGGTGCAGGGTAAATTGCTACAGACGTATTGCGCACACACCTCCATGCAATCTAGAAGAAGTAAGGAGCTCATACCCCGGGAAATTTTGCCACTGATTTGGGTTTCGATGAGGAAGTTGAGTTGGGGCCTATTAGCCTGGAGGAAATGGTGGACGGAGTTAAGGTTAGAATTTAGGCCACATATATTCGAGAAGGATATGTTAAATCTTGATGCCGGCGCCCCCTGCACACCCCTCTCCCGGAGATCCAAATGGAGGGGTATTTTATCACGGGAATCTTTTGTACAAGGGGAAGCCATCAGTATTTTTGTTTATAAGGGAGACCGACTCATACACCAGAACCGGAAACATCCGTTGGGACTTCACCGGCCACTTGATGTAAGGGGTGGTCCCTCCTTGGGCGTGAAAAAAAGCTTTATTATCACGTAAAGGAAAAGTCCACTACCACTGACCGTGTCTGCAGCCACGATAAGTTTAGAACAAATTCAGATATCGTCTTCAATTTTGTTATAAATTTAGCACCCGATAAGCAAACTGTTTGGATTGTTTTTGGGTAAAATCGTGATTTGGTGAACATTGACATTTTATCGTTAAAACTCGAGGAATATAAAGTTTTAGAGTTTGTTTATTAGAAAACTTTCAATTTCATCAAACATTCTGTGTGAAAATTAAATTAAAGGGACTGCATGTGTGGGGGTAGAAAATCGGCGGCAGAAATTTCGATTTTTTGTCTGCTTAAACGGCTTAAAAAGTCTTAAAACATAGAAAACTTGATTCCGGAACGAATTTTTTTTATCTGTCGGTCTGTCGGTCGATCGATCTGGCGGCCTGTACGTTTGTCTGTTAGTAGGCGCAATAACTTTCAAACTAATTGAGATATCATCTTCAGATTTGGTACACAGTTAGCACCGGACAAGGAAACGCTTCTAGTTGTTTTTGGGTAAGATCGCTTTAGAATCTAGGGGATAAATGATAGGTGATTTGGTGGAAATTGATATTTTGTTGTTAAAACTCGAGTAATATGACATTTCAGAAGTTTATAGGTACAGGAACACGAATATTTTCTTTGTGGTCAAGTCATGGACATTTAACTCATTCTATGAGAATGTCTTTCTGTGGAGAATAGATTATTACATGAATGTGGATGTTATGATTCAAATTGCAGCACTATTGTTTTACGCAACAAAGTTTATCTAAAAAATATTTATGTTTATACTCAGACATTATATATATATATATATATATATATATATATATATATATATATATATATATATATATATATATATATATATATATATATATATATATATATATCACACCGATGACTCAAAAAATAATGGGCCGATTTTGATTAAATTTGGTGAATACCTTCCTTTTGCAAGTGGCTTGGATAAGTTCGTTAGCCAGGAAAATCGGCACAGGTTTACCCGGAGAATTTTGTGTTTTCTTTCGAAAGAAATTTATATCTCCTGAGAAACAAAGAAAGGGCAACTAAATTTGGTACTAGGGTTTATGCAACTATAGGTAAACTAGTTACCAAAATTTAGCTCTGTAGGTTAAAAGACAAAAAAGTTATAGGCATTTAACGAAAATTAATTGGGGTTTTTCTCAAAACGTCAAAGTCGCGATTTAAAATGTCAAAATTGGCAACATTTAGGCAAAAAACTTGAATCTAATACGGGCTATGCAAAGAGAGTGTCTCAAGAAGAATGTTTTACAATCCCTGAAGTCTTAGTTCAACAGTCATTGTCCTTCATTTTACTAGATTGTTTCCAGAAAATTAATTTCAAATAGACGCCTTCTCTGATGCTTGGCAGTAGCCTTAGCTATAGAGATTATCGTTTAATGGTATATAATTTTTGGCGAATTTTTGTAGAAAATCAATAAAATTCAATATATCCGTTGTTATACAAGATATGAAAAAAATTGTATACATTATTTATAGGGTGTCTTGAGCTACACCTTAAAAAAATATTTCTACAATCAGAGGGTGGCCCATAAGTCGTTGGTGATACAAATTTTCGTTTCTGGTGAATTTTCGTAGAAAAAATTCACTAATGAGAAGATCCCGACTTTTGAATTTTGACTCCTAGAACCCATATCAGTCAGTTTCAATTTTTATATGTTTATATATATATATATATATATATATATATATATATATATATATATATATATATATATATATATATATATATATATATATATATAGGTATATATGTATCACACCAATAACTCAAAAAATATTGGGCCGATTTTGATAAAATTTGGCATGTACCTTCCTTTTGCAAATGGATTGGATAAGTTAGTTAGTTAGTCAGGAAAATCGAAAGAGGTTTTCATTAAAAAAATGTATCTCAAAAAATAAAAAAGCTTCATATTTTAATAGCTCAATTTGCTATTAACCTATAGGTTAGGTTAGGTTAGGTTTGTATGTGAGTGGTCCATATCGGACCTTCCACCGCGACCAAAGGTCTATTGTGGCTCACGCCTAATGTTTATATTTCGCCCAACAAATCCAGCCTCCTACAGAGGTCGATAACCTTTGTGGGCGAAAGTCGATCCAGATCCTCTGGAGCAAGCTTTACCTTGCCAAAGAGCAGGTGTCTAGTCCTATCCGCTGCCGGACAGGAACACAGCACGTGCTCTGCTGTTTCGTCATACTCCATACACAGCCGGCATTCGGTCTCCTGACCGATCCCAATACGGTGCATGTGATGCCGCAAGCAGCAGTGTCCTGTATATAGGCCGACAAGAGTTCTCAGTTGTTGTCTGTTCAGCTCTAGTAGTTTCTTAGCCCTTGACTCAGACAGGCCACTTATGAAGGCCTTAGAGTGAGCTAATCCTGTCTGAGACCATTCCCAGAATCCCGTGACAATCACTGTCATCAAGGAGTCCGGTCCCCCTCAGACTGATTTCCCTCGGCATATTAACTGCCGTTTGTTTTAGTCTGTACGTTGTCCACCTCGCCACCCTCTCCACCCATATGTGAAGGGGGGGAATATTGAGGAGGACCTCCAGAGCGGCTGATGGTGCGGTGCTTATCGCTCCCGTTATCATCAGACAAGCTTGTCTCTGTAGATGAGCCAGTTTGGTCCTCGCGATACCACGAAGTACCCTTGGCCACCAAACTATGGCTCCATATGTTATCATGGGCCTGATAACCACTACATAGAGCCAGTACATCTGTTGGGGGTTTGTTCCCCAGTTGTTACCACAGATTCTCCGGCAGGTCCACATCAACCTATAAGGTTGATCAAGAAACGAGTTTTTTCGGGAACACTTTAATTTTACTTTCGGAAATTTTTGTACATTTTCCAACAATAAAGTTATTTTGATGAAACATGGCACATTGTTTATACTATATAGGTGATACTGGTAACCAAATTTGATCACTGCTTTCTTAAAAAAACAAACATATTTGCTACTAAAAACATTTTAATGAAAATTCACTACCATAACGCACTTGCTGTGTCCGGACTCTTCCTATTCTTTGTGAAAGTGGTTTTTCACTTAACTAGAACCAGGTTATAGACACTGTATCACAAAAATTATTCGAACGCTCTATGATTGTTCGATAACTAACATATTATTATACGCAAGTAATGGAATAATGTTGACATAAACGCAGCAAAAATAATAAAATTTTGACAATTCTAGACCTTGACTGCAAGCTGCAAATACCTTTTTACAGCTTTTAGGTCATCATATTTGCTATGATATAGCTTTCTTTCATGCGATCTTTTTAATGCTACTGTTATCAAGATATCTCTGAAACACAATTTCTGAGGACAGTTTCAATAAGGATACCCGGTAGGTTAGCCCAATGGATGTCCTCGAACCTCTTATAATGGATCATTTCTCTTAAAATTACACCTGGGGCCATTCATTATTTTATCCGGGACCCCGGCGTTGTTTATTAATTTATCACTGATGATATCAAAATATTCCATTAAACCCAATTATAGAAGCCGTTTTGATTTATCTATCTTAAACATTATGTATTTTATTGTGCGCGTAAAGACAAATTCATGTTGTTATTTGTAAGCAATCACTTTAAGAGAAAATTTACGTTTGCCTTCACTTGCAAATAATATGAAACTTTTGTATAATATACGTGATACAGTGAGCGTTTACATTTGGTTAAGAAAGTCTGGACGCAGCAAGTGCGTTATAGTAGTGAATTTTCAAGTTTTGCAATACATAACGTATAACTTACCTTATGCTACACATTAGGTGGGCCGTTCGTATATAAGAAAAAGGAAGTGTAATTGATTTGAATATAATAGGACTTAAAGCTGCGTACTAACGAGCCGATAATGGAAAAAATAGTTAAAAAAATTCCCGATACTACTTTTAGCTCCCTACTCAGAAGCTAAATTTTGTGGATAAATATATGGTAGTTATACCCTGAAGGAACTTTTTTATGCCAACTTTTGTTGTAATCATTGTAAGAGGAGTTTTGTGTGTTTTGTTTCTTTAACGTCGGCCTATTTCCGCGACTATGGCCAATCACCGACGCTAGGGAGCAGTTTCACCTCACTATCCTGGAAATTTTGTCGAACCCCTGTCTTTCTGTAAGGAGGGTAGGGATATTTAACGTGCCCAATAGCATGGGCATGGGACCTACGGCTTTCCGCCCCCTCCGAAGAATGAAACGTGCAGACATTCAACTTGCTCAAATAAAATGCCAGAACCTCGGTTGATGGTAATGTTACAGTTTGTACTGACAAAGTGAAGGGGGAACCCTGGGATCGAACGCAGTACCCTTCGGTTCAGAGGCACACGTTCATGCCCTTGAACCACCGAGGCTCTAAGAGGAGTTTTGTATAATAAAAATCAAAGAGTACGTAGTAAAAATGGTATAAAAATGGGATCGATTATTGACTTACCAATTCGAAAAACTGAGAAGCTCTCATCTTGCAAGAAATGTTTGTTTTTATTTCAAACCATACAGGACCGTAAACTTTGATAATATAATCCACCAAAACTTTCAAGTTTCTGTCTGGATCCTAGGTCGAAGCTTATAGTCTTAAAATTCAATTGGCCATAGTGAGCCAACTAGAACGTGCTTACTTTCCTGGATGCCAATTTGCGAGTTCTACAGGAAAAATCCCAGAAGCCACTGTTTGTTATATCTCGAATAATTATTTTGGATCTGTGCCTAATTTTTGGACGATGCTTTCCCCAAAATCGTGCATGTTTCCTGGGACTGGTTTAAGAATTTCCACTGAATTGTTTTGATAGGTGGTCAAAGCTTTTCCGATAGGTGCGGAGTACTCTCGGGGTCCAGAAGTGTAACCATCTAGACTAGTAAACAAATGCCTTAGTGGCAATTCATTTGCATGTAATAGGCAATAAACCACTGAAGCAGTGGTGGTGTTTAGGTATAGTTCAAGAAATGTGATTACACCGCTCTTGCAATGGGTGTTGGTAGCTATTCCATCACAACCAACTCAAACAACATCATCAGAATTTAAACCGATACTTAACATAAAATTTATAATAGCGTCAGATATGGCTTTACCTGTTTTCCTCCCCTTTTGCAGTTTTTCTGGTATCTTTTTATCGACAGCACCAATTACTGTATTACATCTCTGGTAGCCGAGAAATTTCTGTTTTAACGCTGGTACATTTTTCTACTTCACGCACGTGCAAAAGTCATTGATATTAAGTACACGGCTGATCCAAAAGTTTCATTAAGAAAATAAAAAAAATTGGGTATACAAGCAAAAATTTTTTGGACGCAGCAAGTGCGTTATAGTAGCGAATTTTTATTAGAAATGTACACTGTAATTATACCGAATATTAGCAAAGTTAATACTTTAAACTTACATAGACCTTGAAGATCAATTTTATAGGTCGTACTACGTGAACATGTAAAGAATTCTTTCGAAAGTGTTTCCATCGATATCTCTCTATTATCAAAAAAATCTTGTACTCTAACTCCTTCTGAGAAAAATGCCCTAAACTCAATTTTCTATGGTGCTAAAGAATTAACTTTGCTATATCTGTAGATAATGTAAGTCTCTTTAAAAGAAACTTGTATTACAAATTGCATTAAAGTTATGCAGAAGATATCCAGAAGTAAACTTAACTCATATTTAGAAAGGTAAAGTATCTGCCAAATTATAAACGTAGCAGTTGTTTTTCCTTATTAATCGCCTTATTAATCGCCAACCTAATCAAACCGCCTTTTTCAATATCAACAATAAGAAAATTATAATTTTACATTCAAAGGTGACAAAACTATTTAGGCGTTTTAAACAAAAATGAGATCTTGTTCAAAATGTATGAAATCTGTGCACTATTGTTTCTTGAAACGTCAAAATAAAACATGAAAAACATACATTTATTAAACTGGATTCGATCGCGTAACCTTCTGCTTAGAGGCAAAGCGGGACGTCACTGACGTCTTATGTTTATGTTTAAAGATAAAAGAAACTATTTTAGAATCATTTTTATACAGACTTGGCCAGATTTTGTTTGCATTCGTACTATATTATGGGATAGCATAATATAATGCTAAGACTTTATTTGAGGCCGTTCGTAAAGCTACAATTATACTGTCTTCTAGTAATTGCTATATTAATAGATTCTTGACTATTTCGTTTATGTATTAAATTAATGTGGTACTTTTATTTTTATTTAATTTTTGTTGTTTATAAATTAAGTTAAAAATCGCTAGCATGCGACTGCAAGCCGCTTGATAGCTAGTTGACGTTAGTGGATACCGCTGATTTTTAAAGCAGCAAGCTTGCAAGCTTAATAAGCGGACAATTTCTGAACCCTGTCTGTCCCGTACAACATTCATATTCGTACAGGTCCAGTAACTTTCTTGGGGGTTGCTCCCAAGAAAATTTTCTTGTGGTTTATTCTTTGAAGGTTGTTTTATGCGTGCACAATGGGAAGCAGAAACTCCCGTGTTTTAGGTTAGAGGGCAGAAATCCTCTTCGTCCTGGGGGTGCCTCTTCCCTTCTGCATGCATACAATCACCCTCAATGCATGAATCACAGGCATTTTTTCCCGCTTTCTAGTGTATTTTTTGTTAAGTAAAATCTGTTTATCAACCAATTTGTTTGAGTTTTTTTATCCAAATTACTGTATAAATATTTATGTTAGAGGTCATGTTTTTGCTTGCCCTTCTTTACCCTATTGTTACCGTTCCTAATTAAATAAAGTAATGTTTTATAACTTTTAATATAAGGCTAAATCACTATGATATATTATTCTTATGAAAAGTCACTACAATAGCGCTCTTGCTGCGTCCCGAATATTTTTTGTCTTTCAACTTACATATCTAAATTTTGGCGCATAGTTTACCTTTTATGATATAAACCAGAACACCAATTTTGTTGGCCCTATCGTTGTTATTTCCGGAGATATAAACTTTTTTTGAGTTATCAGTGTGATACATATATATATATATATATATATATATATATATATATATATATATATATATATATATATATATATATATATATATATATATATTGTAACTATTGCGTTTCGTTACTGCTCTAAATGATCAAAATAAACCCGTAAGAGACTTAGTTAATAGCGGACAATCCAATATCTGTAAGGCAATTCGTGTTTTAATTTCAAAATTATTTTCGTCAAGTACCGTAAACCCTTTTACTGCATTTCTAATTTGTACGTTAAAATTCAATATATATTTGCCACGGGAAACTACCTCGCATTATTACTGAACAAATATTTCCAGGAACGAAATAAGCATTGAAAATATACGTTAGGAATATTCGATAACAAAATATTGTTTATCTGTAATTTTCTGATCGGTGATGTCACCCAACAACTACCGTTGGAAACGTTGCAGAGAATTGCCGGCAAAACCTTCAACTGTGGACAAGGGAGGTGAGATGTCGTGACTTCGCCACCGATTGGAGGTCTCGTTTTATCTCATACGAAGAATGGAGGCTAGAAAGAGCTCACGCACAGCCAGCAACGTCACGGTAAAACTTTTTGCGTGCAGCGAGTAGGATTTTCAGAACCAGACACATTAGCGAGGACTCTCTGCTGAGCGTTCATAGAGTGAACACCCTTGAGTTTCGGTGGCTATTAAATTATCTTAAAACGGGGTTTTGGTGTTCTTTCTGTTATCTGTACTACCCAATAATCATTGTCAGTGATTGTTCGGAGTAATTTAAGTGATTTTTGACTCTATTTAAGCATCGTATTCAGCATAAAAGCGCGAACTAACTCGCGGTTCTTTGTTCCGATTTGTTGAATTCTTGCCGTAATCAGAAAGAATTCCTGGTTATTATCGAACCTTAAGTCAATTGGTATTGAATTTTACTTAAGCAAACTCACGTTTAATTGCGATTTGCAAAGTTTGCATCAAGCAAATTCAAAACATCGACATAGGTGTCAAATGGTCTTGCAGTAATGGAGCAATGCCATTCACCGGTCCAATAATCTCTGATGAGAAGTCACAGTCGTTTTCCTCAGCTTTTCCGCTCTTACTGGAGTCTGGAATCTGTGTCAGGCACTCATAATTGATCCCACTTGGAAAGCATTTTCACAGGGTAATCGGGTAACCTAATACCGGAAGACTGGTGAGCCTAAACAAATATTTTCTCTGAATCAGCAGAATTTACATGCCGAAATCTAACATCTGAAGGTTTAATAACCTTAACTTTCAAAATCACGTAATTAAGTTTGAGCGTAAACAATGTCAGGGAGGTGCTGTCAGCATAATTTATAATTTCCTATTTAATTATTGAGATTTTGTCAATTTTGTAAATTTAAACATATAGTTCTTGAAAATGTAATTAGCAAATTTTGTCTATAAAATATCTAACCCCTACATTCTCGTTAATATATCTTATTTTCATAATTACTGTAGAAATTTCACATACGATCACATATTCTTTTTTTGTAGGCTCACTCAAGAAACTGACCAGTTAATTCACTAGAAAAGCTAGCAATTGATTGACAAACGTCAAGTAATTTACCTTATCATTTGTGTTTGTCTTTGACCGATACCCTAAGTAATTAACAGTAACATTTTAGTAATATGCAACTATCTTTATCTTGTTGTTTTGGCATATGTATGTAAAATTTATAATTTCCTGTTCTTGAAATTCTTGCTGTTTATTTGATTTCTGTTTGTGTGCAATCAATGTTTATTTGAGATTTATCAATCATTTTATTGCATTGTATTCGCTATTCCAAATTCAATTTATATGAATAAAGTCAATATTTTGTTACATTAACATATCTGTTTAATTAAAGAGAAATTCCTCCCTAGTATCTAATTTCCTTTTGACGTCGGCACAAACAATTTATTCTTACTATCTAAATTTCTATGTAACCTGGAACTAGTCTGAAGAGCCCACAAATATAGGACTCTGGGCAGTGCGAAGCAAACAAAGGAAGAGAACGTGAGTATCAAACTACACCCAAATCTGTCAACCTCCTAAAAAGTGCTGCTAATCTTAATAAATTTGATAATCTACTAGATAGCTACTTTAGTGTAGGGTGTTATAGGCAATTGTGACCTCACCATTGAGCAGATCTATATCCGCCTGAGGTCAATTACAATATACCACAATTCTTGTACCTTAAGTTTTTGTTTGAAGGAGGTAACAATATAAATATATATATATATATATATATATATATATATATATATATATATATACTTTATTTGTTTGCTGTACGTTTGTGATTTCTTATTGGTTTGCCCGCACTGCAATTTCGAACCGTCCCGGTTCATCATCAGCACGCTACTCTGCGTGCTGATGATGAAAACTGCAGTCCGCGCAAACCAATAAGAAATCACAAACGTACAGCAAACAAATAAAGTGTATATTTAAAAGTGATTACAGTGTAGTCCAATATTCCTTAAGATATATATATATATATATATATATATATATATATATATATATATATATATATATATATATATATATATATATATATATATATAAAATTGAGAATGACCCCGGATATGTGTAATAGAGGGCCTAGTTTGTGCTCATTTGAAGAAATTTTTTCAAAATTGAAATGCAGCGATCTTCTCATTAGTGATTTTTTTTTTAATTCACCAGAAGTTACCATTATGTTGTTTCTATTCGTAAATAACGAAAACATTGCCTTTTGGGTTACGCTAAAAACACTCACGGCTAGCATATACCCGAGTATTTAATCAAAAAGTACCTGAATGTAGATGTTTCAATTTTTTAACTAAACATGTGGTTAGCTTTTCAGAGATAAAATGGCAAAACATTTGCAGTGGGTTTTGTGGTGTTTTGTGTAACGTTCATTAATCACTTGACAGGAGCAAGCATACAGATCAAATCAAGCGGAATGATTACTTGCTTGCTGGCTGCCTGTCTCTCTTTTCCCCCCTCTATCTGAATGTGTATGTGTCTGCTTTGTATTCGAAACAAATTACCTTTAATAAATTAGTATTAAATCACATTTACCATCGAAATTCATGTTTAAATTTAAGTTTAGTTAAAGGGTATAACCTACAGGGCGGGACGCGCAAGGCCTTGGTAACCGAATATGAGGATATAATTGTAGTAAAATCTGAAAATCTTCAAAATTGTATATTTGTTATAAGCAGGGCTCAGATTTATATGCAAACCTTTTAGGTGAAACATGCGCGCATATATATATATATATATATATATATATATATATATATATATATATATATTATATATACATATATATATATATATATATATATATATATATATATATATATATATATATATATATATATATATATATATGCAGGAAATTTGAAAAAAATATGCATCAACTTGAACAAAATATACACAAAAATATCCATATATGCAATGCATAAATAATTATAATATAAAACAGGTTTTTAAAGCTCTAAGCTATTAATTTTATTCTCAATCAATACCACATAGGACCCTTATTGTATTATAAATTAATTATTTATTAATCTTATTATTGCAATTATTACTATTAACAGATATTATTAAGTGGCGCTCTAAATTATCTATTTTGAGAGATTGCTTTCTCTCAGTTAGTAAGGTTTTATACGAATAAAAACTTCGTTTTACGTCGACTGAGGTAATCGGAACATCTTTTAAACTTGACAATATGGTAGGGTCTACATTGTTTAAATCGTTTGAAAAATCTCCAATCAGAGCTTTTGCAATCTGCGTTAACTTGGTGTGTGTGTATTTGGTTTCTTTAACGTCGGCCTATTTCCGCGACTATGGCCAATCACCGACGCCAGGGAGCAGTTTCACCTCACTATCCTGGAAATTTTGCTGTACCCCTGCCTTTCTGTAAGGAGGGTAGGGATCTTTAACGTGCCCAACATCGCATGGACACGGGACTGACGGCTTTACGCCCCCTCCGAAGGGCGGAACGTGCAGACATTCAACTTGCTCAAATACAATGCCAGAACCTCGGTTGATGTTAATTTTACAGTTTGTACTGAAAAAGTGAAAGGAGTACCCTGGGATCGAACCCAGTACCCTTCGGTTCAGAGGCACACGTTCTTACCCCTGAACCACCGAGGTTCTCGTTAACTTGGTAAAATCCTCATTTTTTTGTGAGTGTTTCTTATAATTTTTTTGTAATTTGTTTTATAAGAGGCCGATTTGCTTGATGAATAGTTTTCTTAAATGTTCTATTAATTTAACTGATTCAGTTAGCAAAACATTTTGCTGCTGCATTTTTTTTACAGTTTCTGTAACTATTTTGTAACTACTGTTTATAAAACATAATTGCTGGCTCAATTTTAAATAATTTTCACTTTTTTTTATTTAAATTTCAACAATACATCACGAGGGCTTACCGCCTAGATACTATCGTACCGTGGGTGTTGACAAGGAGGAAAGAGGCAGCTTGTTAATTCTGGATTTAAAGGTTTGGAGGTTCTGAGGAGAAGGAAAAACATGTGCCGGCAAGGAATTCCACAACTTGGAAGTCCTCGGGACACAAGAGCGGGCATAACAAGATGTTCTATGTCTGGTGACCTGGACAGTAAAAGGGTGCATTCGCTCTGTTCCCCTGGTAGATCTGTTGGGGACAGCAGGTGGGGGAACTATGGAGGAAAGCTCCTCTAAGCAGTGCCCGTGCAGATATCTATAAAAGAGAGAGAGGTCACCAACGGCACGTCGGTGGGCAAGGGATGGCAGCCTTTGGGTGAGGGTTGGGTCACCGATGAGACGTATAGCTCTCTTTTGAATGGAGTCCAGGATAGCGAGTGCAGAAGCGACAGCGGCACCCCAGATGTGGGAGCAGAATTCGAGGTTTGGCCTTATTTGTTAAGTATATAAGGTATAGAGATTAGCTGGTGAAAAGTATTTGCGAGCCCGGAAGAGGAAATCTAATTTCTTAGCAGCCGCTTCTGCAATTGATGTGACATGTTGGTGCCAATTAAGATTTCGATCCACAGAAATGCCAACAAGAGAAAAGGACTCATTACTTTGAATAACTTGGTTGTTAATTGTGATGGGTCTAGGGCTGGTGTATCTCTTGTGAGAAAGAAAGCAATACTTAGTTTTGGTGGGGTTAAATTGTACAAGATTTCTACTTCCCCAGTCTAATATTTTTTGGAGATCCACCGAGACAGAACCCTCCATGAGTCTGCGATCCTCATCTAATTGGGCTAAAGAGAGAGGCTTAGAATATTGTATATTTGAATGGAGGGTGCTGTCGTCCGCGTAGCTGTAAACTGGGTTGGATGTGCTCAAGAGGAGGTCATTGATGTGGAGAAGAAACAAAGTAGGAGCTAAAGCTGAACCTTGAGGAACTCCTGCATTAATTGAATACAGTTTAGAGGAATGGCCATCCACAACAACAGATATGCTCCTGTTGGAGAGGAAATTTGCTGTCCACATACAGAGTTTTGGTGGTAGGCCATATGCCGGAAGTTTATTAAGCAGCGCTGCGTGCCAGACCTGGTCAAATGCTTTGGATATGTCTAGAGCAACAATCTGGGATTCACCGTGTTGTTCCATAGACTTGTTTCAAGAATGGGTGACAAAGGAAAGGAGGTCGGCAGTCGATCTGCGCTGACGGAATCCATACTGCCTGTCGTGGATTAGACTATGTTTTTCAAGAAATTTTAGTAATTTGGTGTTTATATACTTTTCCATCACTTTAGAGACGACTGAAAGGAGAAAAATAGGCCTGTGGTTGCTGGGAAGCGCTTTGTATTCTTTCTTGGGGATGGGTTGTACTCGAGCAGTTTTCCAGTTACTAGGGAATATGCCTTTATTACAAGATATCTGAAACAGATGATTTAGGAGTGGAGCAAGCTCTGGTGCGCATTTTTTGAGAACAATTGCTGGGATCTCGTCAAAGCCAGAGGCTTGCCTGGTATTAAGAGAACAGAGCATCTCTCGTACCTTTTTAGTTTTGAAAATGATATCCGTCATTTTATGCGCGACATTGGGGACTGTTGGTGGTTGAACATTTGGAGGTGGGTTGAGAGTAGAATTGCCGGCTAACAACGAAGCAAAAAGTTCAGCCTTTCCCAGGGCGGTAGAAACAATTTCATCCCCTGAGACAAGAGGTGGGAACGTGCATTTGCAGAAATTATTCCCAATAGATTTAGCAAGAGTCCAGAAGGGTTTGCTGCCGTTGGAGCTTAAGAGTACTTTGTTTTTGATGTGGTTATTAAACGAGGTTTTTGCCTCAGAAAGAATGCGGACATAGCGGTTTCTTGCGTCTTTAATGCTTGATGATTTTCTTGACTGGGATTGTGTAGAAGCGTTTTGTGAGCTTTGACCTTTTCAAGTCTGGCCTTGTCACAGGATTTAGAGAACCAGGGCTTTTGAGTGGCTGAAGAGGTTTTCTGTGTAGGTGGGATAAATAATTCCATGCCAGCTTGAATAATTTCGGTGACGTTTTGTGAGATATCAGAGGGGTCAGAATGAGAGAAGCAGGCAGACGCCCATGGAAATGAGGAAAAGTAATCCCGCATTTCGTCCCAGTTTGCGGAGTTGTAGTGCCAAACGATACGTGGGTGTGATGACTGTGTGACCTAGGGTTGCATTGCGCAGGAAGCAGTGACCATGCCGTGGTCTGAGCGACCAAGGGGGCGGTGACTGATATCTTATAGCATTCAGGTTGTGTAGTAAGAAGGAGATCCAAGGGATTTGAGCTGTGTGTTGGGATACGAGGAAAGTAAGTAGGTTGCTGCACCATATTGGCTAAAGAATTGCTGACTGCAAAGGCCTCCGCTGCTCTCCCTTGTGGATCGATTTTGGAAGAGCCATTCCTTATTATGGACATTGAAGTCACCAAGAATAGTGAGCTCGGAGGAAGGATATTCAGAAATCAGATAGTCGGTTTTGTCAGAAAGGTAGTCAAAGACAAACTTCTGACAAAGTTGTTGTCAGAAGGTGACCGGTAAATGCAACAGATGAATTTATTTGCAACCCTGAGAGGCAGTTTTATCCATAGTAGGTCTTTTCTTCCAGTTTCTAAATTGGGGAGTCTGGTGCAGGGTAGATTGCTACGGACGTATGCGCACACGCCTCCATGCAATCTAAAGGAAGTAAGGAGCTCATACCCTGGGAAATTAAGGTGATTAGTGGCTGTTTTGGCACTGATTTGGGTTTTGGTGAGGAAAAGGAGTTGGGGCCTGTTAGCCTGGAGGAAATGGTGGACGGAGTTCAGGTTAGAATTTAGGCCACAAAAATTCGAAAAGGATATGTTAAAACTTGATGTTGGCGCCCCCTGTACACCCCTCTCCCGGAGATGCGAATGGAGGGGTATTTTGCCTCCGGAATATTTTGTACAAGAAGGAGCCATCATCATTTTTGTTTATAAGGGAAACCGACTTATACACCAGAACCGGAAACGTCCGTTGGGACTTCACCGGCCCCTTGATGTATGGGGTGGTACCTCCTCGGGCGTGAAAAAATCCTTTACTATTACGTAAAGGAAAATTCCACTACCACCTGCTATGGATTGGATTGGATCAATGTCTACCCCTTTAAAAATAAGGTTAATAAAGGGGCTATCAATTGTCCAATAGTTATGCTTTTCGACATAGTAGGAGGAAACAAAACATTATCATTTTGCATCCATGCCTATTGTTTCACTAACGCACCTGCTTAATTTGCAAATTCAGGAATTACCTCTGTGCCTTCTCTAAAATGTTCAAAATAAAATAAAGCAGCCTTGATCCATGTTCTCCATCGCGTGATTACAGGTCTAGGAGTAATGGTACCCTAGGCAGAACTTCTCCATATCTTTGAACTCTTAAAGGAGCTTTGGCGAACACTTTTTTCATATTATTAATTAATTCATTGATTAAAGGAAATTGCTGTCTAATTTATTTTGCTACCTTGTTTACCCGTGAGCCAGCCACGTACCATGAATTAAGTTGGGATAAAATATTTTTAAATGACTCATTGATCACTGTTGTTGTAGAATGTCAATTTATAAAGCCATATTGATGATTGTTTAATATTAAAACCCATAAGAAAAGGTGTGAGCTGCTAAATGACAACTCGCCCGTTTTCATGAGCACATCTTTCCAAGGCGCAGAGGATATGAGGCTTCTAAAAATCGATATGCCCCACATTCTCATTAAAAAAATAATGTTTTCAATAAAACTTAAATAATAGCGCCAGCTGGTACTTCCTTTGCACTATATAGATACATAGGTATCCTAACTAAATAGTTTTCTTATCGTACGTGCAAAAAAAAATTCTAAGCGTAATTATCTGATGATCCCTCCAAAGCGGTAGGTAAAATGCGAGCCATTCAAATAGATGATTTGTGGAAAACGCTGGTGAAGCGTTTAGCAGGCTTTGGATTTTAATCAAGCTACATATGTAATATTATCACTTTTTCTACTAAAGCCTATAAGCTATTATTAGATTAAATGCAGATATTTGCATACAATCTGTTCAACAACCAAAAACCTTCCAGTCTGCATTATGTTTCATGTTAAACGGATAACATGGCATGGGCACCAAGCGTTTCGCGAAGCCCTGCTTGATATATTGCTTAGTCTGAATTTGAAGCCATTTTGAAATTAATCAACACCGTCTCCAATTCGAATACACTAAAAAATCGCCCTTTAATATCCTTCCAGCGCCATGTTGTGATTTAATTGGGTTACGTTTATTTATTCGTTAAAATCGTTGTACTCCGAATTTTCTGAGCCTCTTTGTTGTAATGCTAAATTGAACATAACATAAATTTACTAACAAAATAGCCAACAGTTTTGGATCAAATAAATTGGCTCAAATTATTTTGATGCTTATTTATGGTAAATTCCGGATATCTATTAATTTTTCAAAGTAATGCAAGGGTTTAAACAATTCTAGCTTAAGCCTTTCTCACAGAATACAGAGTGTTTATAAAATAGAAAGTTATTACACGCTACATTTAAACAATATTCATTACATTTCTTTAAGGGGTATTTAGCCGTAAAACACCACGCTGGCTGGACATGTTGGTGAGTATGTTTACTTCAGCCGCCCATTCTGGGCAGGCACTGTTTGCAGCCACCGACTCTGGGTCAGACGCTGCTGCTAGTTTTAGTCCTCCCCGGGTAATTGAATTCCCTGGTACCACTTATACTTGGGAGGCATTCGCCTATCCACCACCCAGGGGGGGGGGTAATGGAGGACTAGCAACTCCACACGGGTTCTGCTCTTAAAGAACAAGCAAAACACACATTACTGTCCTATGTTGCGACTTCAACGCCAAACTAGGCAGGAAATCGGATGACAAATAAACATGATTAGGCAATTTTAGAACAGAGTGGAGAAACAATCGTGGGGAGACATTGCTGGGATTTTTGCTGCAGGATAGCCTTTATCAAATGAATAGTTTCTTCACGAAATGGCCTAATCAAAGATGGACATGGCAAAGCCCAGACGGTAAAGCAGAAAATAAAATAGATTCTATCATCACAGACAAGAGGTATATAGTTAAATATGTAACAATAGTAAACAGGTTGACTATCAGAAGCGACCACAGGATGATGCGAGCTAAAATAATAATAACAAATGTAAAAAAAAAGAGTGGCATAAGATGATCAGAAAAACTGACAGTAGTAGACAGTGGTCTGAAGCATCAGATTTGGAGGGATATCGGCAAGGTATTATCAAACTGCTAAATGATTGTAAAAAACTGTAAATATCAATAGTCTAAATAATGCTTTGTTAGAAAGTCAAAACAGGCACTGCCCCAAGACTCAGAGAGAAGAAAAAATCAGGGGTACTACTAGGCAGCTGATGGAGAAGAGAAGAGGTATGAGAAATGACGATCTTACCACTGCTGATCAGCTAAAAGAAATAAATAAACAGATATCAAAAGCTATTAGACAAGACATCAGAGCATATAATCAAAGACAGATCCAACAAAGAATATAAAACAACAAAATCATGAAAATGCTGCATAGGAGGGTCGAAACTAGAAGAAGGCAAATGACTAAAGTTAAAGATCAATATGGGCACATTACAACAAACAAAGATGAGATTTAACAATAGTTTAATACTTCTACTAACTATTATATAGCATACAATAAACCGCCTGTTCTTGCAGCTTTAGTCTTTCAAAAGACCTTTGACACGGTCGAGTTAGATGCAGTTGTAGAATTGCTACAATAAGGTCGTGTTGATAATAGCTACGCGAAACAAATTATATAATATTTATAAAAATGCCATCATGATAATAAAATTACACGAAAAAGACAACCCCATCTCAACTGGTAAACGTGTGCGACAGGGAGACACGATGCTCTCAAACTATTCATCACCGTTTTAGAATATGCTTTCCAAAAACTTTATTGGAAAGAAAGAGCATAAACATAGATGGCCAATATTTTACACACCTGCGCTTTTCAGGCTATATAGTTATACTATCTGACAGCCTAAAGGAATTAAAACAATGATACAGGAACTACAGTGAGAATGTGCTCAGCTCCGTATTGACACTAACATTTATGACAAACCTCATTCCCAGCAAAAAAAATATTGTAAGTTATCAAGAAGTGGAGCTTGTTGATAGCGATCCATATCTGGGCCATGAGACACGGATCTGACGAGACAACCAAACATTCGAAATACAGAGAAGAATAACCCTCTCATGGGCGGGCTACGGAAAACTTAAAGATATATTTAAGAGTGATCTGCCATTTTGCTCAAAGCGAAAGGTAACGTGTGGCACTGAAACTTTAACTCTAACTGTTGTTTAACTCTAACATATTTTCACCTTTTGTAATAGAAACACGCGTACCAAATTTGATTGTCATTGCGCTATTATTTTCAGAGATATAAATATTTTCATGAAGAAAAGACTAAATTTTACGGGAAAACCTGGGCCGATTTTCTTGGCTAGCGAACCTATCAAAGGAAGTTACTTACCAAATTTGATCAAAATCGGTTTATTAATTTTTGAGGAATCGATGTGATATATATATATATATATATATATATATATATATATATATATATATATATATATATATATATATATATATATATATATATTGTTATGATTTATTGAGCAGTTTAATTGTCAATTGTAATCATTTTTATGTTTTAGTTTAATTTTGTTTTATAAGTGTACTTTGTCCGATTGTTTATTTATCTTTAAGTTTAATCTTGTGCTTATGTGTAAAATTTGTTCATTTTTAGTCTCATATATTTATATCCTTGATATTGTAATGGATATTATGTTCTGTACTTATGAATCTCAGATTATATATGTTTATAGTTGGGCGCCTTTAAATTTATTTATTTATTGCTTACAGGGTTCACTATATTATTTAATTTAATTTGTAGCTCAAATTGTGACACTTTTAGAACACCTATATGTATGTATGTATGTAAAGTTTTTGTTACTTTTAGGAATAATAACCAAACAGATTTATATTTATAATATTAAATTGAATAAATTTACCTTTGTATTTAATTTGTTTTCTTCTTAATTTTATCCAGGGCTTTATGTAGGCTCTATTTTGCAGGGATATAGTGGGATCAAGTGAAAATTCTTACCTTATCCTGTTACCTAAATTTTCTGTAAAGTTTTCTCAAAATTATGTACCTTGATAGGAAATGAAACCACAAAATATCTCAATTTAACTTATTTTCTATTAATGAGTGTTTTATACTTTAACAGTTTTACCACAATCTAAACAATTTTATCTAGCATTTGACATTTACATTAATATCTTACTGGATCCTCTAATTTAAATATAGGCCATTCAATTTTATTTATTACTTTTAAAAACAAGTTTGCAGGTCGAACTGACTTTAAATTTGCCGCTATATTCTTCTGCAAACTCCTATCCTGTTCCTATAGCAACGGCTTTGATGCGAAAATGGCTGATATTTTATTATTTAATATTCGTATGAGGGTATCGTAACGACATCTATGGAGATTTACTTGAGTCTCTATATTTAACGTTCTAAATTCTTCGACTATTTAGATTTTATACGTAAATGACATTTAGGGCGTTGTAAAATTTCTTATTGACAATTGTCTTATTAGTTTGAGTTCTTTCTGTTTGAGGTTGGAATAATTACATTTATATTTCAACTGTATTAATATTTACCTTGGCGTCGGTGTCGGCTTCTGTTCAGATACGTATCGTTTACACTCACTTATTTGCTGCGGAAGGTTATTCTTTGTTGCCAACATATCTTCAGCAACAATGTCGATTATCCACTGTACTTTTAAAGACTTTTACTGGATTTTTTTACAAGTTTTTAATATAATTTTGGAGAATAACTTAATGGATGTTTAAAAAGCATGATGTTCACTCTGCCCTCTTAAAACGTTATTCTTTGTTAACGAAGATGCCGGATGTGACATAATTGTTCTTAGCCAATGCGGTGGTATTTCTTTCAAATGTGCAAATTATTATTTCACATGGTCCAATGGTTGCTGTCCATTTACACCTTAGTCAAAACAATCACTTCCTTGAGAGTTCTGGTTTATTAAGCAACTGCTTGATTAGAAGATGTGAGTAAAGACTGTGTTTATAAGCGCCAAGTTTAAAATTTATAACTCACTGTTTTACTATACTTAACCTAAAAACATTTTTTAAAATTTTTTTAAAATTAATTAATTAATTTCTTAACACTTGCTATTGTCTTTGTTTACCTCTTGAAACGAATAAGTGTAATTAGTTTTCTTATAAATAAATCCAATTCTGAGTATCTAAAATACATAATTTTTGAATTTCCTATTTTTAATTTGATTTTAATTTTTATACTCAGTATTAAACTGCCTTAAGATTTGTATCATAGCAATATATAACCATAGAAAAATCTAAACTGATTCTGGATATGTACTTTTAAATTCAAAGTCGCCATTTTCCCATTTGTGAATTTTAATAAAATGCGATAAAGTGGGAAAATCCTGTTTAATTAATATTATTTTTGAATTGTAGCCTTGTCTAATTTACATCTCGCTATGAAAACCGATTTAAAAAAGAATACTCAGTTTTGACTCTACAGACCGAGGCGTTGCCAGTGGCTCACCTGTATATACTCTGTTTTGTGTGTCTGCATATGTTTTACAAAAAGAATCATTTTCTTTTTCTTTTTGAATTCCACGTTTCAAATTTTCAGGTTTAATAATTTCATACTAGTTACACTGAAATGAAATTTTTGTAACTGAATTACTTAAAATTAATTGCTTTTAGTGTGACAAAAAATTAATATTCATTAGAAAACATATAATAAACTATAGCATCTTTTATTTGGTAAGGCACACCAGAAAAAATTTTAATGTAAACTAAAGTAAGTTCTCTGTAAAATGATCATAGAAAGTCGAGGTAAATACGGTTAGTAAAAATATACGGGATGTTTCATTCAAGAAAAGCTGGTTGATCTATTGTTTTGAAAACCCTGTCAACTATCCATAGCCTACTATTGAAATACAAAAAAGCAATTTAAAAGAATATATATTTTTAACCACACACACAGATATATATATATATATATATATATATATATATATATATATATATATATATATATATATATATATATACAAAAAGCTCTCAATGAGCCGGATGAAATGTAATATACAGGCTGTTGCATTTAAAATATCATAAATTTGAATTGTATTACAAAATATGTGCTTAACACTATCGCTGTGGGAATTAATTAGCATATTCCACCGTGTGCGGAAGTAGTAACGTTCTTAAAGGTAGGTAAATTTTTGTCCAGTGACTTAAATTAGGACAAATATAACTGAGTTTGATGAGTATTGGTTTGATTTTTTCTAAGACGCGCATGTCGCCGTCCGCATATTTATAAGAATTTATGCAATAATGCAAAAAACGCGCATGTGCGTCCTATTTTTTGAATATGATAATCACTTTACTCATATAAAACATTCTTTTATTTCCATAAAATATATAATAAAAAAAAGAAACATTCTAAAAACTAACAAAAAAATGTCTTGTCATTATTTATAAAATCTTATTACAATATGTCCTATTATAAAACCTCCTTATGGTAATTTAGGAAACATGTACCTAAACACAGTCCAGGATTTCCAGGGCACGCTACACAATGGTAAGTTGTGTCTTTTCTGACTTTTCTTGGGCGCATGCGCGACATTTTTTTCGGAAAGTTTTGCCCTTTTCGTTTGTCCCCTGGATTTTGGTAGGCATATGTTCCATACTAATTGTATTTTTTCTTATCTGGTGTGACGCCGACGGTTCTGATAACATTTTTTCTAATACTGCCAGTCTGAACTCTTGCAATGTCATTTTTCTGCCAGAATATTTCTTATACAATGAATGGGAATTCAGTAACACAAGTTGAAGAATATGGATGGCAAGTTTCTTATACCAGCGCCATGTTTTACGTAAAACAGGATAATAGGACATCAGTTGATCTTGACGGTCTATTCCGCCCATGTGCTTGTTATATTGCACGATGGGTAAAGGCTTCTCTTTCTCCACGGTTCTTCGGTTTTGCACTACCACCATTTCACTTGGAAATTCACTTGACATCTCTCTTGTCATGCCATTTACCTATAACTACGCCATTTAAATATTTGGATTTATGTTCGCCCCTTTTTAATGTAGCTTTCACAACGTCCTTTGGTGCTCCTTTTCTATCTCCACGAAGAGTACCGGTGCAGAAAGTTTTGTTATCTACTAAGATTCTAGCTAAATCATAATTGTTGTAAAAATTGTCCATATAAATAGAATGACCGTTATTTAATTCATTGCGCATCAAATGCATAACAACCTTTTGAGCATGACCTTTACCACCAATTACGTCAAGCTGACCTATATATACAACAAAATCTAGCATCAGTCCATCCGGTTCGGTTAGCATATACAGTTTTAGCCCATATTTGTGTCGCTTATTGGCAATATATTGCCTAAAGGCAAGTCTACCCTTCCACAAAACCACAGATTCGTCCAATGAAATATTTTTGCCCGGATAGTAGATTTCATTCATCTTACGGTTAAAATAATCCAATACAGGTCTTATTTTATATAGACGGTCTTCGGGTTGGGGTTCGCTTTTCTCTGTATTTTTTGTAAAATGTAAACACCGTAGTCACTCCAGTAGTCACTTATTTTATTGAGTTTTATGGTTCCCATATGTAGGGTCAAACCCAAAAAAATTATCAGTTCTGGAACTGTCAAGTCCTTCCATTCCGAAATTCGTGACCTCACGCTTCCACTGCTGACAGCCAGTACATCAACTGCATATGAATTCGTTTCTCTCACAATCACTTCCAGGAATTTGTTATCGAGTAATAATATATACCAGTCATATGGGTCATCAGTAACAGGAGGATCTACTAACAACCCATTATGTTTAGTGAAAGGAAATTTTTTCATCTCACCAGCAATCTCTCGCCAACTAGTATCCAGCACATCGTCAATCTCAGGCATGTCCCCCACATTTGTTTCCGGAATATCGTCAATATTCGAATCCTAATCACTTTGGTCGTCATTTTCACTATCAGATAATTCGTACTCACTTTCGTCAACATCCGAATTATACAAAAATTGCATCATTTCTTCTACACTCAGGTTTTTCTCGTCTCTTACTGTAACTATTTTACGCTTCTTCATATCCGACGACACAGGCTGACTTAAATCATCCATTTTGTAATGATAGCACAAAATAACCGATACACAACAGAATAGATAACAAAAATTGTTTTCTAATACATAACTTCACGTCTTCACAATAACAGAGTAGTAACTACAGAGAACGGAGCACTGCAACAATATCACCGAACAACAGAACCCCAGAACTGTGAACGGCTGATGTTTTTAGATCGACAATATACTAAACTACGTGCGGGTAAATATTCGTACACTTCCCGAAAATGCGGAGTTCGTATCATCTTCATCCTGAAGTACCGGTGGGACGCACATGTGCGCTTTCCTCAGCGAAAGTATTAATAGGGAATAAACTATCTAGATCATGAGGTTCTATTTAAAAATAATTATTAGATTTACTTTCCCTGGTTTATTATCTCATGACAGGAGATACAGGAGGTGTCTAAAAATGATATGGTTTCCAAATCACCCTCTAGGTCAAAAACAAAAAGTGCCACGTCAGATTTGATTACGGCATCGTTAGTTTCAAAAAAGTAGTAAAAAAGTGTGAAAAACTGCAACCTTCTATCTCTACTGATAACCGGGGTACCCCACAAAATCAATGAATTCCAGACACTCTGTGCATATAAAGTCGGCACAAGCGTTATGATCTAGGAATCTAGTTTCTAAGTAGTAAACCCCGAATAGGAAACTAGTAGAATAGTTTATTCGCTGCAAATCGTACTCTACAACTTTTCTAATGCAATAGGATGTTCGATGGTGATAAATAGTAAAACTGTTGCAGACTACAATTCTCAGTAGAATAGTGTTCTGAAAAGAAGATTTATTATGTAAGCTGGTCTATAAATTCTGTAAAGTCGTGTTTTTATTATACTTTCTACTAAATAATTTTATGAAAAACAAACTTGCTTAAGAGATTGAAATATGTGGTATGCGGAGCCTCTTCAATTCATCAATTGATGTTGCCTTCACTTGACGAAACCCTTCCACACTATGTAATGAAAATTAAACCCAGGAAAACGAGTTTTATATAATTAATCAAAATAAACCTTTTTGGACTGTAACGTCGGTCTATTTCAGCGACTATGACCAATCACCGACGTCAGGGAGCAGTTTTACCTCTCTATCCTCAAAATTTTGTCGAATCCCCATCTTTCTGTAAGAAGGGTATGAATCTTTAACGTTCCCAACATCGCACGGACACGGGACTGACGGATTTACGCCCCCTCCGAAGGGCGGAACGTGCAGACATTCAACTTTCTCGAATACAAACCCGTGTCTTTCTGTAAGAATGGTAGTGATCTTTAACGTGACCAACATCACATGAACACGGGACCAACGGCTTTACCCCTGTGTGAAGAGCGGAATGTGCAGACATTCAACCTGGTCAAATACAATACCACAACCTCGGTTGATGTTTATTTTACAATACGTACTGAATAAAGTGTACGCGGAACGCTGGGAATCGAACCCAGTACCTTTCGGTTCAGAGGCACACGTTCTTACCTCTTGGACACCGAGGCTCTAAAAGAAATATATTTATATTAATAAGTTAATTATTAAACAAATAGGGTGTGAGTTGTTGCCGCTGATACCTGTATGTGTATTGACACTGGACATTAAAATGGGAGAAGATACGGTTTATACTTTCAGTGAATTTTCTTTAAAAAAATACTCACTAATGAAGAGGTGCGGACTTTTAAATATATATATATATATATATATATATATATATATATATATATATATATATATATATATATAAACATATACAAATTAAAACTGACCGAGGATATGGGATTTAGGTGTCCTAGTTTGTGGGTACTTAAAGAAATTTTATAAAAATTTAAAAGTCCGCACCTCGTCATTAGTGAGTACTTTTTTAAAGAAAATTCACTGAAAGTATAAACCGTATCTTCTCTCATTTTAACGTCCAGTGTCAATACACATACAGGTATCAGCGGCAACAACTCACACCCTATTTGTTTATTAATTAGCTTATTAATATAAATATATTTCCTTTAGAGCCTCGGTGTCCAAGAGGTAATAACGTGTGCCTCTGAACCGAAGGGTACTGGGTTTAAATTCCCAGCGTTCCGCGTACACTTTATTCAGTACATACTGTAAAATTAACGTCAACCGTGGTTGTGGTATTGTATTTAAGCAGGTTGAATGTCTGCACGTTCCTCCCTTCAGACAGTGGGTAAAGCTGTTGGTCCCGAATATATATATATATATATATATATATATATATATATATATATATATATATATATATATATATATATATATATATATATATATATATATATACATCAGAAAAGTCTAGGGATATTTTTTAAAATGCACGTATTTTTTGCTTGATATGATTTAAGAAGAAAACAAAAAATATATAGTATAAGTAAGTATTTAATATTACATAAAATGAAATGTTTTATTCAAGAAACCTAGAAGATTATTGAAAAAAATATATATACTGAAAGACAAATTTTCAGAATTTTTCAAAAACTTCTGAGCATGTCAGAAAAAAGTTTAATACAAAGTATGACCTCCACGTTGAGTAATTACAGCTCGACGTCTATTGCTCATAAACAAAATGAGATTGTAAAGGTCTCTTTGTAGTAAAGGTGCCCACTCTGCTGTCAGAAGCTCCTGGAAAGTAAACGCATTAGTAATGTTGCCCATATTTGGAGTTATTCTTCGTTGAAGCATATCTTAGACATGCTCTATCGAATTCAGGTCCGGAAATTGTGCTGGCCACGGTAAAACTTCAATTCCCGCGTTATCCAACCAGTTGGTTACGATGCGCGCGGTATGTGGACAGGCATTATGATGCATTAGGCGAAATTTTTGAGCAACAGGGCCTGCAGATGGATGCATGATGGGTTTAAGAATGATATCCAGATAGAGCTGAGCTGTTAGGAAGCGATTTGGAAAAACGAGTTTGGTTCTGCCACCAATAATTATTGAGCCCCATGCCATTATTGTACCACACTTCCTGAATATGTTTTAAGCGTTCCGCATTTCCAAATCGTCTCCACACCCTTACTCGACGAGAATATGGATGGAAACAAACCTAGATTCGTCTGTGAATAAAACTGTTGCCCAGTTATATGCAGATAATTTTGACACCAGTCCAATCTTGCAGCGCTATTGCCTCTGGAAATAGGTGTAAATCTGAGAGGACGACCACTAGAGAGGTTTGCTTCGTGAAGATGATTTATTACAGTATTTCGGCTTATGCGCCCTTTGCAGAGTCGTAACCAATTCCGGTGCCGCAATTGTAGGTTGCCTTCTGGCAGTTAAACATAAAAATATATTCTGACCTGCCGTCGTAGAGCGTCTTCGCCCTGGATGTTGCTCCGACAGACTGCCAGTTTCCCTAAAACGCCTCTCTACACGACTTGTCATACCTTGGAAAACACCCATCCGCTCAGCTACTTCATTCTGCCGCATGCCCGCTTGAAGAAGGCCTACCGCTCGTCTTAAGCCAAATGTCAATTGTAAAACACAAATACTGAAGAATGACTGAAGTGGAAACTAAATTCACCGGTACATATGAAAATTCTACTTTTATGATATATCGGGTTTATCAATTTTGATATCATTTTAACTTTTTTTTAACAACAGAAGGTTTTGTATTGAGTGATTGATTAAATACATACATCGTGAGTGCAATTTGACCGATTCCAAAATCAATTTGTTCCATTTTTTTGTATTATTTTAAAATATCCCTAGACTTTTCCGATGTATATATATATAATATATATATATATATATATATATATATATATATATATATATATATATATATATATATATATATATAAGGTATTCGATTTATAATATACATACACCCCTGAAATATTTTCTCACATAATAGCTTCGGAGTAAACGGTACTTACTAATTATGTTCCGAAGAATATCTAACATATCTACTATGATTCAGCTATTCAAAGCTGGTAAACCCGGTATAGTGATGTTATCACTCAGAGCTGTTGAGATTGCTAGGACATGAAAATCCAACTAGACACTGCCCCTGGTGAAAGGTGTTCTCCATTAGTAATAACGGGCTCCTAGGGTAACGGGACAGCTAAATGGAACAAATAGCTTTGCCTACACCATCATTTTCTTATATCGTACACAATAGATGTTAAAACAAAATGATCCGAATGAGAAAATTAATCAGGTTCGTGCAGTCTTCAAAGGCAAGTGACATTTGTTATTTAGAGTCCAAGTTAAATTTAAGATGTCAATCTTGTATAGAGCCACAAAGTATAAGGTGAATCGATGAACAGAGGCCACGGCGTCGTTAAGATACAATAATTTATCTGAAAGAAATATAATAATAGTAGAAAGATAATATAAATATATAAAATGTTACAACCAAATACATAAACAATTATTCTACCGTAAGAGAATAAGCCCAGTTACAGAGAAAAAAACAAGTAATTGTGTTGTCAGAAAATGAATCTCCACGTATGTGTTTATTGTGTAGCCTTTCTGTACTTACCAAGAATGTTTCTACTAGCCCTACTCTAACCTCATTCCTAATTTAATAAATCTATTCGGAAAGAAGCGTTTGTGAGAGTCATTTCCGCCATCATAAGAGCTTTATTCCTTCTTTGGTCTAATAAGAGCTCACCAGTGTGCTATACCCACCTACGATAGACAAACCGCACCAAAAACAAATGTACTCAATGTCGATAGGCTTCCAAGCACTCAGTGGGATGAATCAATGAGATCACTCGTGCGTACCAGGAACTATCTTGATTTGTTCTAGATGCATTTTTGCGATCATAAATATGGCATGCTGGTGAGTTCTGATAAGAGTAAAACCGGTGTGTGTCTATAATGACCAAAATGCATCTAACAAACTCTTTTTTGAAAAACCTATTAAATTACAAACCAAGTTGCATTAGTCCTAGTAAAAACATTCTTGATAAATATGGATACGCTTCATATTGAATACAGATGTTAACATTTTTTATCTGGTTTCAGGATTACACGGACAATTCTATTAGTGAATTTTCGTAGAAAAAATGTGCTAATGGGGAGATCCTCACAGTTGACTTTCAAAAAGATTGTTCAATTATGCACAAACTAAGCTTGTTGGAAACCGTGTTTATTTTATGTGCGTAAGTGCAATGATTTAAAAAACACTATTAAAATGCCTAATGCAGCTGAACCTTGAGCTTAATTAAATAAAGAATGTGAAGTCCTTCCATTATTGATTACCTTAACGGGCTTGCTCGTCGGTATTTTTTAAGTTAGTTTCTCAATTAAGTCTGGAGACAACAGAAGTAAAGAGAATTAAGTGGCAACACAGCGTACACTCGAATACAGAAATTTCTCTACACGGGAAGCTGACAGGTAAGGAAAGCTAAAAGGTAAGGAAAGCTAAAATATAGAGTTACCATGACCAAAATTTCTCTAAAAGAAAATTCGTTGCAATTAGTTATTAAAATTGAATTAAAGACTAAAAAACAAGAAAAAAATTAACCATTTAGATTTAAATCCGCGTTAGAAGATAATCTTTTTTTTTTAATATAGTACTCGTCCATACCACTTGAACATGGAGCACATAAAGGCACCACTATATTTTGCCGCGATAATCACGATCTTGGGTTATTTTTGACAACGGGCGACTACTTCAAATACATATTTTGCAAACATTTTCACCAACTTAAGGAGAGTAGCTACTGAAACATAAGTCTAAGATCCTGTTCAATATATATTATGCAGTATCTGCCACTAATGAACTGCATCAGTTCAAGGATATTTGTTTCAAAGTCACCAATTTTGATGTTTCAAATCATCACTTTGACATTTTCAGAGGTAAAAGTTTTATATTTTCAAAAATATTTTTTCTCGTTCTTGTTGACATTTGTGCCAAGAAAAGTTAATACTTGTCCGTAGTATTTACTAGGTCTGGTTTCCCACTCGAAATACTTTGGTCTCGTAGGATCCTCTGACCTCCAGTGACACTGGTTTTTTTAATGAAATGCATATATATATATATATATATATATATATATATATATATATATATATATATATATATATATATATATATATATATATATATATATATATATATACACATGTTGTAACTCGATTACGGGGCCTCAATCTGCCTACTCCCCAAATCTCGCCGGTGATTGTCTATGAGGTCTCAGTGTGTTCAACCCTAGGCCTCTCTGAGATCTCTCTGAGGCCTATATTTTCTTTACCCACCTTTGTCCACCACTCTAAGGAGTAGGCAGAAGGCAAAGAAATTTCAGCGTATAGTTTTGTGTAATCGTGGAAACCCGTGCACCAAATTTCGTGTCAATTGCCTTGTTATCTTTTAAGGTACAAACATTTTTCAACAAAAAATACTGGAAAAACTGGCCCAATTTTCCTGGTTAATTTTGTGTGTTACCTGTATATGATACATATATATATATATATATATATATATATATATATATATATATATATATATATATATATATATATATATATACATACATACATATACAGAGTGGCGCAGAGAAAACAAAACAGACCTGATTTTTTATATTTCCTGTTATTTAAAAACTCGCACAAGTCAATTTTTATTTCAATGGCCTCTAACGGGGGTGAGTTTCCCCCTGACATTTTAAGAAGAAGGGCTATTGAGTGACACCTTATTTTTAAGATAATTAAACTCTCATTTTAAAAATTAGTAGCTTTCAAAAATCGGTTGAACAGTTTTTCAGAAAACGCATTTCAAAATGTTGTCTGCCAAACAATACGAACAAGTTTTTTTTTTCATTATTTGTTATGACCTTAACAGTATACTAACATATTAAATGTCCAAAATGTTGACCTCCAGCTTCCTTGTAATAATATAAGTATTGTTGAAAGGCGTTTCAAACGTTGCGAAGCATATCACGTCAAATTTTTTGACACTCGGCGATGATGCATTCGCGTTGATCTTCTACTCATTCTGGAGGTGTAGGGTAAACCTTGTTTTCCAGGTCGTTCCACAAAAAATTCTAAAGGGTTTAAATCTCGCGACATTTCAGGCCATTCTATTGCTCCTCTTCAACAGATCCATCTTCCAGAAATTGTTCGGTCCAGATACCAACGAACAGAAACGGTATAGTGTAGAGGTGCTCCGTCTTGCTGCAGTATCAATTAATATCATTGTAATTTCTGTTAGCGCTGGATCAACATCTTCAAATAACTGTTTATACATTTCTCCTAGGATGCGGATTGAGCGAAGAGCATCAATATAATGACCTACAATGTCGCCAGATTTAAACCCTTTAGGCTCCTTTTGTAGGATTACGTTAAAAATAAGATTCACAGTGCACTACCATAATGCGTAGATGATTTACGCTAATGCGTCATCGCCAAATGTCAACAAATTTCACTCTAAATGTTTCGCAACGTTCGAAAACGCTTTAAACAAAACATGTGTTATTTCATGGAAGCTGGAGGTCAACATCTCGAACATTCAATACATTAGTATACTGTTAGGATAATACAGAATAATGTAAGCAACTTATTTGTTTTGTTTGGCAGACAACACTTTGAAATGTGTTTTCTCAACAACTACACAACCGATTTACAAAAACTGATACTTTAAAGAAAGAAAATGTGATTAGTTTTACAATGAAATTTTACTCAATACATCTTTCTATTTAAATCTCATTCTCTAAAGATATGAACTTGCAGGGTAGACGATATCGGCAAAAGATATCCCTCTCGAAATAAGAAGTGACGTGTACATACTTAAATCGAAACTGTGAACGCAAAAGAATTCTCTTAAAAACAATGTTTCTTAATTACAAAAAGGTACGTTATCCAACGAAAATTTGCTAAATTATACACAGTGCCAGTTACGCGAATAACACAACAAGCGCTGGATAATGACCTTTCTCCTGGTTTCCGTAAGTGTACTCGACGTCATTTTGTGGCCAATAAGTCAGAAAAACAGGCTGAGATACAAAGTGAATAAGGTTCATATGGTGGCCATTATTCCTTAAAAGCAACAACAGAAAAGGAGACCGCGTGAATGAGCCTAAGCGCATTGTTGTAGCTCTTTGATGATGGCAACTTCAAAGTAACTGCAAAACGCATCAAATAATACGTAAACCCTCTAATCTTGATCCCTGATCACAAAGTCTAAAGCCAGGGATCTTCCCTCTATGACGTCAGTAACCCTTTATTTGTTCAGGATGGAAAGGCAAAGTAATTATTCCTCAATAATTTCGTACGCTTTCTTTATAAAAGAAAATTTAATTTGGAGCATGTATTACAAAATTTTGTTCTTTGTGCCCACCTAGTCGATAAAAAACTTAAAACAAAAAGTGTTTTCTATTAGTGAATTTTCGTAGAAAAAATTCACTAATGGGGAGATCCCGACTTTTGAATTTTGAAAAAATTTTTTCAAAAGAGCGTGAACGAGGAAGAACCCATATCCGGGGTCAGTAGTATCCACTTTAATTAAAATATTAAATATTTCCAATTCGTTAACATTTTGGTGTAAATTAATTGAGAAATAAAAAACTCTGGACGCAGCAAGTGCGTTATGGCAGTTAATTTTTATTAAAATGCTTTGAATATCAAATAGGTCTTTTTAATGCAAGCAGCCATCAATTTGGTTATCGGTATAACCTATTTAGTAGAAACAATGTACCATATTTTATCAAAATAACTTGTTGTTTCAAAATGTACAAAAATTTTCGACAATAAACTTTAAATGTTGGTTTCCTAGCCAACAAACCTTAGGTTAATAGCAAATTGAGTTATTGAAATTTGAGGCATTCAATGAAAATTTGCAACCAAAACGCACTTACTGCGTCTTTATTTTTTTCTTACAAATATATTTCGATAAAAAATGCAATAAAATAAGGCTGTTCAAAAAAAAATGCAGGGATCACCAACGACTTATGGGCCAGCCTGTGATTGTCAAAATAATTTTATAAGATGCAGCTCAAGACACCCTATAATTAACTTATAAAAATTTTTCTCGTCTCTTGTATAATAATAATTATATTGAGCTTTACCGTAGAAATGCGTCACCCTGTATATATGTAAACAGATAAAAACTGAACATAAACCCGGATACGGATTCCAGGGGGCTTAGTTTGCGCCCATTTGAAGTCATTTTTTTAAAATTCTAAAGTCGCGGTCTCCTCATTGACGAATTTTTTGTACGAAAATTAGCTAAAAATTATGGATTGTTAAACCATACACTTAACTAAAACTACTGCCAAAGCATCAGAGAGAAAATAACTAACCTGTTGCATATCAGCCCTTTTTGTAAAACTTCTATCCTTTATATGTGTTGAGAAAACATAACAAACACTGTTTAGTCCACCCACTAACATTAATAAAGGAATAATTTGCACTTGTATATAAAAATTTCCCAAATAACATAAATAATTTGTCGACTGAAACAGATAAACATATAAACAATCTAATACCATACGATAAACGTCAGTTAAAGCGTGTAACAGACCTGCGCAATAACATCAAATATTACAACATACTAGATCTCATATAAGCCAGGTTTGCCATTGTCAATGAAACGCGGTGATATTAAAAATAAATCTTTCAAATTTGAATATCTCAATTTTCTGTAAACCTAGAAAGCTAAATTTTATCATGTAGTTAGATCTTACCCAAGGCAATATGTACACCAAATTTCATCGAAACTTTGTAATTTTCGGAGAAAAAATTTTTTTTCGAAAGAAAACTCAAAATTTTCCCGGAAAACCTTGTCCAATTTTCCTGGCTAACGAACTCACCCAAGACATTAATAAAAGAAAGGCACTTGCCGAGTTTCATCAAAATCCGTTAATTATTGTTTGAGTTATCGGTTGGATACATATATATATATATATATATATATATATATATATATATATATATATATATATATATATATATATATATATATATATATATATATATATATAATATTAAGTTTTTCGTGACGTACAATTTTAACATGGATATAAAATTATCAGGTTAAAGGTTAATCGGTTTTTCTTTCAGAAATTAATCTTTAGAAAGAGGGTAAACGGTAAAATTTCCAGCAGAGTGTCACTGTAATCCACTTGCTACTCAACATTTTCAAGTGTGCAGCTACCCCGTTTTCGGGCTTTAACTAGCAGCTTTGACATTTCCGCTAAAATGTGTGCCCCCTCAAACAGGAGATCAATCCGTACCAGCATTTTTCAGAGAGATCACTTTGAATACTTAATAATCCACTTGTACGGTTTTCGGTAGACCACCTGTATGTTTTAAATATCGAGTAATCTAAAGTAGTGGTACGCACACTTGTCGCAGCTGTATACGACACAAATGGTCATTTTGCAATTTATATACATTTTTCGTAAGTATCTTATTCCCTTGCTGAAAATGAAAATCTATTAAAGTGTACTTGCATAAAAGCATAGTTTAGATTCACTGGTGACCAGAGCCATAGTTGGCAAAAATAAATTTGTATATCACATAGGAGCATAGATATTTTAAAAGCTCGTTAATGTTGGTTAATTTATTAATAAACTACGCATGTAGGGGAGATCCGTGAAGAGTAAAAACTGCACGAGGAAAGTTGACCTTAATCTGTTCTATAAAAAGTCCTCCGCTTTCTTTATTTCATGGTGTAAGCTTAATAGCTTGTTTCAACTCCATACATCCCTCTACCGCTAACAAGTGCGGCTTCTTTTCTCCCTTGCTGGTTCGTAATTGATAATTTGCTTTGTGATTCATTATCTACTTGGTTTGGTTGTTCTTTATCCAGATTTTTCTTGTACTTTAAATGCGTAGAAAATTATTATAGAACTATTACAGTGACAACTTTTACAAATTAATTGGGTAATTTAATTTTCTCCTATTAAAATGTAAATGTAAAAATTGTAGTTGCAAGTATTTTTACTTTTAAAGGTTTTAAAGGAAAACTTGATAAGCCGTAGTTAGAGATTTAGTTTAGAATAAAGAGAGGTTGGAGACATGTTAGAAAAAATTATAACTAAAGCAAGATCTAAAGAATATTTATGAAGTGGAAATTACCGCTAATCATTTTTGTCAGTTTTATTTTGAATACAACCAATCTTATTTGTATGTCTTCTACTCCCCAAATATTGCTGGAAAATATATGAGCACGATCTCGCAGTTAGAAAATCCGACCACACACACCAATATATATATATATATATATATATATATATATATATATATATATATATATATATATATATATATATATATATATATATATATATGTATATGTATATATATATATATATATATATATATATATATATATATATATATATATATATATATATATATGATCGATTTGTGTAGCCACAATATGCTCAGACTCGTCAGCTGTAGTTTTCAGAAACACACATGTTTGCATAAAATTTACGTTTCTCCCTACCGTGCTTTTTAAATAAGACGTCATCGACATTTTTTTGGCAACTCCCTTTTAGTGAATTAAAAAAAATCACGAATGGGAAGATCCCGACTTTTAAATTATATATATATATATATATATATATATATATATATATATATATATATATATATATATATATATATATATATATATATATATATATAGAGAGAGAGAGAGAGAGAGAGAGAGAGAGTGAAACATTTCTACGGTAGACCAACCGCGTAGAATGGCGGGACGAGACGCCTGGCATACCACGGGACGCGCTCGTCTAGTTCAGGGTCGGATCCGGCGGGGAGCGTGGGACGAGGGCAGGTGTTTATTCGGAAAGACCGAGAGTAAGTAATAGCATATCACTCGGAGCCCATGCAACAGTATTTTAGGCCGAAATGTACGCCATCCCGCACTGTGTGCGGGAGAACAAGAGGAGGGGCTACACCAACAAGCGGATGTCCATAGCCACAGGCAGCCAGGCAGCCCTTAAGGCGCTAAGTAGCCCACGGGTAAATTCCTGGTTGGTGAGTGAGTGCCGAGACGAGACGAGCAACCTGGCTGGGCAGATTGAGGTCACCCTCATCTGGCTGCCGGGTCACTTAAAGGCAATGAAGAAGCTCCCAGTGTCTTGAAGAGGGGGTCAGCAGAACCATTTATGGAACCAGAACCGGCTCGGGTCGTGACAAAGAGCACTGCCAGGGGAGCTTTTAAGTCCTAGGTCAGAAACCAACACAAGGTGTACTGGGCAGACTGTCCGGGGCCCAGTCATGGGAAGTCAATAATTGACGAACCCATTTCAAAGAGAGCTGTGGAGCTGCTAAAGTTTAGCAGAGGACAGCTCAGAAACATAACAGGTCTCTTGACGGGATACATGACCGTCAAGAAACACCTGCGTAAAATGGAGCGGTTCGAAGAGACCTCACATGCAGACTCTTCCACGCAAAAGGTTGATGGACTCCAACCAGATTAATGTATGTTTTTTTTTTATTTTTACATTTAGAGAAGAAATAGTGGAAAGATTTCATACATTTGAACAAGATCTGATTATTGTTTAAAACGCCTAAATAACTTTGTCATCTTTGAGTCTAAAATTATAATTTTCAGCAGACATTTTGTTGTTTCTTTTATTTTTTATTTCAGCAACACACCACGAGGGCTCACAGCCTAAATACTATCGGACCGTGGGTGTCGACTAGGAGGAAAGAGGCAACTTGTTAATTCTGAACTTGAAGGTTTGAAGGTTTGGAGGAGAAGGAAAAACATGTGCCAGCGAGGAGTTTTACAACTTGGAAGTCCTCGGGACAAAAGAGCGGGTATAACAAGATATTCTATGTCTGGTGACCTGGAAAGTAAAAGGGTGCAATCGCTCTGTTGCCCTGGGGGGCAGCAGGTGGAGGAACTATGGAAGAAAGCTCCTCCGAGCAGTGCCCGTACAGATATCTGTAAAAGAGAGAGAGGTCACCAACGGCACGTCGGTGGGAAAAGATAGCAGCGTTTGGGTGAGGGTAGGGTCATCGATAAGACGTATAGCTCTCTTCTGAATGGAGTCCAGGATAGCGAGCGTAGAAGCGCTAGCTGCACCCCAGATGTGGGAGTAGTATTTGAAGTTTGGCCTTATTTGTGAAGTATATAAGGTATAGAGATTAGCTAGTAAAAAGTATTTGCGAGCCCTGAAAAGGAAACCTAATGTCTTAGCAGCCGCTTCTGCAAACGATGTGACATATTGGTGCCAATTGATATTGCGGTCCACAGAAATGCCAACAAGTGAAAGGGACTCATTACTCTAAATAATTTGATTGTTCATTGTGATGGGTCTAGGGCTGCTGTATCTCTTATGAAAGAGAAGGCAAGACTTAGATTTGTTGGAGTTGAATTGTGCAAGATTTCTACTTCCCCAGTCCAATATTTTTTGGAGCTCCACAGAAACAGAACACTCCATGAGTCTGCGATCCTCATCTAATTGGGCTAAAGATACAGGCTTAGAATATTGTGTATTTGAGTGGAGGGTGCTGTCGTCCACGTAACTGTGAATTGGGTTGGATGTGCTAGAGAGGAGGTCATTGATGTAGAGAAGAAGCAACGGAGAGGCTAAAGCTGAACCTTGAGGGACTCCTGCATTAATTGGATACAGTTTAGAGGAATGGCTATCCACGACAACAGAAATGCTGTCCAGGTACAGAGTTTTGGTGGTAGGCCATAGGCCGGAAGTTTATTAAGCAGCGCTGCGTGCCAGACCTGATCGAATGCTTTGGATAGGTCTAGATCGACAATCTGGGATTCACCATGTAGTTACATAGACTTGTTCCAAGAATCGGTGACAAAGGAAAGGAGGTCGGCAGTTGATCTGCGCTGACGGAATCCATACTGACAGTCGTGGATTAGACTGTGTTTTTCAAGAAATTTTAGTAATTCGGTGTTTATATACTTTTCCATCACTTTAGAGACGATTGAAAGGAGATAAATAGGCCTGTAGTTGCTAGGAAGCGCTTTGGATTCTTTCTTGGCGACGGGATGTACTCGAGCAGTTTTCCAGTTACTAGGGAATATGCCTCTATTGTAAGATGTCTGAAACAGACGAGTCAGGACAAGAGCAAGTTCTGGTAGGAATTTGTGGAGAACAATTGCTGGGATCTCGCCAAGGCCAGAGGCTTTCCTGGTATTAAGAGAAGAGGGCATCTTTCGTACATTTTTAGTTTTGAAAATGATTTCAAATCATTTTATGCGCGACACTGAGGACTGTTATCCAGCTTGTTGTTGATATTGAAAAAGTCTCGAGACAGCAGGTGCGTTCTGGTTGTAGATTTTTATAGGAATGATCTGGCACCAAACATTATTTGTAATTTTTTTCTTGTAATATAGAAATATAAATGTTACTGTATAGTTTCCGTCTAATATCGTAAACTTTCGTACCAAATTTGGTTACCATAGATTTTAAAAATTTTTCCAAAAAAAATTTCCGAAAGAAAATCCAAAGTTTTCACGGAAGAACTGGTTCGATCTTTCTGGCTAACGAACTTATCCAAGCCATTTACGAAAGGAAGGTACATGCCAAATTTGATCAGTTATCAGTGTGATACACACACACACACAAAGACACAAAGATATATATATATATATATATATATATATATATATATATATATATATATATATATATATATAGGGTGGCGCATTGAAAACGAAACAGACCGATTTGCGTCCAGAGAAATTATTTTTTTAAGAAACGCTGAAACACGTCAATTTTAATATTGAGGGGGACATATTTTGACATAAAACTCAACTTTGCCACATCAACCTCTTAAGTGTGGTGATAGCAACCCTTATATTTTAAACAGGAAACATGGGTCGAGTGTTACACCATTTGAAATATCTTTCTTTTCTTAATTCAGCACACTAATCTTCTTTGAAGTTTTATCAACTCGTTTAAAAATTATTCACAGTTGAAGATGCAAAAACGCATTTCACTCATTCCGATAAGAAATGTGCTGATAGTCAATGTTTTGTTGGTTTGTAAACAAAAAATGGATATCAGAACATTTCTTATCGGAATGAGAAAAATGCGTTTTATTATTTCAGTTTATTTGTCGGTTTGATACTTGATAGTACTACCGAAAATTAATTTTAGAATGGTGTATTCTGTAGAAGAAAGAGTTCAAATAATTACTCTTTTTTTCAAAAACGATGACTGTGCTAACCGTACCGCAAATTTGTTTAATGAACGACATCCGAACAGACATACATACATTAGTTGCAAAGTTTCGACAAAGTGGACCAGTAGCCAACACAAAACGGGATCCTAAACGTGAATTTCCGGTTAGAAATGAGAAGATTTAGGACAAATTGCTGCAGACTCAACTTTGAGCACGAGAAAATTGGCCACTCTTTCAAACATCAAAAGCAGAACTATTCAGCGTATATTGAAGCCTCATAGATTTCACGCGTATAAAGTTAATATTGTACAACAACTGAATGAAGACGATTTTGATCGGCGGCTGGAGTTTTGTGAAGTTATGACTGCACGAATAGCTGATAACGGGAACTTTCTGTTCAATATCTGTTTTTCAGGCGAGTGTACGTTTTTATTAAACTCTACAGTCAATCGTCATAATTGTCGCTATTGGGCAGATAATAATCCAAGACATTTTCACGAAGTCCACACTCAAACTCCACAGAAATTGCATGTCTGGCATTTTTGGAGACCGTTTAATCGGACCAATTTTTCTTGATGGAAGTTTGAGTGGTGAAACGTATTTGGAGTTACTGGAAGATATCGTTTATCCTCTACTAATTGACATTGTTGAAAATGATGATAGCTATCAGGAAAATCAATTAGTGTTTCAACAAGATGGAGCACCTCCACATTTTTCACAACGTGTTAGGGAATTTTGAACGGAGAGTTTCCAGAGCACTGGATTATGCGTAGAGGTGCTATTGAGTGGCCCCCTAGATCACCGCATTTAACTTCTTTAGACTCTTTTCTATGGGGCCATTTAAAGAGTAGAATTTTCGCAACAGAACCGGAGTCTCTGGAAGAATTACGACGACGCATTGTTGAAGATTTCCGTCTAATAACTCCACAAATGCTCCAGAATGTCAGAGCTCGTTTTGAACAAAATTTGTACTTTTGTATGGAAGCTGGTGGTCAACAATTTGAACACTTGCTTAACTGAATATACATTTTTTTGTTTGGTTTTGTTTTTTAGTGTTTTTTAACGAAAAATTGACTAATTAGTGCATTTCTTATCACAATGAATGAAATACGTTCTTGAAAATCCAACTGTGAATAATTTTTAAATGAGTTAATAAAACTTCCAAATAAATATGTTATGAATTCAGAAAAGAAAGAGCTTTCAAATGATGTAACACTCGACCCATGTTCCCTATTTAAAATATAAGGGTTGTTATCACCACCCTTAAGGGGTTGATGTGACAAAGTTGTGTTTCATGTCAAAACATGTCCCCCTCAATATTAAAATTGACTTGTTTCAGCGTTTCTTAAAAAAAAATTATCTAGACGCAAATCGGCCTGTTTCGTTTTCAATACGCCACTTGTATATACATATATGTGTGTGCCAAATTTATCTTAACATTTTTATAAATTTTTATTATCTCGAATGTTTTCAGAATACGCTTTTATATAACAATAATGGAACTGTCGGATCAAATTACTTATGGCTGTAAAGCCCCCAACCCTGTCAATAATTCAAAAACCTTATCGAGATGAGAGACATACGAGCATCCGATAATATGTTAACGACATTAATTTACAGTCCAATGACCACATCAATTACCTACATCCCGTTGTTCCATTGTTTTGGTGGGAAATTTAATATTTGATGTACACCTTTAGCCTAAAGTGGATAAACACCGGCTTCAATGTGTACCTGTAAATCAAAACCTGAAAATTGCTATGGAAATCAACGCGTTCAGATGACAATAATTAATGAGTCCTCATTATGTTCTAAACAGTCGTGCACATAATGCCTCTGCGGCACAGAATGTTGCAGCATCAGGCACAGAATATGTAGCATCATATTTTGTGAACGCGTCTGAACAGTATGGAGATGACAACATTGTTACCACATATTTTAGAAAATCTTAACATAGACAACAATTAAAGTATAACTTTATAGATTTTGAAAGACAAAACTTATCTTTCAGCACATTTTATTTATTAGTGAATTTACTTAAAAAAATTCACTAATGAGGCGATCGCGACTTTTGAATTTTGAAAAAATTCTTCAAATAAGCACTATTTGGGACCCCTGGAACCCAAATCCGAGTTCGGTTTCAGACTTTATATGTTTATATATATATATATATATATATATATATATATATATATATATATATATATATATATATATATATATATATATATATATATATCTATTTATTTATTTACTTATTTATGTGTCATACCGCTTACTCAAAAATAATGCGCTGATTTTGATAAAATTTGGTGAGTACCTTCCTTTTGAAAGTGGCTTGGATAAGTTCGTTAGTTAGGAAAATCGGACTAGTTTTTCCTGGAAATTTTTGCGTTTTCTTTCGGTTTTTTATATCTTCGGAAATAACAAAGTTAGGGCAACCATATTGAGTGCAAGGGTTTACATCATAAAAAGAAAACCATGCACCAAAATTTGAATCTTTACATTAAAACAAAACAAAGTTATAAGTTTTTAAGTTTTTATTCTTAAAACGTCAAAAAAGTCGCGATTCTAAACGCCAAAATTGACATGTTCTAGATAGAGAACTTACATGATCGGCTATACAGCGTAAATGTCGTAAGAAGTAGTAGATTGTAGCTGAAACTTACGGCTTTTTACCCTAAGTTTCAGGTACAATCTTCATTGTTCTTTATTTTATTAAATTATTTGCACAAAATTAATTTAAAATAGACACTGTATGTGCTGCTTTGGTAGCAGTTGCAGTTATTTATTTAATTTTAAGGGATTAAATTACGCTTATTATTTAGCGTTTTTTTTTTCAATTGTGCAATGTGGAAATTTTTTATGGAGAATCGATGTTGGTAAGTAGTTTCTCCTTTCTATGGACTTCTGCAAGGTGAGTGTTTTACAGTTTGCATTTGTAGCTCCGTTATAGCATGTTTACCTAAAATTTACTTTAGGTCTCTTAACTGTATTGTGGAGTTCAGATCACAGCATTTGTCCGATGGTTAATGCAGGGGTTCCTGTAAGAATGTTTCTGAATTTTTTTTTTCAAAAAACAAACAATACGGTAATCTGCTAATTTACCTATAAATGTTATTAATAAAAAAAATGGAAACAACGCTCGTGCCTCTAATAAAGTTCTCTTCGTCATTTTAACTTTAAATGAAATTTCCTTCTTCCGTTTCGCATCTGTTCAACACACTGGGCACAGAAAATATAGGAATTTACTTAAAATTGTCATTTATAATTGAAGGAAAATACAATTTGTTCTAGGTATGCAACGAAAAAATTCACACAAAATAGAATAATTTCTAGATTCTAAAACCTACTGTGACGCTATAATAAAACAACGTTAAATTGAATTAAAACCATTTCAGGTTAAGGGATGGAATATGTTTTAACAGTAAAATAAGCTTTCCTAGTCCAAAAAAAAAAAACAAGATTTTTATAAGGCGTAATTCAATAATAGTTCCTAATAGTCCACGGCAACAGTATATGTCACATTCAACTGACAAATTATTTTTCTAAATGTCAGAAAAAATTCTACAATTACAGGGTCGTTGGTGATTCAAATTTTCTTTTTGGGGCATTTTCTTAAAAAAATTCACTAAGGGGAGATCAGTGTTTATATATATATATATATATATATATATATATATATATATATATATATATATATATATATATATATATATATATATATATATATATATAATATACTACGGACGGATAACTAAAAAAATAATAGACCGATCTTGATTAAATTCGGTGAGTACCTTCCTTTTGCAAGTGGCTTGGATATGTTCGTTAGCCAGGAAAATCGGACAAGGTTTTCCCGAAAAGTTTTGTGTTTTCTTTAAAAAAAAAGTTATATCCGGAAATAACAAAGTGGGGGCAACCAAATTTAGTACGCTTATTTGTATTATAAAGAGTGAACCATGTACCGAAATTTAGGTCTCTAAAAGAACGTGAAACAACTACGGATTTTGAAAAGAAAATGTTGCAAGAAGAGTGTTCTGCGAACCCTTAAGTTTCAGATTCAACCGTCATTACCCTTCAATTTACTAAAATATTTACAGAAAATTTATTTCAAGTAGACCCTTTCTCTGATGCTTTAGCTATAGGTTTAGTAAAGTTTATGGTTTAACGGTCTATAATTTTCAGCTAATTTTCGTAAAACAAATTCGTTACTGCATTTTAGCATTTTTTTATCGAAATATGATGCATGCTTGTAAGAAAAAACTCTGGACGCAGTAAGTGCGTTTTGGTAGCAAATTTTCATTAAATCCTTCAAATTTCAATAACTCAATTTGCTAATAATGTAAGTTTTGTTGGTTAGAAAACCAACATTTAACTTTATTTTCGGAAATTTTTTGTTTGAACGCAGCAAGGGCGTTTTGGTTGCGAATTTTTATTAAATGTTTCAAATTTAATTAACTCAATTTGCTATTAACCTAAGGTTCATTGGCTAGGAGACCAGTTTTCTCGGAAACATTTAAAGTTAATTTTCGGAAAATTTATGTACATTTTCAAATAATTATTTTGATAAAATATGGTACATTGTTCCTACTATATAGGTTATACCGGTAACCAAATTTATGCCTGCTCGCATTAGAGCGATATATTTGGAATAAAAACATTTTGATGAAAATTCACTTCCATAACGCACTTGCTGCGTCCAGAGTTTTTCCTTATTTATTCGTGAATTTTCATTAAATAGATTCACTAATAGAGAGGTAACGATGGTGAGACTTTCAGAAAATGTTTTCAAATGGCGCCTAGAACCCAAATCTAAGTTCGTATGATGTTATACAGGGTGTTTAAAAAAGACGGGGCAATATTTAAGGGGTTGATTTCCCAGGCAATTTTAGGAAAAAAAGTTCCCATACACATAGGTGCTAAAATGCATTGTTTCCAAGATACCAGGTGTTAAATATTTTTTTTAATAACGTTTTTTTAAAAGTAATTCAAATATCTCCTCACCGATTGTTTTGAAATTTGGCAGCGTTCTTTGTAGTAATAATGGGCTGATTTGACCCTAATTAGATAAAAATTGTTACGTCCCTTGGCATTAGGGGGGACACCTCAACAAAAATGATTGTTGGTGTTTATGATTTTCTGTATGATAAATGGACATGCCATAAGAAGGTTTTTATTTTTTATCGTGTAAACGATTTAAGATACGGAGAAATATCAAGAGACAAAAAACTTGTAGTTTTAGTTTCTTTATCCCAAAATAATATACAAATCATATTGCAGTCAGTGGCGTACATTTTTATGTCTCTAAATTTTGTTCAGGTGCCCTCTCTAACGCCAATGGACTTAACAATCTGTATCTAATTAGGGCCAGATCATCCCATTAATAATACAAAAAACGCTTCCAATTTTCAAAACAATCGGTGAGGAGATATTTGAATTATTTTTTAAAAATCGTTATTTTACAAAAAAATTTAACACCTTATACCTTGGAAACAATGTATTTTAGCACCTATGTTTACGGGACCGACGGCTTTACGTCCCCTCCGAAAGGAGGAACGTGCAGACATTCAACTTGCTCAAATATAATGCCAGAATCTCTGTTGATGTTAATTTTACAGTTTGTACTGAAAAAGTGAAAGGAGTACCCTGGGATCGAACCCAGTACCCTTCGGTTTAGAGGCACACGTTCTTACCCTTGAACCACCGAGTTTCTTAATCGACCAGAGGTGTAAATCAGAACATGGGTAGAAAAGGAATGTAAGGTTATGTGAATGATACAAGACAAAATCACGGTTTACAAATTATAATTACATGACCAAATATTTTTTGTTTTTTAAATAAAGGAAACAATATTTCAAAATAAAACCTTTTCAAAGCTAAATTATTAATAATATGCCTAAGTTAATTGAGATTATGTGTAGTGGCATTAAAATTTACAAGAGGTAGCATAATAAGTACAAAATAAAGCATTTTAAATGTATTTAGGCATTCTAACCAATAATAAATGACAATAAGTCAAAACTACAAATTTACCGCCTATTAAAATTTAATAGGCGGTGAATTTATATTTAATATAACTCTCGAATCACATTTCTGGGAAAGAAGCAGGAAGCGTCATTTTGATTCATCTTTGCGAACGAAAGAGTTTGATTGATACATGAGTGGTTGAGAGACCGATAAAATGAGGTATCAAGATTATTAAAATAGAAAAGAGATTTTCTTGTGAAACTGCGGTAGAAGTAGTAACACAAATTTTATTAGTTTTGAGTGATCGCTGGAAAAATCTAAAAAAAGGTGATTCAAAATATAGATATAAAGTTAGGTAAGTTAGCCTAAAAGGAATACTAGTAATGAGTAATTAATATTTAAAGCCAGTAAAACGGTATTTTATAAAAATTAAACATGTAAAAAGCGACTATTGCCTCAACCTAAGTATATCTGAGCCGAAACAGATAATGTGAAAAGGTTTGTTTTTTTATTGAAAATAAAGCTGGGACAAGTAGTTTTCAAAGACTGTCAACAAGACAGAACAATAAGAAGATAACAAGATGATGAAATATTCTAAGTTGAGAGTATTAAATAACATAAACGAAGACAAATACGCCAACATAAAGAGCTTATTTGTTGAACAATAACAAAGACGCAGTGATCAGCAAATTTTAAACAGCACGTTTAAAACCGCATTTGTTTGGGTAGTTTTTTTTTAAAGGAAGGCTAGTCGTATAATTTTGTTTATATGGCCAAAGCAAAATACATTGGTAAAGGATCCAAATAATTATAATTCAGGTTAAACAAAGTTTTTGTTTTAATTTCTATTGAATAAGAGTATAAGTTTGTAGTTCTAAAAAACGGAAAATGTTGCATCAATGACTATATTGTATGGTTAGTTAATGGGAGAAGAGTTTTGTTTAAAAAAGAAAGGTAGTCTTAGTAAAGGATAATAACTCAGTTATATTGACTTAAATTAAAGGCCAAGGCAATGGGACTATATTTACATACACTTTTGTGTTGTGTGTGTTTTTGATATATCTGTGAAGGTATTTTGAACCTGATTTATCCTGAGATCAAAGAGATCAGCTGGAAAAAATGAACAAACACCAAAATAGGTAGGTGTTTATTTGATATGTGTGTTATGATTATTTTTCTTTGATATATGGTGTCAACTTATATAATACATAAGGTACACTGAACAATTATAAACACATTATAATAACACAATACTTAGCAATTAGTTTAGCGTCTTAAAATATAATATATACAGGGTATTGAAAACCCATCCACACATACAGTCTAAAACATATGTAAACATACTCCATTCATAATAAGTGACACCCCAAACATGGGGCTAGTGTAACGGGGGAAAACACTTCATATATATGTTAAGTGTAACAATATATATATATATATATATATATATATATATATATATATATATATATATATATATATATATATATATATATATATATATATATATATATATATATATATATAGATGTATGTATAGGAGCGGCAGCTCAAAAAATACACAACTCAAGTTCGTAAATCAGCTATAGCGGACATTTCCCCCCCCCCACAAATACACAAAAATATTTTTGAAAACGTTGTATTTTTGAAAGTATTAGAGTAACTGGAACGAGACTTGGCATGTGGCTAAAAACTGTACAAGTAAACATGTGTTGTGAATTTTAAGTAATTTCGTTTACAAAATTAAGAGTTTTTCCAATTTAAAACTAAAATATGAAATACATGCGTTGAAACGACTTAGTTGTGAGTATAATACCTGTTAGACAAAGTAGTTAACTGCCACGCGGAAATTGTCTCATACAACAGGCTCAAATCAAGTCTCTGTAAAAATGATATTAAAACAGTTTGTTCTTTTATCTCTATATTTAAACATAAGATGTCATCTAAGATCGAAACAGTCGTTGAATGTGTTTCAAGTGACAGTTCTATTAATTATGTAATTAGATGTTACGTTTACTTTTAATGTAAAATAAAATATCCGGGGGCATGAAGTTGGCGTCATGTATCAGGAAAAAATATATATCAGCTTGTTCAGTGGTATTATGCTTGTCTGCTATGCAGGAGGTTCCGAGATCGATTCCCGATCGATCAATATTGTTTGTTGTTTTTGTTTCACTTTGACATTTAGAGAAACAATAATCTACAGATTCCATGCGTTTTGAACAACATCTCATTCTTGCTTAAAATTCCTAATTAACTTTGTCACCTTTGAGTCTAAAATTATAATTTTCAGCAAACATTTTGCTATTGTGGATATTGAATTTTTATTAGGAAAGTTCACTAATAGAGAATTTGTTTTTAAAAAGCTTTTTTAGCTCTTGAAAAAATGCTATGATTAGGTTGACTAAAGCGAAATCATTTAGGCGATTAATAAAGAAAACAACTGCTACGTTTATAATTAAGCAGATACTTTACTCTTCTACATAAGAAAAATTATTTCTTCTGGAAAGCTTTCGTAACTTTAATGGAATTTGTAATACAAGTTTATTCTAAAAAGACTTACACTATACAGGCTGGCGCACTAAAAACGTAGCAGACCGATTTGCATCCAGAGAATTATTTTTTTAAGAAAGGCTGAAACACGTCATTTAATATTGAGGGGGACATGTTTTGAGATAAAACTCAACTTTGTCACATCAGCCCCTTAAGGGTGGTGATATCAACCCTTATATTTTAAATAGGGAACATGTTTGTTACATCATTTGAAAGATCTTTCTTTTCTGAATTCAGCACACTTATTTTTTTAGAAGTTTTATCAACTCGTTTAAATATTATTAGCAGTTGGAGCTTCTATATAATTTATATAAGTCAATGACCTTAGTAGTCGAGACATTTTTTTAAATTTCAACAACACACCACGAGGGCATACAGCCTAAATACTATCGTACCGTGGGCTTTGACAATGAGAAAAGATGCAACCTGTTATTTCTGGACTTGAAGGTTTGGAGGTTCGGAGGAGAAGGAGAAACATGTGCCGGTAAGGAATTCCACAACTTGGAAGTCCTCGTGACAAAATAGCGGGCATAACAAGATGTTCGATGTCTGGTGACATGGACAGTAAAAGGGTTCATGCGCTCTGTTCCCCTGGTAGATCTGCTGGGGCCACAATGGAAGAAAGCTCCTCTGAGCAGTTCCCGTGCAGATATCTATAAAAGAGAGATAGGTCACCAACGGCACGTCGGTGGGCAAGGGATGTCAACCTTTGGGTGAGGGTAGGGTCACCGATGAGACATATAGCTCTCCTTTGAATGGAGTCCAGGACAGCGAGTGTATAAGCGGCTGCTGCACCCCAGATGTGGGAGCAGCATTCGAGGTTTGGCCTTATTTGTGAAGTATATAAGGTATAGAGATTAGCTAGTGAAAAGTATTTGCGAGCCCGGAAGAGGAAACCTAATTGCTTAGCAGCCGCTTCTGCAATTTATATGACATGTTGATGCCAATTGAGATTTCGATCCACAGAAATGTCAACAAGTGAAAAGGACTCATTACTTTGAATAACTTGGTTGTTCATTATGATGGGTATAGGGCTGGTGTATCTCTTATGAGAAAGAAAGCAAGACTGAGATTTGGTGGGGTTGAATTGTACAAGATTTCTACTTCCCCAGTCTAATATTTTTTGTAGATCCAGGGAGACATAATTTTCTTTCTCTATATCTTTTAGTTTTCATAGGCCTAGCGGTTATTGTATTCTTAAATAGCATTTAGTTTCCCAAAGTCTCAGTTTTCTGAAATACTCCACATGACACTTATATCATCAATGAAAGTATTAATTCTATTATTTATTTGTTCAGCTGTCACTGGAGTCTCATCTGGGGCACGATCAATCTTGAGCTCGCGTGTAAGGCCCAATCCATTTAGGTAATGCGTCAAAGAAAGACATGAAATATATTGTAGATAAATCTCGTTTCGACATCTCCAACATTAATAGAAATGTAGCAGGTATAGTCTGTTGGAAATTTTTTATCGTTATAAGGGTCCGTGTGAGATTCGATCGATTCATTCATTCTTCACGTTGATAACTGTTCGATTTATTTTCAGTCCAATGTGCCGTTATGAGATAATTCTGGAAAGGGTCTCCAAATAGGATATCATAAGAAAAGTAGGCTGCAGATAATTGTTTTAGATTTTTTTGTAGATCAGTGGAATAGATTCGAAAGTAAATAGGTCATTTGCTAAAAATGCTTCATTCTTAACAGCATGACCCGAGGCAAAAAATTGCCTTTTTATCAGTAAATAAACTGGATAGAAAAGTCTCGAAACAGTAAGTACGTTATGGAAGTGAATTTTCGTAAAAATGTTTTTAAGAACAAATATGTCTCTTTAATGCAAGCAGGCATCAATTTAGGTACCGCTATAACCTATATATGAGAAACAATGTACTAAAATTTTATCAAAATAACTTATTGCTTAAAAATGTACAAAAATTTTACGAAAATAAACTTAAAATATTTCCGAGAAAACTGGCTTCGTAGCCAACGAACCTTAGGTTGATAGCAAATTGAGTTATTGAAATTTGAAGGATTTAATGAAAATACGCTACCAAATCGCACTTACTGCGTCTAATTTTTTTTTACAAACATGCATTATATATCGATAAAAAATACAAAAATGCTATAATATAAGGGATGTTAGAACTTTTTTTTATAGGTATCACCAACGACTTATGCGCCAGCCTGTAATTGTCAAAATAAATTTATAAGATGCAGCTCAAGACACCCTATAATTAACGTAGGCAAGTTTTTCTCGTATCTTCTATAAAGCAATTATATTAAGCTTTACCAGAGAAATGCGTCACTCTGTACATATCTAAACAGATAAGAAAACAAACCCGGATATGGATTCTAGGGGGCCTACTTTTCACCCAATTGAAGAAATCTTTTTAAAATTCAAAAGTCGCGATCACCTCATTAACAAACTTTTTTTTGCGAAAATAGCTAAAAAGTCTGCTGCAAATTGAAGCATAACTTCCACATATCTGTGATAATTTATTCTTTTCAGAAAGACATTATTATGGAATGAATTTAGGGCCCGTGACTTGACCACACAGAAAATATTTGTATTCCTGTATCTATAAACATTTGAAACGATATATTACTCGAGTTAAAAAAAAATCTACACCAAATCACCCCTTATCTATCCCAGATTCCCTGATGCGATCTTACCCAAAAACAATTCGAAGAGTTTCTTTGTAGGGTTCTAACCGGATACCAAATTTAAAGATGATATCTCAATTCGTTCGAAAGTTATTTTGCCTGCTAACAGACAGAAGTACATGCTGACAGACCGACAAATCAACAGACCAAAAAATTTTCGTTCCAGAATCAAATTTTCTATATAATAAATATTTCTGTTTCTAAAAAATATTTAAATTAAAAATAAAAATCCTATGTCAGAATTTATAAAATGATGCTTATGTTAATTACAGACAAGTAACTGTATTAAAGTAATAAAATATAACTGAAATAGGTAATATATATATATATATATATATATATATATATATATATATATATATATATATATATATATATATATATATATTCTTTTAAATGTGTATATAGTTTATATATAAGTTAATAAATGAGATAACTCAAGTTAAAGTTTAGAAGATTTTGTGTTTATATAAATAAATATATATATATATATATATATATATATATATATATATATATATATATATATATATATATATATGTGTGTGTGTGTGTGTGTGTATATAAACATTCAAACTGACCCTGGGTTCAGGTTCTAGGGGGCCTATTTCGCGCTCGTTTGAAGACATTTTTTCAAAATTCAAAAGTCCGGATCACCTCATTGGTGAAAGTTTTTAAAGAAAATTCACTAATAAACACCCCAGCGTAGACATTTTGTCTTGTGTTTGTTTGAGCTGTAATTTATTGCATTGCCATTAAACATTACCTTATTTCCACATCGTCAATATGTGTGGAAGTATGGAATCGCCGAAAAAAATTTAAAAAAATTGTCAAAACATATAAAAAAACATGATTTGGGAACGAAAAATTTTTGTGTCTGTCGGTATATCCGTCGGTCTGTATGACTGTCTGTAGCCACGATACCCTTAGAATGAATTGGGATGTCGTCTTCAAATCTGGTATACAATGACCACCCGACAAACGAACGGTTCGGATTGGTTTAGGTAAAAGTGCTCCGGGGGTAGGGGATGAATGCGGGGCGATTTGCTGAAAATTTGACATTTTTTCGCTAAAATTCGGGTAATGTTACGTTTTAGGGTTCGTTTATAAGAAACCTTTTAATTTCAAAAACATCTGGTGTTCTGTTATTAGGCGTAACAGCTTTAGAACGAATTCAGATATCATCTTCAAATTTGGTATCCAGTTAGCAGCGGACACAGGAGTGCTTAGGATTGCTTTTGGGTAAGATCGCTTCAGGGGGTAGTGGACAAATGAGGGGTGATTTGATTAAAATTGATATTTTTCATTTAAACTCGAGTAATATAACGTTTCAGAAGTTTATGGGTAAAAGAATACGAATATTTTCCTTGTGGTGAAGTCATGGACCCTAAATTCATTTCATGAGAATGCCTTTTTGAGGAGAGTAAATTAACAGAGCTATGTGGAAATTATGATTCAATTTGCATCACTATTTTAAATACACTTAGGGAACCAAAATCACCACAACATATTTAAAAAGACCTGACAATCGTTTGACTAACCAAGTATGCCTTCAACCAACTTAACGTTCTCAATTTTATTTCAACAAATTGACTTGACTATGTGAAAACAGGAACCTGTGAAGAGCATCGAAAAGTACTCTTTGAGAACCCAAATCACCACAACACATATTTTTTAAAGACCTTACGATCGTTTCACTAACCACGTTAAGATCATCAGAGGATGAAAATTTCTGAATTTGTATCCTCTGATGATGCTAACGTGGCTAGTGTAACGATCGCAAGGTCTTTGAAAAATATGTTTTGTGGTAATTTGGTTCCACAAGTGTACTTAAATTTACTTGAATTTATTAATAAAATTAAATGCCAAAGTGGTTGAGGGCGTGGTTTTGATTTTATTTAATGTAATCTCTTATTCGTAGCACCTTCAAGATACAAACGTTAACGTATTTAGAACAGTTGTTAATGAATAACATAAATAAGGAGTTCTGCAAAGAATATTTAACTTTAGCAAATTTTTATATTGAGCAGAATATTTTTTATTTCAACCATTAGTTTTTTTGAATAAACTTAAGACACAGCAATGAGAAACCCCCTATCTCCATTTATTGCGGACCTTTTCATAGGTAGATGTGAAACGGATCTTGAAGGTAAACGTGCGTATTTTCCTATAGTATGGTTTTTGTGGATGATAATTTTACAGTGTTCAACACATATGCAACAGAACTAATTAGAAGCTTTTTTTCAAAGACAGAAATGCTTTATCCATACAATCTGTGCTCTTTTATGGCATCCAATAACTTAGACATATAAATGTATCTTTGAATATATCGTAAGGCTACATATTATTGTTTAACAGCAAAATCACTCAGAGGTATTATGTCAATTTTTATATGAAAAAAAAGAAAAAAAGTCTGGACGCAGCAAGGTCGCTATTGTAGTGAATTTTCATTAAAATGTTTTTAATAGAATATATATATATATATATATATATATATATATATATATATATATATATATATGTATATATATATATATATATATATATATATATATATATATATATATATATATATATATATATATATATATATATATATATTTAAGACAGCTTGCAACAAATTTGGTTACCAGTATAACCTATACAGGAGAAGCAAAGTACCATATTTCGTTAAAATAACTTTATTGTTTGAAAATGTACAAAAATCTTCCGAAACTAAACTCAAAATGTGCCCAAAAAAGCTGGTTTCCTGGCCAACGAACACTAGGTTAATAGTAAATTAAGCTCTCGAAATAACTATTTTATGAAAAATCGCTACGATACCGCACTTGCTAAGTCCTGACTTTATTTTCTTACAAACATGAATTATCTTTCGATGGAAAATGCAAAAATTGCAATAATATAAGGCGTGTTCGATTAGGAAAAAAAATGTATCATCAGCGACTTATGGGACCGCTTGTGATTGTAAAAATAATTGTATAAGATGCAGCTCCAGACATCATATAATTAACATATACCATTTTTTCTCATATCTTGTATAATAATGGATATATTGTGATTTACCCTAGAAATGCGTCATTCTGTATATATGAAAACAGATAAAAACTGTAACTAACCCGCATATGGGTTCTATGGGGCCTAGTTCGCGCTAATTTGAAGAAATCTTTTCAAAATTCAAAAGTCACTAAAATTGTAGCCAACTGTATGAGTAAAATTGTAAGCATGCCTATATTTTTATTACACATGTCAGAAAACAAAATATTTATTTACATGTCACTTTGAAAATAGATTTGACATTTATCAAAATAATTTGTCAGTTGAATATGACATGTACTGTTGCCATGGACTATTATGCACTATTATATTACGCCTTATAAGAATCTTGTTTTTTTCTTGGGAGTATGAAAGCTTATTTTACTGTTTTAGTATTTTTCGGTCCCTTAACCTGAATTGGTTTTTGTCTCATTTACCGTTGTTTCATTATAGTGTCGCAGTTTGTTGTAGGCAAAGATATCATTTAATGCTGAAACAGATTCGGTTGTTATTCAAAAAAAAAATCAAAAATAGTTGGTAAAAAAGGATTACATAATATATACGTAAATGAGTACTGTTTTTTAATCAATGTGCAGTCACAAATCTGTATGTACATTATATTCATTTCCAATTAATAGTTTTAGGTTGTTTCACTTAACGTCGTACTTAATGTTGCATACCCAGAAGAAGCTTTATTTTCCTTTAATTATAAATATAAATATAAATGACAATTTTAAGTAAATTCCTATATTTTCTGTGCCCAATGTATTGAACGGATGCGAAACGGGAGAAGGAAAATTCATATGACGAAGAGAACTTTATTCGAGGCACGAGCGTTGTTTCAGTTTTTTTTTAATATTAATAACATTTATAGGTAAATTAGCAGATTAGCGCATTGTTCGTTTTTTGAAAAAAAAATCAGAAACATGTTTAGAGGAACCCCTTTATGCACTAACCATCGGACATAATGCTGTGATCTCAACTCCACACAATACATTTAAGAGACCTAAAGCGAGTTTCAGGTTCTCTGCAGGGTAATCGTGCTACAACGGAGCTAGAAATGCAAGCTGCAAGAAACTCACCTTACAGAAGTCCATAGAAAGGAGAAACTCCTTACCAACATCGTTTCTCCATAAAAAACTCACACTTTACCCAATTGAAGAAAAGAACGCTAAATAATAACGTAATCTGATTCATTATTAGATTTAAAGAAATAACTGAAACTGCTACCAAAACATCACATAATAATAAGGGTCTATTTTAAATTAATTTTCAGCAAATATTTTAATAAAATAAAGAACAATGAAGATTGTAGCTGTAACTTAAGGCTTTTTAACTTCTTACAATATCTATCCCGCATAGCCGTATTCATTTAGATTCTCTATTTAGAACATGTCAATTTGGACGTTTCTAATCGCGACTTTCAGTGAATTTTCTTAAAAAAAATTCACTAATGAGGAGATCCCGACTTTCGAATTTTGAAAAAATTTCTTCAAATGAGCGCTAATTAGGACCCCTGGAACCCAAATCCGAGGTCGGTTTCAGACTTTATATTATATATATATATATATATATATATATATATATATATATATATATATATATATATATATATATATATATATATATATATATACATTTATGTGTCACACCTATAACTAAAAAAATAATGGACCGATTTTGATAAAACTTGGTGAGTACCTTCCTTTCATAAGTGGCTTGGATAAGTTCGTTAGCCAGAAAAATCCGCCGAAGTTTTCCCGGAAAATTTTGTGTTTTCTTTCGAAAAAAATCGAAAAAAAATTATTTCTCCGGAATTAACAAAGTAAGGGCAACGAAGTTTCACACGCTCGTTTATGTCATTATGGTTAAAATACATACGGGAATTTAGTTCTGTAGGTTAAAGGATAAAAAAGTTACAGGCATTTAAAGAACAATAAATTTGGGTTTTCCTCAAAACGTCAAAATTGCGATTTTAAACGTCAAAATTGGTGAGTATCTTCCTTTCGCAAGTGAATCGAACAAGTTCGTTAGCCAGGAAAATCAGCCGAGGTTTTCCCGGAAAATTTTATGTTTTCTTTCGAAAAAAAATTATATCTCCAAAATTAACAAAGTAAGGGCAACCAAATTTCATACGCAGGTTTATATCATTATAGGCAAGTTATCTACGAAAATTTAGCTCCGTAGGTTAAAGGACAAAAAAGTTACAGGCATTCAAAAAAAATTCATTTGACTTTTCTTCAAAACGTCAAAATCGCGATTTTAAACGTCAAAATTGGTGATATTTAGGCAATGAACCTGACACTAATATGAGCTATGGAAGGAAAATGTCTCAAGAATAATATTTTACAAAGCCCGAAGTCTTAGTTTCAATCGTCATTGTCCTTCATTATACTAAAATGTTTCCAGAAAATTAATTTCAAGTAGACCCTTTCTCTGATGTTGTGGTTGTCGGTTTAGTTAAGTTGATGCTTTCGCTGTAGGTTTAGTGAAGTTTATGGTTTAACGGTCTATAATTTTTAGCTAATTTTCGTAGAACAAATTCGTTACTGCATTTTAGCATATTTTATCGAAATATGATGCATGTTTGTAAGAAAAAATCTGGACACAGTAAGTGCGTTTTGGTAGCAAATTTTCATTAATTCCTCCAAAATTCATTAACTTATTTGCTATTAACGTAAGTTTTGTTGGTTAGGAAACCAACATTTAACTGTATTTTCGGAAAATTTTTGTAGGAACGCAGCATGGGCGTTTTGGTTGCGAATTTTCATTAAATGTTTCAAATTTCAATAACTCAATCTGCTATTAACCTAAGGTTCATTGGCTAGGAGATCAGTTTTCTCAGAAACATTTAAAGTTTATTTTCCGAAAAGTTTTGTACATTTTCAAATAATTATTTTGATAAAATATGATACACTGTTTCTACTATATAGGTTATACCGGTAACCAAATTGATCCCTGCACGCATTAGAGCGATATATTTGTAATTAAAAACATTTTTATGAAAATTCACTTCCATAACGCACTTGCTGCGTCCAGAGTTTTTTTACGTTTTAAGAAGAAAAACTTGAAACCTTATGACATTTTTGTATTTTAATGTAAATATTCAAATTTTGGTTCATGGCCACCCAATATGGTTGCCCTAACTTTGCTATTTCCGGAGATATAAAAAATTTCCGAAAGAAAACGCCAAATTTTCCGGGAAAAACTATTCCGATTTTCCTGGCTAACGAACTTGTCCAAGCCACGTACGAAAGGAAGGTACTCACCAAATTGAATCAAAGTCTGAAACCGACCCTGGATTTGGGTTCCAGGGGTCCTTAAGAGCGCTCATTTGAAGCAAATTTTTCAAAATTCATTAAAAGGGAGGAAAATATAAAAAAACTTAACCATAAAAAAACAATATTTTTGACCTGTAATGGAGGCTGGCGAGGCGCAACTCAAGCTTCGAAGAATTTCTCGGGAAATACATTAGTGATATTTCAAAACTCCATAGCTTCTAAACGAATAGACCGAATTTCAAAAATACAAAAGCAATGTATGGGGAATCAAAAACTCTTTCCAACGAGCTATCACAAGACCCCTATTCCCATTTGAAAAAATTTAGCAATGACACCCCCGCTTTCGAGGGTAAAGTTTGGGATATACTCTTTCGCCAAAAGTTGTCCCCCTCACAACCAAACATGATTTGTTTCAGGTTTTTCTCGACAATATTTTTTTGGCAGTTAGGGCTGCTAGCTCGTTTTTATTGGGCCGCCCTATATATCATATTCCTATATAAACACATAAAAATTTAAGCTTACCCAGAATGTGGATTCCAGGGTCCTAGTTTGTGCTTATTCAAAGACATTTTTACAAAATCTAAAAGTAGCCATTTCCTCATAGGCCAATTTTGTCTACCAAAATTCGCCTAAACTTATATATTTTATAGTATTGACCTAAAATGTAATAACTGAACCGAGTATTTTGGGGACAGAGTATATTTAAATTAAGGGTATACGTTTAAATGTAAAGTTATAACGATGACAAACACTCAGAATTTCATGAAAAGCCACAACTTGATAATCTAGTTAACCTACAAAACAAACTTGTTCACTGTTTTAATGTATACACATTTTAAAACTCAAAAATATCAAACAAATACTACGCATATCAAATTCAGGCTTGGCGGCCTGAATCCGGGCGTCGGGTTGTGGTCATTTTGAATGGCTGTTTGTGGCATGTTCACGATCAGCCCGACAACAGCAACTTGAGCGCAATAACTCTATTAACCACCTGAAATGGTGGTATTGTGAGAGAATTTAAAATTGAAATTTGAGCAATAAATCAAAACGTCAAGTGGTGGCCGCCCTCCGATTGTGCTTTGACTATTTTCAGAGGTGTTGTTTGGGCCCGCGGTTGCTCCCTAGACGGGCATTATCAAGAATACTACGCGGCTACACCGTATTGATTTTCTCCCTTTATTTTTACTTAGCGAATACTCTTTTCTCGACTGAAAAACTTGATAATTTACCAGTACCTAGGCGAATTTACTGCGCCCGCTTCCCAAACATTCCGCATTCGTTAGTTCACCTCTTCTATTTTATCTCCGAATTCAGTCTAAGGCGATCTCGGTTCAACGGGCGATTCTGTCTTCTTTGTTTTAAAAACGCTCCTCTGTTTCATGTT